>VZTD01000303.1:1864633-2038653 GCA_013397725.1 Rhagologus leucostigma
CGTTAAGAATTTTATGGGCTAATTAGGTTACATACATTGATAATGTAACGTTTGAAACACACAAAGTTTCCCCTCCCCTCCCCTCCTCTCCTCTCCTCTCCTCTCCGTGTTTTTTCTGAAATCCTTAGCAGAAGAATATTGCTTTGTACCCCTCAACATTTAGCTACTTTGATTTTTTTTTTCCTTTTAAATACCAAAAGGGATTAAAGCATAAACTGGTTAACTACTCCTCAAATGCCATTTTGTTAAGTGAAACTGTATTTATGGGAATGGGATGGTTCATTGGATGGATGATGAGATACCATTCTAGGTCACTTGTTCAAAGTGACATTAGTCTGGTAGTGACTGAAAATACATTGCTTGCCATCTGGGAGCTTTCTAGCAATGAAGCCAATAATGAAGTAGTTCCTGGGGGGATCTCCACATCCTAATATATGCACCAAAATAGACAGTAACTGAGTCTCCCTTCCACAGGCCTTTCTGGGATCAGAAAAGATAAAATTCTAGGAAGGGGTAGAGTGACATCTGACACAAGAGATGTTAAAAGGAACATATACAAATAATACTTGAGATTTTTTGGCAAGGCAGTGTCCAAACCCGGACTTACTGGTCTAATATTTCCTTCAAATGCTGAGATGCTTCTCAAAACGGCTAAGAAGAGAGAACGAAATGACTTTCGAACTGAAAAGAGAACAAGCTTTTAAAGTCACCTGATTGTCAAGAAAAACATTTGAAAAGCAAGGCTTTTAGGCTGAGTAATTTCCAGAGTAAGTTAGTGGACATGCCCTTACTTGAATCCTGTAAAATACAGATGAACTCCTCCCATCACTGTTATCTAATTACAAGGATGAGTAAATAGGTATGGGCAACATTTTCAAACCTGGCTTCTGAGTTTGACACAATATCCAAAGGAAGATACGAAAAAGGCGGGGTGCTTTTCACACAGACTGTCATTAAGAGTAGTGAAAGCCCAAGGTCTCAGACATGATTCTCGGAGCACAATTGAGATTAAGAATAAAAATTAAATTATCTATTAGTGCAGGCTAAAACTCCCCCAATTCTTTACTTCATTTCACTACATGTAGAACCACCCCCCCAAAAATTATTATCAAAGCATGAGAAAATAGAGTTATTACACAGTTAACTGAGAACATTTGACCTATTTGTTGGAATTCCTGATCGGAGACATGGATTAAAACACTACTGGTAGCAAAGAAAAAGTCAGCAGTTGAACAAGTGACATTAGGAACATTGTCACCAAGAGGTCCCAGGAAAAGGAACAGGGCTGATTGGTCCTTTGCAGCTTCCCAAGGTGTGAGCCAGAACCTAGAGTCACCCTCAACACAAGTGGGTGGAAGGATTAGGAAGGGACACTGTTGATCCAGACTTGAGCAGTTATCCTTTTCTCAAAGAAGGGAAACTCAGTATCTTGTTTTCCCAAGCACGTGACAGAAATAAGAGCAAAAAGTGACAGGCCTTGCAAGGGCTCAAGTTTCCTTCTTTCTGCTCCAGTCAGCCTCAGAGGAAGGGCTCTGGTGGAGTTTTGCCCATGGGCTAACGCAGCCTTCCACTGGGGAAGGCCGTGTGGTGGCTCCCCACCGTACTGGGGAAAGGGAAGCAGTGTTCAAGCACACGGCCCAGCTCTCCTGGTGCTGCTTCACTCCAGCTCGCTTCTGCTGCCATTACATTCAGTTAGAGGAGCACCTACAAGATTGTCCAAGCTTAATTCAGCGTATTAGAGCCGATTGAGGAATTTTGGTGCCTCCCTTGCCTAGAAGCTGTTTTCACATTTGGGCCCTCTATCCCTGTCATCCAGCTTTGAAGAGCACAGCTTTGTTGGGATCAAAAGTGATTGGCGGTGGTGACTCTCACTCAAATGCTGCCATTCACACACTAAGCTCCTCTGCCTCAAAGGCCTGGCCAGGCAGTGCTAACAATAAACAAACCATAATAACTCACAACTGCGGCTGAACCCAGCCCTTAATGACATTGTTCAATACTGCTTCAACACTGTGAAGAGCTTCACCGCTTCGTTCCCATGCTCCTAGGAGCATTTCCAGATTGGCTTTAGCAGGGGTGATTCCAACAGCTTATTCTAATTGTTTTGCTCGTACAGCACAGGGAAGCCAACCTGCCGTGAAACCTGATGCTTTCTGCAAGAACAGGTTATTGCAGGGTAACAAGTGGCTTTTCTTTCCCGAGGCTCAGCTGCCAGTACGGTACCACAGGGGGGCACTCACATTAGCATGTGCACCTCCCCGGGCTGCACACGCAGCACCTTGCAGGTGTGCACAGCTGTGCGGCAGCGCTCAGACAGGGCTTCCAGGGAGGCACGGGCTCGGAGATGCGGCTGGAGCCAACTTTCCTCGCCCGTGTCTCCAGGCAGCAAACTGTTGGTTTGTACTTCGCTTTGCCTTTTGGGTGAAAACAAAGCAAAAGCTGAAGAAAGGTGAAAATCTGGGGGCGGGGCGGGGGAAAGAAGCAGTGTCTGCTAATACTGGTTTTTGTGCATTTGCTAAAGAATTTTGACCCAAGGAAAAAGGTATCTAGAAAGTCTGAGATGAGAGTGACGAAGGCATAATTTCTGATTGACATCAATAAGGAAACGATGTGCAGAAACTCCTCTCTAATCTCACAGTGCAGCACAGGAAATGTACTGTGGACAGATATTGCAAGGCTTGAATAACTCCTGTGTGAGAAGGTTTATCTGTCAGTGGCTCTCAAAGTGTTTGAGAACACTGCTGATTTCAGAGACTGCTTTCTGGCAAATCTTTGGCTATTTCAAAGCAAAATCTGAACTTACAAGCAAGTTGTTTCTCCTGGTTGCTGCAGATGGTTTGACGAAATGGAAGCACACAGCACGGTGCATACATTAGAGCCAGAAGAATCATAACTTTGATGCTTGCCTCAATATTTTAATTCTGCCAAGAGGCGCTTTTAGATTATTAAGTGCTGCAGATAAAGGTACAGTAAAATACAGGATATTTATTTCCTGAAGTTTTGTGCGTCTCTGAAGCTCAAAGACAATATTACAAGGGATTGGGAGAATGCCACAGAAATGTTAACTGTTTGTCAGATGTGAAGGGTCGAAGCATGAGACCTTGAACTGTCCAACTGAAACACTGGCAGAGATGACCATACAAAATTTCTTGATTTGTTTTTTGTTTAGTCATCCACTTACAGACATACCACCAGACTCAGTCTCTTTCCTGAAATTCCACCTTTTCCCTGAGAGTCCACCTTTTCTCTGGGTGCATCATATTCTGTCAGAAACAACCTGGTGCATATTGTAACTTGGGAATGAGTAGACTCTGCCAAGATTTTGTAACCTACTTAGCTTCAGCTTCACACTGGTCCCACTGTGTAAGCAGTTCAGTCTAATATTAGTCTCTTCTGAAAATTTCACCTCTGGAGCCAAGGACCAGTAGATGGATAAATGAAAGGGGAGTGTGAGGGTGATCAAAATCCATCTGGTCCAGACAGATAAATATCAGGCTAGCTTGAAGGTTTTCACATGCTGCCGGGAGTTATATTTTTTTTCATGGCAGAGCACTGTGGGCTAATTTCATACCTGGTGTAAATCAATGTTGTGCAATATACCTCGGTGGAATGATGCTGATTTATGCCAGCTAGGAATCTGTCTGCTCATACTCCTACCAGCACAGCACTGACTTATAAATCTTCCTGCTAAAAACCTGTGGATTAACCAGAGGAACTGTTGCTGAATTGTGGCATGTTTCAAAATTTGCATGAAAATAGGAGAGCCCCAGTTTCGAACCAGGATTAAAAAACTGTAGATGCTGAAGTGGGCTGTTTCCTAGAGGTGCTAGTTTTACCTCTGTGGAAACCAGAATCCCCCAGCATCTGTGGAAACTGGCTCTGGAATCCGGAATTCAACTGTCCAGATGCACTTGTATTCCATTTGAGTTTCTGAGGTCATGTACTCCTTTTGAGTTTTTAAATGATTCACCTTCTTCCCCATTAAACAGATACTAAAAAAAAAAAGTCCTATTGCTTAACTACTGCTCTTTCCTTCTTTACTTTCTTTCTTCTATTTTTTTTTCCTTAAATCTACGTACGTATACCTGACTCCTTGGAGATCACACTGTCTCTGTGATTGCGGGAGTCAGCCAGCAACACGACAGGACTTGCTTGTTTACATAGCTCTGAGGGTTATGACAACACATCAGAATGTACAGGTGCCGTGCAGAGATGCAGCTTGCAATTAAGATCAGCAAAGCTGACTGCTTAATAAAGAATTCCTTCATTTTATAACAACCCGATCTCATTATGATACACGCAACAAATCAGCTCCATAAAGCGCCGTAAAAATTTGTTCTCTCTTGGTATTAAATATTTGAGCTAAAGTTAAGATTAACAGTTGCAAAACAATTGCATTAATTGAACAGAAAATTAAACCCATAAAACGTGGTTAAATGCAATTTCCTTGTAATTGCAGTGAATGTGCTGCCAAGATAATTACAAAACGATTGTCAATATTTTTTTTAGTCCATTTGGTGGCATTTCACCCCTGCAATATAGCAGTCAGAGGTAAGAAAATCAGCAGAGCACCCTTTAGATGACAGTCTGGTTTGGGCCTTTACTTAAAGTGTGGCTTCAAGGCTAAGCCAGTGCTAAGATTGCTTACTCAGCACAGCAGAGGAGGCTTCTTGCAAAAACCTCTCCTCAGATTTGAGCACTAAGTAGGGGAAATTTCAGGAGTAACTTGCTCCTTTCAGTAATAAGAAGCTTGTCAGAGCAGCTCTTCACAGGAAAATTCAGTCCTATCAAGTTGCTTTTGAACAATAGATTGAGAAAGTCTATTTTTCCTTTTAAATACAGTTCAGAATACCCGCCACTTTCTACTGGCCCAGGATCTGGGTGATCTCATGGCTATCTATAACTTGAAATGTGGAATATTTTTTCTTTTTTTTGGTGGAATTTCCTTCTCACCGTATAATAGTCAACAAGTGGCTGCTGCCTTCAAAAAAAATTTCTAAAACCAAAGTTTCTGCTAAAAATGCAGTCAGATACTCTGTTTTTTAGCTACAGTCAGGTGGAATGTGTGGTCTCTGCAGGTATCAGTCCTTTGCTGGAGGACGGGAGATTCCTGACACGTGGTATGCCCTTTATCCCAGAGGAAGGCAACAACACGCTAACATGACACATCCCTCCATTTCAGAGAATTGCAAAGTACACCGATGACACATCGGATACACACTTCTCTTTTGGGCTTATTATTTTGGAATCAGCTTTTCCTTTTCCCTTGAGTTTTTTACTTTCTACTGTTTGCTTGCGCTGCCTCTTCTACAGAGTAATTAAAATTATTTTCTCTGGAGCTGTTCCTTTCATATATCAGCCAATTCATCCACACTGGATGAATTTCCTACTCCTTGGAAAAAGACTGAGTATATTGACATAAAATAATCCTTGGCTCAAGTGACTGAGTGTGGACAGGCAGGCTGGGAATCTGGACAGAGATCCTGCTCTGAGAAGGTCTTGGATCACACTGCAATTCTGAGCCCAGTATTTTCTCATGTCTCCTCTGCCAAACTATCCTTCTTTTTGCTGTAAAAATCCCCTGCTATCAGCAAAGGTTCACATCTTCCTTACTTGGAGCAGGCCTCACTGACATATCATCTTATTTATGCTTATAACGTAAACTCTGTAGAGAGTTCTGTACAGAGGTGATAGGAGACCTTTAGAGTTATGGACACATTTGTCTCTCCTCTGCCAGCAGTGTTTTTACTGATGTCCTGTTCTCATCCAGTCTATTTCCATAATTTTTAAATTTTTCTGTCATTTTGACTAGTATTCTTCCATGCTGTTTTTTATTATACATCTTTTTTTGGAAGTTTATTTTTGCTTTTTCTCATACTGCTGATCAACTTCCGTGAACATAGTCACAAACGCAATTTATTAGACATTTTCTTGTTTCAAATTCCTGTCCCAATAAGACCAGCCAAATTAAGTTGTGACTCTGCAGGGTTTGTGACTCTGTTTAAATTCGAATCTGAAACTATTGGAGTTTGAAACCTTACACAGATTGAAAGTTGTATTTAAATGCCTTTAAGAGCACTGAGTTTTGCGTGAAGTAGATCTACAGCAATGCAGTGACTCCATTACCTTGAATGTGCATGACAGAAGGCTGTACTCCTGAATTCCCATTTTACTTGCCCAAGCTCTTCCTAGCCACAGGCTGGTCCTTGCACTGCACTGAAACACAGTTCTCACCTGCATCCCTTGGATTATGACAGACAGCTTGGGTCCAAGTAGTCACCACAATTGCTTTCTAGCCATCTAGTATCTACAAGCTTACAGGCTGTAGAGCTTTTCCAAAAGTAAAGTGGTATTTTCGATCTCTTTCTCCTGTGGCCCTATGGCTTATCTGTCCCACAGAGGTAGACTGATCGGTGAGATATTTCAAAACACACACCTGGAGCAGAGTTGGGAATGGGAAATGAGGGTAAAAGGATGGCAGGGAGGTAAAAGTCAAGTTGCATTTGGGTTTGATGTGGAAAGATCCAGTGTGCTGTGGCCTGCCTTGTGAGGAAAGGAGTGTGCCTGGAAGGCTGGTGAGCGACAGGCTAACAGGAAACCACTGCCTCTCCCCTGCCCACCATCTACCTGTAGGCATCAAAATTCCTCTCTCTGGGGAAGTTCTCAGTGATGCATTTGCTTCAGTGACTGCAGGGAGAGCGAGGAGCTGCTGGGACAGAAGGAGCTGGGTTACTGAAGGGCTCTGCTACACAAACAGCTCCTGACTCTGCACATGAGGGAGGAAGGGAGAGAGACAGGTGTGTGTTTGCTTGCGTGGGGATCAGTCACACAAACAAACAAATAAACAAAACTACATCCAGAAGGCATTTTTCTTCCTGGTTTAAGCGCCTCTGCCATTGGTTTAGCAAGGAATTTTGCTAGCTTATACAGTTCTCGGTGTGCGGCAGCTGCTGATGAAAACAATTTGCTCGTGCACTTACTTCTGTCCTTTGAGCCTGTGTTTTCAAAGCTTCCTCTGTTTTCCTGTCTCTTACTCATATCACCAAGGGCTGGGACTGGAAAAATGCATGCAGGTCAGTGCCTGCTTTTGAGTCTTCCAGGTACTGCCGAGCTTGAGCAATAAGGTATAGCATAAATTTGGCTTCTTCCATTTCCCCCCCACCCCTCAGTGATAGTGAGAAGTTGAACTTGTTTTTAAGTAGCTTCAATTTCCAGTCCAAATTTGTAATTTCCTTTAAACTCCATCCACACCACCTCATGTTTTCAGTGGGAGTCTCTAACCATTTCAAAAGCAGGCAGCTAGAAAAACAGATATCCATGTGCTATCACAGAGTGATGGGTTTGGCTGAACAAATTGGCATCTCTTGACTATTCTGATATCAAAAGAGTTCCTTTGTCTGTTTCTGTGTTTTCTGGCAGCTTTGGGAGGTTCTTCATTTGATGATTCATCAAATTTTAAGGATTTTGCTTTGCAAAAGCTTCTACTGCTTCCAGCGTGTCCTTTTGCCCTTGCTTTATAGTCAAGGATCTGAGCACAGAATGCCCTTGTGGTGTGGCTGTGGTCTTTGCTGAGCATGCATTGAGAGCTGGGCTTGGCTACTGCAGGGTGGGCGGAGACAGGCAGCCCCAAACCGTGGGCCCTTTTTTTGTCATGCCAGGGGGGTGACAGCATCCTCCAGGACATGATGGGCCCTTTGGTCTGCACAGGAGCTATGCAGAACAAAGCCGCTGGCAGGGCCCTGCTGCAGGTACTCTCAGGTCACAGCTGTGGCACAGGCAGGGTCTAGCTGTGCCTGCTCTGCGTTCCCTGGACAAGGGGCATTACTGACCACCAGAAGGTGAGAAGGACAGGACTCTGGAGCAAACCTTGGCGTGCTGTGAGATGGCAGTATGGATACACGCTGAGAGCAGTCGGGGCACATGTGTCTCAAAAGCAGGAGGACTTGAACACCTAACATCAAGGGGAAACCAAGGAAACCAAACACTCAGAGTTTTCAAGTGGCAGCTGAGGTGAGGTTGACATTTTTCCTTCAACCCATGAGCAGAGTCAGACAGATGTGAGTCAGCCTCAAATATTGTCCTTTCTCTGGTTTACAGCAGACACGTACTTTAAAGCTCTGCCATATCATCCTCGTCATGAAAAGAAATCTCCTGATTCAGAGACTTCTCTAAACCACTTAAGATTTTTGTGTGTGCTCTCCCTCCCCAATTGCTTGGAGCTCTGAAAACCACAGCCTTTGCTGGCAGACAATAAAGATACGACCTAAAGTATTCAAAAAGAAAAAAAAAGAACAGAAAAAAAAAAAGAACGGCTGTTGAGGAGGCTTAGAACATGTCCCAACATTTTCTGCAGGTTTTTTCCTTTCTTGAGGCAATCAGAGCAATGCCTAAGTTTTGCACCTGCCATGGGCAAGTGCCTCTGTCTTTTAGTGAAATAACTTTATGCATTTTTAGTGCAAGCCCTGGCCTGCTTTGTATCCTGCTTTACCTGAATGATTATATCTTCTTTACTTCGTTAACTTTTCAATAGGCTATGAAAACAAAAGCTGTCACTCTGATACCTGCCATTTGATATTCAGCAGTGCCTTCAGTACAAAAAGACCCCCTCCATCTCTCAGCCCCCGCCTCTAAGCATCACTTGGCATGATCCTGCTTGTAGCTGTTCAGTACATCAATAGGTAAAACCTTCCCCTGTCAATGTTTCTTTCAGCAACAACCTGAACCTACATCTGCAAGTATAAGCTTTGCTACAGTGATATGAGTGAGTTTGATAGAGAAATCAAAATTACTTTCCAGTGAAATACCAGTTGGCTGTGATCACTGGGCCATCTCAAGGAAGTATCCATTTGGGCAGACAAAGCTACAAGGCCCAAGATAACTTCTCTGTGTACGCATGCAAACTAAAATGTTATAATTTGGTATGGTTGGACTTAGGAACTCTGGGAATTCCCAGAACTATGTTTCAGATTCACAGAGATCATAAAAATTAGTTCTGCGGTTAGCTCATATTCTGCGGCAAGAAAAGAAGTCTTCTAAAGTCTGTTTTTCTAAGATATCTAGGCTTTATTTGACTGTATATCTAAATTATTACTTTGAAAGCCTCTACATCTATTCATGTTAGCAAAGGAATCCCTCTAGACTTCTGCAGTCCAAAGACAAGCTCTTGGCTCTTCGTAAAGGCCAGCTCTCAGAAGATAGATAGGGGGCTTAGGGTGGGTGGGCTATAACATCCTCATTTATTCAAATAACCTTCACTTGAGAGATCCCTCAGATGAGGAAAATCTGCCTGGAAAACACAGAGACCACATAATAGAGCAGTGTACAGCTCAGCAGGCAGGAGGGTAGGTAAAAGTAAACAAAAGGATGTGTGTTTTGGGGGAGGAATATTTTTTTGGATGGATTCAAGCTGGAGGTGTAAGGGTACACAGAAAGCCACAAATTGCTGAGGACAGAGCAGTTTGCAGATCAAACGAATCTAATGTTGCTTTGGGATGTAATGGCCCTGATGAACTGATTTTCCAGCACTTTCTCCAGAGAAGAGACGGGAGAAAAACTCTGAATGTGTTTCTGGTGGCCTCAGCTCTGATGACTCAGGGAGCAGCTTTTCCAGTCACTGACTTCTTTTCTGCTCTATGTTCACACGTAGGTGCAGACACTAGGGAACTGAAAGTCTGGGTTTCAAATGAAATGAGTGCTTCTGGTTATCCCAGTTTAGAGAGAGCAGCTCTGGTTCTGGACATTAAGAGAACTATGGTTTGGGGGAATGTTGAGCCTGTGTCCTCTGAACACAAGTCTTTTTATGTCCTCTCAGGTTGGGCATTACAACAGAAGGTTTTGATAACCTGTCTTCTGGTGCCAAGGTAAGACAGTTATGAAAATGTAAATCAAATATTATTAGCATATCAAATTTCCAGTGATGTGAATGGGAGCTAACAGGACCTTGAGTTCTCAACGATTACCAAAATCAGGCCATTTCTACTTACTGGTTTAACCATGTGTCTATCTTTCTACATTCTTGCTTCTCTGTTTCACATCCTTCTTTCTAAAATCCATTTTTCTTGCATCTGTCAAAGATGCAGGCATACTAACAGCAAATTTCACCTTAAAACAGAGGATGCCCAAGCTCACTTTTAATGAAAAACATCCTCATAGTTTGCTTCCTTTTTGGAAGAATTAAAGGGTCTCTGGAAAATTTTGTCTTTTCTCATGGGATTCTGAAGTACCCAAACCCCCATGAGGCTCTTATGTATAAATGTCAGTGCACCTCTTTACAAATCAAGCCCTATTTTGAGACTGTGAATGGTGATTTCATTGGATTTTAGGAAAAAGCCTGTACAGCCACATGCTCTAGAAAAGATGGAGAACTCTGAGAATGGACTTTGCAAAGCTTATATTTGTTCCTTGCAAAAGTATCTCTTAAAATGTTAAAATTCTTGTCCATCTTATATCAGTGGGGTTAGCACACTGTAAATGGTTTAGACATGAATCAAACATCTCCCTTTCCCATTGGCTTTGAAACTTCTCCTGAAATTTGACTGGGTCTGTATAACCAGTGTCATTAATTCCCAGTGTAATTTTATGTAGTGAATTTTGTGTAAAGAACCTGGAAGTTTGACAGTAAATAATGATTCCAGGTCAAGAAATATGCTCCTAATTATTTCATGATCTTAGTGTCTTAAGGGAGGGCATTGCACAGGCCCTGGAGCAAGGAAATAAAATGTTTCTTAATTCCAAACAAAACCCCCTGAATTAATTTCTGGGCTTTGGATAGATAGCAGCTATTCTGCTCTTTAGGGTGTCAAACCCGTGGTTTTTTGGCTGACTCTGAACGTAAGCACGCGAAGTAATCCAAAGAAATGTTTAATTTTCTAGAACAAAGTGGGCATACAATGAATCTTCTTGTTAAAATGTGGAAAATCGGGCATATTTTGGGTGCTTCCACTTGAGTTTGGAAGACCACATTGGGGCACACATTTTTGAAAATATGACTCTAACATTTCAGAGCAATGTGATTGCAGTTTTCGAGTTCCACTGTTAGAACCTGTTGCAAGCTGGTGGTAAAACTCCTCTTTTGGCCTCCCAAATAGTGGCCCTACCTACAGTACAAAACATTCCTAGTTCTATCATCTTGGCATTAATTATCCTAATCTCTTTTCTAATGTTCAAGCTGTTAATTTAACCACGTTGTCTAAACTTGCATTGGAAATGGGGCTGGATTTGTTGCCTTGCGTGTGCAGACAGAAAAGCTGAAGGTAGCTTATCAAAATAAGTATAAGATAACAGAACTCTGGGTTGGAGGGGAGAAAAAAAGAAAAGTAAAAAGAAATAAGATATTTGTGAGCTTTTTTCCCCTCAAATTGCAGAATTCTGGGTTTATCTGAAGCTGGCTTTACAAACAGGTAGAGCTGCAAGAAATCCACACTCCTGAATACTTTCTCTAATAAAGAAAAAGGTAATTTCTTAGCTCCATCTGCGGGGATTTAAACACAGACCACTGAGCTATGAGCTGGAGTTATGAATGTCAGATTCACATATCTTACTCTTCCTTTTATGGGCCGTGAAAATTGTTCCTGTCCATATTGAACTTTCATACAAATCTCAGTTTGCTCACAGAAGTTTTGTAAGCGTCAGTTGGTTAAATTAAGCTCTTAATTGGCTGGCTAAGATCTCCAATGCAATGCAGAGAGAGTACCTTAATCCACAAGAAACTGGTAAAACTCCATAAAAATCCTGGTGAACAGGTGGTTGTCACAAGATTCATTATAAGAAATCTTGTGGGCCAGGCCACCTCAGAAGATGTGGCAGTGTCTGTGTGGGGTGTTGAGTGGCATGTCCCCTCCTTTCAGAAGGTAATGTGTTATCCCTGACACAACTGTCTTCAAACCACATAAGTGACTTCAGTTTTTAGTGCTGAAAATTCAACACCTTGTCCAAGCTTTAATCTAGAAAACTGCTGGCTTTTTGGAAGTAGGACTTCTGAGCTATAATTGCACAACTGAAAAAATTAGTGTGTGAGAGTGCAAGGGGTCAGGCTGGATGGGTATGATGGTCTGTTCTGGCCTCAGATGGTGTAGACTGGGAGGAGAATGTGGCCTCTCCTCTGCTTGTTTGACAATAAAAGAGTGGTACCATATAAATAATAGTTGGTTCTAGCAATTGCACATAAAATATATGAAATGTGCACCTATACTACTGTGTAAATAGTGGCTTGTATCAGTAATTTTACATAAAATATGGATTCACATGGAACTACCTTTTGTTGTATGTTATACAGAATACATTTTCTGCCAGAAACATTGAGCAAAAATACATGCGGATAGGAAGCAGCTTTTGAAAACCCTTGTGTCATCCCCTTTCCCCCCGCTTTTTTTCTCCCTCTGTTGGAGAACAAGGGCTCAGGACCTGCCGTAACGGTCCCTGTCCTAGCAGGGCTTTTTGAACGTGGGTTTTCGCTCCTTCTGTGCACTCCTCACTTGGCTGCCGTTCCATCTGACTCCAAAAGAAGCGAGTACAAATTAAAGAAAGAATGCAGCCCTAACGCCTACACCCAGAAGCTTTCAAAACAGAAGGCTGCTACACCTGTGGGGATAGAACAAGTGTATCAGTGTCCCGGACTCTGCCCTGGCTCGTCTGCCTTTGTTAGCTGGAATGTGCCGATGAAACAATCAGGTGCAGTAGGCGCGTGGCAGCCTGCTTAAAAAACGATTCTTTGGAGACAGGGAGTGGGCTGTGAATCATGCATCCACATAATCTGATGATAACAATTTTAAATGTGGTGATTAGTGTATAATGGAAAGTATTGTGCTATTTGGTATGATTTGTCTGCCACTGCACTACCCAATGTTTAAAAGGTCCCATCTTCCATGCAAAACCTGATTCATTCCAGCAGCAGAAGCATAAGGCAGCTTTAGGAGTGTTTAGGTACTTACATCTTCCTCAGTCACACAGCATGTGTGTACATATACAGGTGATTACCTTTTGGCTCACTGTCTCAGTCTAAAATCATGGACGTGCTCCTGGGCAGCACACAAAGCAGGATACCTCACCATGGAGCTCACAGGCTCAGTTGTGAATTCAAGCACAGGTAAAACCAGCCTTCAGGTGCTATGCAGGCATCTAGCAGTGCAGAAATGCTGTTGAGAATACCAGCCCAGAAATCAAGGTTCATCAAGCTGTTCAGCTTAACAAACATGGCCAGCAAGATGCAGCTTTATGACTCCTCCTTTGCTTCATGTACTGTTTGTGAGACTACAGCTCCAAGTATACGTCTGTCCTCTTTGAATGCCAGGAGAACAGGAGTAATCATCCATGCAGTTGAGGAATATTGGTGTCAAAAACATCAAAAATAGAGTGGGAATCTCTGGAGTTTGATAGGAAAAATGTGAGGCAGCAAGGCTGTGTTTCAATTGTGCCAGTGATTGAAATGCACAATTAAGTTTTTTCACTTTGGGACTGGACATGTGTCATGTTTGCTTTTGGTGAGATTCATTTTGGCGGTATCTTGTAGCATCAACTTTCCATTTCAGGTCTTAGCTCACTGGGCATTTATAATCCAAATAGATTCAGGGCAAATACCTGTTGACAGGGAAGAAAAACAAAGGAAGCAAACAAAAATAAAGAAGAAAAGCCATGGCAAAGCCAGGTGCCCTCATGAAGTCCTCTGACAAGATGAATCATGATTTGGGAGAATTAATAACTGTAGACAGCATTGTAAGTTTTTCCTTTTCTAAATCACTGAACCTGCATGTGTCCTTCCCATGAATACATAACAAATAAGATCAGGAACTGAATTAATAGATCATTTGTCTTCTATTTACTCACATACAGGAGTTGGTACATAATAGCTGTTTTTCACATAGCTTTAGGGCCAGATGTAGTTCTTGCTTTGGCCAAATTGTCCATCATGTAAGAATGACATAAGAAACTCAAAAGTGCAATTATTTTGGATATAATGAAAAGATACATAAAATACACGAGTGCAATTTGTGCCTATAAATTTCATCTCAGTTTTGTTTTAATCTTTAACAATGCAAGCTAGGGTGGAAGATCTCCATCCAGTATTTGCATCCTGCTTCCGTTTGACTGATGGATGTAACTAGAAAGATATTGCCACGATGAGGCTTTAGATACTCCACTGAAATGGCTGACTGGATACTCATATGAATCTAATGAAAACTCTAGTCAGGTTTGAAACACCATCGGCCAAGTCTTATACAAGTCAATTGCATTGTAGACAGAAGTGTTACTTCCCTGGAAGCATTTGCAATGAAGAGAATCTTCAGTGTATACACACACATGCACACACACCAAAAAAAAAAAAAAAAAAATAAGAGGAAGAAAAAGGTGAAAAAAGGGAGAGACTGTGTAAAAAGGGCAGCTATTGTTGGCAATAGAAAAGCCTCCTAGACTCCACCTGCCTTACTCGTGCCAGTATCTTTAAGTACCACCTTCCCCGACATGCTGAATTCACATTACTGTCAAACCTGAGTATTAGGTGGATAGATATGCAAGCCCACACTGGCAGCCAGAACATTTAGGGGAAGTGTCAACAATTTTCTGCAAACATTGTATGTGGTATCTTGCTGGGAGTTTGCTCAGGAGCACATGCACAGTGTGAAGCAATGTGCTTGTGTTTTACAAGCTGCACGTTGTGTGCCAGTCAACTGCACTGCCCAGCAATGGAAAAAATATTATAAATGGGGGATCTGACAGCTGAGGATCAGACTGCTGAGCCTGATGCCAAACGAAAATAAATGTATGTGTTGGGAAATCTCCCCGGATAACCGAGGTTACACTCTGACCTAAATGATAAAAAAGTAAGAGAATAAACTCTTCTGCACACAAGTCTCTAAATCCCCAGCCCTCACTGCACTGTAACACACCTGACCTGATATTGCCCACAACGCCGGAGATCCTGTTACCTACTGAATATGAGGCTGCAGTTGCACAAACATTTCAAGCAAGAGAAAGTCAGCTCTGCTGCTGGAAGGAGCAAAGCTGCAGCACCTGAGCAGCATCCTAGAGAAAGGTCTAGGGCATGGTATCCCGATTTTGGAGGAGCCCTGAAACTAGTAGTCAGGGCTGTTTAATATGGCTCAGTCCTGCTTTGTTCATTGGGCTGTGAGCTGCAGGCCTAGGAGGGTGAAGGTTGTATGTCAAGAGGTGCATTTGCTGAGAAACTTTGCCGGTGAGGGCTTGTGAGTGGGACAGAGCACAAAGGGGAGCGTTGTGAAGCGAGGTGGGAGTTAACCTCTATTTGGGACTTAGGAGGAAAGGTAAGGTGGGGCAAAATTGTGATGGGCTTTGAAGATAAGGCCAAGAAATTTGTGCTGCATACGATGAAAAAGGGGAAGGGCTTACACCAAAGGTAGCACATAGCCATCAGTAGGAAAAAAAAGGTTAGCAGCAGCTTTTTGACTGTCTCAAGGGGGACCCTTGTATGGCTGTTGATAGCAGAGCAGAGTGGATTACAAAAATCTGACGTAAGTTGTCCAAGGCTTGGATGAGAGCTCTGCCCTTAGAGTTGGGTCTGGAAATCCTTGTCAGTTATGCTTAGCAGGCATTGTAAACATGCAAGGATAGACTTGTTTCTTAGCCTGGGGAGCTTAAACAGATACACAAAAACCCTGACAGCTTTTAAGTGTGGCTCTCCTGTTTGTACTAATCACTGCAGCCCACTCTTACTGTTTCAAACCTAATAAAATGAGGAAATGAAAATGAAAACTAGCTCTGGTCTATGACTATCTTATCTCCTTGTCGACTACAAGGGTAATCTGGCATTTTAAAACAATAACTACTTGCTTACAAAGCCCCTTTTAATTAATGGAACTGGAGAATCTCTCTCAGAGCATGGATGTTAACCCCTTCAAAGTAATGTGAGGAAATTCAGCTGCTCGTGATGATGCACAGCTCTCCCAGCTGGACAGAACCATGAATCCTAACTCTAGGGTTCAGCTAAGCCCAAAGAATGGAAATAAATGTACATATGTTTCCAACTCTTCTCTGACCACTCTGCTTCTTTGTTGCTCTCCAGGGTAGAAAACCATCCATAGAACAGCGGCATTTTTTTTTTTTCATTTAATAACAGTGGTACTACTTATAATACTTCCCTTCTATTATATAAAATAGCCATCACAAGGTAAATTAAGATGATATTGTTTTTCCATTTGGAAGCAATGGATTTTAGTTCCATTAGAAGAACTGAGGCAATCACAGTCCTCTCCCTACAGATATTCCTGCTGAAAATGAGGTGGAATACATTATGTTGCAGTCTTAATGCATTCTTTTGATGAAGCCACAGAAATGCCACTAGCAACCTATGTAAAAAGCTTGTATACAGATTTTTCAATAACATTTTCTCAGACATAAGAGTTTTCTAATATTTGTAACAGTATACAGGGTATGTAATAAATTAATGTCTACTATGCTATAGAGAAACATATTCATATTGATCCAACTTATTTTTTATGGTAAAACCTCCATTAAATTTTATACTGCTACCATACCAGGCCAACTAGCACCAACAGGTATGTAAGCTAAGGGGTAGGGAAATGAATTCTTTTTTTGTGGGTCGTCACAGTTTGTGCTGGGGTAACTGGAATGCAAAGATCATACTGAAAAATCCTGTAATAAACAGGCTTGAATAGAGGCATTGCAGTTAAGTATAGCAAGAAAATTCTCAATAAATTCAGACCTTAGGGAAATTTTTGAATAATAAGCCAAACCTTGCTGAGTCTGTGGTGATGTGATGAGGAATACAAAAGCGTCTACACATTATAGAGTATATCGTCTAATTTGTGAAGGCCTGGCCTGCTCCCTAGTAAAACTGGCCTCCCTAAGTTGCTGAGGCTTGAGAAGTAAAAGAGATACTTGGTGGGCAGATCCGTATCGTCCATGACAGAATCAAAGAAACAGCCTGGGTGAACAGGGGTCCTGATTAGATCCCCTGTTTTCCAGATTTACCTGCTGTAGCCTGTAAGAGATCCAGTTTCTGGGGATGACTGCAGTTCTGAGATGATCCTCTTTCCCGGACCTCCCTTTTAACCCCTGCAGCAGGTCGCTAGTGAGGTGGTGGCTGAGGTGTATATACTCAGAGCCAGCTGCAGACCCACAGCTCTGCTCCCTTTTCCTCTCTGGGGGAGGCAGAGCTGTTCCTATGGAGGAAAAGTGACAGCTCAAATGCGAGGCACCAAAGGCTGGGGGACCTCAAGGCACCTCCTGAACCACCTGCTGGGAAACACCACTTCCTCACATCAGAAATAAAATAGATTGAATTGCTTTACTGTCTTTTGAGATCAAGCAGGTTGTTTTGAATAATATAATGTAAGAAAACTACTGGTGCTGGTTTTTTCTTAAAAATAGTTTATCTGCCTCAAAGAAATATTATTTACAGGTGTCTGTGCAACCCAAGACACCATGGAAGAACTTCAGCATTGCACATGTGTAGCTGAAGACAGACTTGTGGCCCACTGAAAGAGAATAGAAAACAGAAATACATTCTCTTCTCCCCTCATGCCAGGCCATTGTTACTGCAGTGTGACAGTAACAGTCAGGAGGGGCACTCTTGAATCACTTAATGCTGGTATATGACTACACTGTATGGTATTTCTTTTGTTGGGCATGCTGTGTTTGAATGCCATATTTTCCTCTTGAAATGCTTTTATGACTTTTTTCTCTTTTTGTTTTGGTTATTTTCCTCTGGGCTTTTATACCCACCCTCCCCCTCGCAAAAGGAGGAAATAAAGAAAAGCCCAAAACCCAGCGAGCTGCAAACACTAAATGTAAAATTTTGTTACACAGGATCACAAGCAGAGCTCTTTGTTTTGCTTATCTGTGTATTCATTCCATATATGTGGTGCCCCAAATTTTGTTTCCCTCACACAAACCTGTTTGCTCGAAGAAATCAGCCGTTCAATGTGTTGTGTTCAAGCAAGAGCTGTTTAATTTTGGGTTTGCCGTTTTGCTGATTTAGTGCCCTTAGGAAGTATGATACATATCCATTCATGCATCATCTGTAAAAACTTGTGGATGTACATCCTAGCCTTTCATTAACGTTAATGGTGCCCAACCCCTGAATGTACACTGTGTCTTAGCACTCCACAAGTTAACTGAGTTCATGCCATAAACATCTTGCTCCCATTTCTGTAGCTAACTTTTTTGATGGGGAAAAGTGGAGCTTGGAGTTAAGACCTACAATCTGACTATGCACCTGAGAAGTATTTCCTGCTCCTAAGCTGAGGAGTTTTCAGTGGATGCAGGCATCTGAAGAAAAATGCAATACTGTTTGCCCCCATTCCAACTATCTCCTTGCAGTCTTGTTAATTAAGCTGGTAGCAATTGTATTAGATGTGTTATTTTATATACAATGTTATGAGATAAATGTTTAGCATCTTCTGCGGAGTGATTCTTGTACAAGGGCAGGGTTACATTTCCAACTGAAATAGTATATTTAAATAATATGTGGAGATTGCACCATGAAATAGTTGGAGCTGATGAAACCTTGAGAAGTTTTGAGTCACATGAAGCATTTAGACAGTTGAACATGAAGATATCTTGGGCTCTTTTTTTTTCCTTAAAAGAAAGTCCAACCTACCAAGCTGTTATCAAGCTAATAGAATCTCCCCTGGGATTCAGCCAAAAATCAACTATAGAGGCAGTTCAGTGCAGATGTAACCAGCTGCAGTATACCCTAGTATAGTGGAGAAGAATCTGATGTGAACGTGCCACAGAAAGCTTTTCTGGCACAGTGCTTGTTTGCATACTTCAGAACTTCAGCACAGGGTTTTTTTAATAAAATACTGATTCTACAGGGGCAAGATAACTTCCTCAGCTTGGTTAACACTGGCCTGATGAGGAATTGAAATACATTTTTCCTAATCCTCCTTCATCTCTGCAGAAATCACTTTTTGATTGAGGTCAAACTTTAGCTTTGGCAAGTCATGCAGGCTCTCATTAGGCTATGATTGCATGCATATGATTGTCCAAAATGAACAGTAGGCAAAGGGTCAAGGATACAAAGGCTGCTGTTGTTTTTTTCTTCTTTTCCCCAATGCACCCAGCATGTGGAAAATATTTATCAACCTTTGGTCTGTGTCCCTGAAGCTTCTTGATGTGCCTTTTCAGTGTTCCCCAAGGAATCCTGTTAAACTTGGATCCACTCCTCCATGAAGTGGTGTGTGACTACTATTACTTCTAAAATGAAATGAGTGGCAAGATGACAGTGGCTCAGAAAAGTTAAATCTCTTCGTGATCCAGTATGTTTTTGTTATGGTGTAACCACAGCACGTGTGGATATCTGAAATACATTTAATTGCTGCAAACAGAGATGCTCTTTAGACACAGGCTCTTGTTACTGAGAAGCGGTGTTGACAGTCCCAGAGGGTATTTTGCGACTGAAGCCTCTGCAGATGAGGGTAAGGAAAGCAAATAAGACTCTCTGTTAATGTGTGGGTCCATGGCATCCGCTTTGTTACACGCACATTAATGGTTGTGACTCACCAAATATGAGACGAAGCCGCAGATGAAGCTGTAAAAGCCAGCAAGGTGTGCTTGGCTTGGCTTGGCCTGGTCCCATGAGCTACTGGGAGGAGAAGAAGCTTCTACATGGGAAGAAGCAAGGGAGATATTTCTCTGCCTGAGAAATTTAAAACTCTACAGCTACAGATGCACGCTATACAAATTGTTCACATCAAATACATTAAATATAATCCTCCTCTAACTAGGACTGAGCAAAGAGCTACACTTTGACTCATTCAAATAAGTGTAATTGTTACCAGATAATTTTTATCTGTTAAATGAGGTCTGTTCGTTTTCTAAATGGCAAGTGATCTCGTTTTTACTATTTTAGCTTTTTTTTTTGAGGAAAGGAAATAATGCACTGAAGAGCAGTGCTTTTGAGAACTGACAAACTCAATACAGTGCAAGGCTGGTGGGGACAAAAGCTCTGCTAGACGTCAATGAAAAAAAATTAGTTACAGCAACATTGCTTCCTTTTTGGGAGTTCTTTTTGGGCATTGTATCAAAAAGGAGGCAAACTTTTTATGAGCTCAAATATGAGTATTTCACACTGAACAGAAATACTTTCAAAGCACTTTCTTTTGGGTCTGTGTTCTCCTTACAGTTCCTGAAAATTGTGTTTTAAGAAGATGGCTCCAAAGGGAAATCTAAACCACAGTTTTTCCATAAAGGAAATAACTATCCCAGTTGGCTATTTTGCCCCTGCTGCCATTTTTCTTTGTCCTTCCTGTTTCTTTCCTTCATTCTGCTTTCTTTTCCTTCTTTCACAAAAACTTTTAAATGGAATTTAAAAGGTTTTTGTTTTATCTTAAAAACTCAAGATATTGGCAACAAAATTAATTATACTTTCCTCATTTATAAGGACTATTTAATTACTATTTTTCGGTTGAATTCCTGTCCCACCCTTATACTTGTGTTTAGCACAGATGTGCTCAAACTTTTGAAAGTAATGCAGTTTCTCTGTTCCTTTATTCAAGTTGAAGACTCCAGCAGCAACTCAATGATAGTGTAATCCAAGTGGTGCTATACTGGTAGCCAAGACATTCTATAATTTCAAGTGAAAATACAGCCCTGCAGATTTTCTTCACCATTTCTTCCCACAAAACGATTTTGAGGGAAATTATAGTAATAAAAAAATACACAGTGTCAGTGAGTTAGTCCTGGCAGAGCACATGGAATGCCAGCTATCATACATGTGTGGTGCAAAGTAACCTTGGTAGCATGAGACCAGTGGGAGGACAGTTCTGCAGTTTGCAATTATTCACTCCGTGTTGCTTTAATATGCAGGCCTGCATCAAATAAATAAATAGGTTCCATGTTTTTTTTTCACTAATTTAAGATAATTTCAAAAATAAGATGATCTGAAGCCCAAATTTTACTCCTAGAAGGAAAATGTATGCTGCTTCAACGCAGTTCTTTGTTAAAGCATCACTTTGATTTGCAGCTAGGAATCCTTGAGTGCCTTTAACTTTGACAGCTATTGACAGGAGTGGAGAGCACTCAAGGTGTCAGCCTCGTTTAGACTGACAGGAAGGCTTTGAATGCAGCTATAAAGCATAAGCTGCCATAAAACTGAAGCCAAAGCCTTTAGATGGCTGTTTTAAAATCTCATAACCTTGGTGGATCAGGCTCTTGGGACTGGGAGGGTTTGTAACGCACACTAACTAGAGGGTTACACACTACAGGGCAATGCATCCAAATATGTGGGACCATGGCAGAGTTCCCTGAGCCTGGGAATGGTCCCAGTTTATGTGTCAGCTGCCCTCTCATTTGACTTTTCAGGTCAGGGACCCAAAGTGCACAGCTCAAATTTTAGCGCCTGAGTTAAGAGCCAAGGCTCTGCAGCTGGATGCTTTAGCAACATATATCCAGGTTGGACAGACAAAAGCATAGGATTTGTAACATATGCTTGTTAGTGGTTACCTGAGAACCTTCCAGAAGTCCACACTTAGAAAACAAGACAGGAAATATCCATGTAGAGGATTTTAAAGTGATTAATATTTTCCAACAAAACAATTTCTTAATAACATAAAACTTTTTTTTGTCAGATTCAGAAAAACAGTTCAGATTCAGAAAAACGGTTATGCTCACACTTAGCGCCAGGTATAGTGCTACTTGATGGAGAAAGTGAATGGGCTTGAATATGGCATTTGGCGGTCATTAAAGGATTTCTTTTCATCACAGCCTTTAACTGACTGAGATCATCAAGATGTGTTACGTCAGAAATTTCTCTCTTAAACAATCTGCAAGGGTTTTCCTGCTGTGATTTAACTGGATGGTGACTATGTTTTTGAATGCTGTAGGAAAAATGTGTCTGAAAAGAATCACAAGTATCTGACACAAACAGCTAAATCCATGGACGTATACACTTGGTCCTTCCCTCCCTTTCTAAATATCATGAGCAACAGCCTTTAATACTGAAATTGATAAACTATGTGCCATGTTTCTATTTGGTAAAATGGAAAATAAAATAAGCACTATTGTGTGTGTTTAACTAGCGTAGGCAATAATATGGGGTTTTTTTCCATAGAATACTTGTTTTCTAAATTATTTTCTCAATCTACATATATGCAAATGCAAATTTTCAGGTACATTAGCTGTGATTCATTTTTACAGGTCTGCCTTTTGAAATAAATCTGAATACTTGGTCCTTGAAGTAATTTGTTTATTTCTACTGGGTGTTATATTACGTTTTATGAGATTAGTTCTACTCAAATGGGATTTTGCACCTTCTTTTGGGAGAGTAGAAAACTCCATTTCAGAGAAATCTTAGTAATTCAAACCAAACATCCGTTGCTTAATATGCATTACTTTTATATTCTCTTGGGTCACCTGAAGCAGTCCTGGACTAAAGAAGGCAAATTCCTAAAAACACAAGCCATCAGATGGCTTCTCTTGGGGAAACATTTGTGGAATTGTCTGAGCTGTATGAATGTCAAGTCTTGGTTTTGTGAACACCTTACCTAAAAAGGAGGACAGAGAGATGTAATCCAACTGCATATTCTGGAATACAGGCCCACAAAGAGGAAGGCAGCCACTGCTTGTCTGTATATGACCAGATTGTTGTGGTTCTGATGTAATTCTCATTTGGCTACCTGATATGGATCTAATTTATCTGTAACAACAAGGTGGAACCAGAATAAATATGTTTCTGAGCATTTTGTTGTTCAGCTGCTTCTGAGAGTGGTCTCTCACGTTCCATTTCTAGATGCTGTGGTGACAAGTTTGAGAAAAGTAGCTTTCCACCTGGATATTTCTCCTTGGTTGATCTTCCTTTCTTTGTGATCCTTGAATATAGACTTGTTTTAGACCTGAATTTCAGTGCTAGGTACCTTCTCTTGTCCTTAATATAAGGATTAAGCCATTCAACTGAAATCAGACTTATGGCGCTATTCACAGCAAATTCACCTTCCTTGGGGTTAATAAAAGATGTATTTACTTTCTGTACTGGGACTCTTTCTCTCTGTGTGCATCTCTTAATTTCTGCGTTATATATGAGAGCAGCTTTGTTGAAACACTGCCATAATTCTGGCAGCTCTGGATTACTCCATGTACAACTAACGCAACTTTCCCTTGCTTCAAGCTTAACGTATAATGTAAATGCAGTCTGTACGTACATCATGATGCAGACCTTGAACAACTGATCTGTTCTCATATGGATAACACCTTTAAAAGCTGACAAAAACAACTGGAGAGAGCAGAGGAAATAGAAGAAAACTGAACTTCTGCTTTATATAGTTGTTTAACTTGAAAAAGTGTTCAAAAACTGTTCTGAGGAAGAATGTCATAGTCAAATGCAACAAGTCAGTTTTATTGAACTGAGATAACTTCTACTGTTCATTTCTTCAAAGTCAACAAAGCAAACAAAATCTCTTTTACGCATAATTAGAAAATTATCAGTAGTTTTGGTACAACAAATATTTCGAGTTCTTACAAAATATATTTCCTTAAAATATTGTTATTTTCTAGCAATCATCATAGGCAATGCAGACTTCTGGGTTTGGTGAGGTGAATCTTCAGAAGTCACTTCCACAAGATCCAAGGACAGAGATGCTGAGCTAAAGATTGCATTTTTCCAGGAGGGAATAGTAAGGAGTTTGTTTCTTTGTCTCAAAATTAATTTAGTCTCTATGCCAACCAGCAGCATGACTGTTTCTTCTCCAGACCAGACTACATTTGGGATATGCTATTATTCTCTTGCTGGTTAGCCTTTTTTTTTTTGCCCAGTTTTTCCTTCTATTTGTTTGAGGGGGTATCTGTCTTGCAGAAGAGGCATTCTTCACAACATGAATCGCTGCTTTTTGGGTGAAGGCTTGTTTCTGTGCACCCCAGATGCTACATGTTTTTAGTGTGCAATATGCATACCTGCCTGTGTGCATACATACTTGTCAGTCTGTACAGACACACATGCACACACACACATGTGTACTCTGCAACCTGAGTATCCTGGTTTGAGATTCAGTCTCACTTACAGTTTGGGGATTTTTTTCTGTTCTACTTTCTTGGCAGAGACACAGCATTTAGCTCTGCAATGACTGAAGCAGAGTTCAGACTGGAAGAAAGGAGACTTTCTGTCAGAATGGAATACAGGAAATGTGTTACCTGTAGTCACCTAGAAATCAGGTAGCTGCCAGACCTATACATAGACTAACCCTTGCCTCTGTGGGGATCCTCTGACCCTTTCTGCGGCAGTGCTAAAAACAGTTTCTCAGGATTTTTTCAAACTATGCATTGGAGAAAACTCAGCCTTGATTTAAAGTGTGAGTCTGAAAATTCTGAGCAGCGAGCATAGTGTGACAGAAAAATTATGTCCCAAATATAAAGGTATCCAGACTTCTTCAGCAGGCAGCAGACCACCTATGTGGCAGACTTGAGATTCCTCCAGAGCCACTAGTTGAATTTTCTGTGTATGTGCCAAGGGGAAAACACTGAACGGGTATTTTCTCTAACTGCACATTAGGGTCTTCTGGTCACTGCCCAAAGCAGAGGAATGATGCCTAGCAAACAACATTAATTGCATATGATGGTGATGCTCAGGAAAATGCTATTTAGCAACAGTTTGCCACCAGGAATGCTACTCTGAATGGTTATGAATTCATGCACAAATAACACTTCATGATATTCTCCCAGCATTTGTACTTCTAATGTACTTCAACCAGATCTCTAAAATGGCAAGTGATGTTTTTTTCCACTTCTCTGTTTGTGTTTCTCTATTTGTGATCCAAGTGCATTATTGGCAAAATGCAAAAGACATCTAAAAAGGCAAACGAAAACAGTAGGCTGTCACCTCCAAGTACCTGATATACTTGTGGAATTTGAAACACATTTTGAGATTTGGCATTAACCGAAATGAAAGGATAGTTTTTATGCATCTTAAACATTCCCCCAGACTCTAAAATATATTTTACAATCTATGCCAACTCACCGCCAGGCAAAGGGTCCCAAAGGTCTTTGGAACTTGTCTAATTTTGACAAAAAGCTGTGTGTACCCCTTTTACTTTTCAGTGTGCGGATATTGCAGTAATACCTTGACCATCACAGTATAAATTATGGTAGGATGAAACATCTGTAATAATTTGTAATGATATTAATCTACAAAAGAAAGACAATTTTATGTACACATCTGAATTACAGACTATATGCAAAAGCCAATAAACTTGGTTTATGTTATTAAAAAGAAAAAAGTATGCAGTATGCTAGATTTCATCTTATCTGATACTTACAAATCACAAAACTTCAAATAATTATAAACATGTGAATTGATCAAATTAAAATAGGAACTAACTTGGAAAATAAGTCTTTTCCTTGAACCAAAATTAGTATTTGTTAGGTTCAAAAACACTTTGAACTACACAACCTGTTTCCTCAAGTCTTTGACTTGGCTTTCCTGACCCCAGGCATCCACTCTTCCACCGCCTTTCAGAAGTGCACTGACTTTCCCCTCCTTTGTATCATATCCAATGCATTTTCCTCAGTTTCCTACTCACTGAAATCTTCTGAAGTTTTTTCCAGATGACTGGAAAATTTCTGCAGTTCTCCTCTCCTTGCCCACTTCAGCGGGTCCCTTGCCTCTGGAGGACCTCATAGCTGATAGATCCATCAGGATAACTACTGAAAGCAGGCTCCTCCCTTACCCCAGCTACAGCTAATTGGCTCTTTGCAGTCTCTGATCAGCCACATACTACAATGCCCTGTAGTGTTGGTTTTGGCCAGGGTAGACTTAATTTTCTTCACAGTGGCTGGTATACGGATGTGTTTTGGGTTTGTGCTGAACACAGGGTTGATAATACAGAGATGTTTTTGTTATTGCTGAGCAGGGCTTGCACAGAGCCAAGGCCTTTTCTGCTTTTCCTACTGCCATGATGGTGAGGTGGCTGGGGGTGCATGGGAAGGTGGGAGGAGACACAACTGGAACAGGTGACCCCAACTGACCAAAGGGATGTTCCAGACCATGTGACATCACGCCCAGTATATAAATCTGTGGGGAAAAACAAGGAGGAAGCAGTACTTCAGGTTCCAGAGCAGAGATTCCCCTGCAGTCCATGGTGAAGATCATGGTGAGGAAGACTCTCCCCCTGCAGCCCGTGGAGGTCCACAGTGGAGCAAATATCCACCTGCCGCTCATGGAGGAACCCACACCGGAGAAGGAGGACGCCCAAAGGAATCTGTGACCTTGTGAGAAGCCCACGGAAGAGCAGGGTCCTGTCAGAATCTGTGGCCCTGTGAAGAGCCCATGCTGGAGCAGGTTTTCTGGCAGGACTTGTGACTCCATGGGGGACCCATGCTGAAGCAGTCTGTTCCTGAAGGACTGCACCCTATGGAAGGGATCCATGTTAGAACATGGGAAGAGTACAAGAAGTCCTCCCCCTGAGGAAGAAGAATAAGGAGAGACAATGTGTGATGAAATGACTGCAGCCCCCATTCCCCATCCCCTTCTTCTGCTGGGGGGAGGAGGTAGAGAAAAATTGGAAGTAAAATTAAGCCTAGGGATAAAGGAGGAGTGGTTGGAAGGTGTTTTTGAAATTTGGTTTTGTTTCTCATTATCCTACTCTGATTTGATTGTAACAAATGCAAAGAATTTCCCGAAGTTGAGTCTGTTTTGCCCATGATGGTAATTTCTGAGTGATCTCTCCCTATCCTTGTCTCATCCCACAAGCCTTTCATTGTATTTTCTCTTCCCTGTCCATCTGAGGATGAGTGATAGCGCAGCTTTGGTGGGCAGCCAGCGCCAACACACCGCAGTACTTTTAGTGGTGCAGGAGGAACTTGAGACAAGGATAGTAATTGGGAGAGGTGGTGGGTAAGAGTCAAATCAGCTGAAGAATGTCATAGCAACACTTCTTAGGCGCTAAGAGCTCTGGTATCTACAAAGTTAAATCTTCCTAGTCTGGGGGATACAACACTAAGCTGTGCAGTTATTTCTATTATTGGTGGAGATACATAAGCTTCCCAGTTGGCTGTGGCACAAGAAGAATGGCAAGATACCTGTAACATAGGCAAAGTGCGTCTCCAATGCAACACTCTTCATAGGATTCTAGGGTTTCTGTCTCCTATCAGCACATATTTTCTTTGACTATCATCTAGTCACAGACTTTTAAAATGTACTGTACAGAATTTTAGAAGAGTTTCTTTAATTTTTCAGTAAATCTGTTACTGATGGAGTTAAATCAGGACAGAGTGAAGATGAAACCATGATCCTGTGTACAGTATACAGAGTCTCTGTGTATGTGCGTATAGATGCACCACAGTGCTGCAGCAGTTTTCAGAAATGAACTTTTACTGGTAAGCCCTGAGTAATGTATCCATGTACCCCACGGACCACAGCTAAGGTTCTTACCAAAAAGCTCCTGCCTCAGTGTAGGAGGTGATATAAAGCTGACTCTGTTTCCTGTGGTGACTATTTTCTAGGCCAGCTCCCCAGTTTAAGTTAGAAGACCACGACTAAACAGCAGCACAGTGTATTTGGCAGAGACCTGGTGTTAGGGGTGAAATAGGAATACCTGCCTGGTGCCCCCATCAAAGCTCCCTCCAGCCATCTTCCATTTCCACAGCCTTGGGTGTTGGGTTCCTCCAGTGCATGGGCCGTGGGGCATTTGCATGGTTCCACGTCCGGAGGTACATCCACATACACTGGGTTGTGTTTTGCTGCTGGTTAGAGTTGCAGCCTTGACTGCATAGAAAATAATACGATGTTCACACTTGCAAATACACCATTTAAGCTCTCTTCATGTGTCTTCTGATTAGAAGGGCAACAACTCATAATGTTTAATTAATGTTTTCTCATATGACCCCTGTGAGATAGGGAAGTACGAACTAGGAAGAGAGAGATCAGTTACCATTAGCCATCTAGAAGTTAGCTGTCAAGTCTAAACCATCCATCTGGGCTCACTCTTTAGGCAGGACAAAGAAAGAAATATATGGAATAACTCTGAAGACAAATGGAGTAAAGGAAGATAAAGTGAATCACCATTTGGTTAAATCTATAGGAAGCCTGGGTGTCTTGTAGATTGTGGCATCCACCTTTGAGGTGGCTGGAACAAGAGGAATTCTTTTCCAAACAGTTTAATAAGATACCTCAGTAAGCATGTGAAATTAGGCTAGGCTTCCCAACGCAAAGGCTAGTCTTAACTCTATCTTATCTGTATTCACATGGCCCTGCTTGGGCCATTTTAAGGGCTGCCCTGTGCTAGTGACACAGCACAAAACAGCTGCACAAGAGCACTCTCTGGTATCAATGTCTACCTCCGATTTTGCATGTAGAAATTATGTTCACACACAAACACTGATGCACATATGCTTTGGAAGCACAAGAGGAAAAAATTTTAACTCTGCAGTTTCCAAGAAGTGATGAATCGACAGAAAAGGTACTAAGGGAGCAGAGAGGACTGAAAAAACCCCAGCCCTCTCTGCTAAACGTGATTGGTGGATATTTCATTTATCAGTAACTCATTCTGAATTGTTAATCTATTCAGACCTTGCTCTGGTGCCCTGCTCTCTGTAGTTACAGCATGCAGGACTAATATGCTCACTAGCTCTTATGTATTTGGCAATATGCTCCTGCCCAATTTTTACTGCCCCCCTAAGGAAATAAGAGCACTGTGTATTCTAGGAAAAAACACACTTTTAAAATATTCATATTTCCATGGTTGTGTGTGTCTGTTGTGTAAGTTTTCCTTGGTGGCAGTGAACAAAGTGCTCTTCTGTGGAGCAGGCTCTCCTGTCTCCTCTAGCAGACTCAGTGTCTGTACAGGGAATTCCTGTTCCTGGCCCAAACCCACAGGCCCTCGGCACTGGAGGACAAGGTCGGCCATCTCACACTCTCTCTTTCTTCTGGCCTGATAGTTGATCTCCGTGCTGGAGAAATGGGGTCTGAAAGAGAAAAAGACGGGGGGTGAGGTGAAGGAAAGAGAGAGCACGTGTATGTACTTCTAACTCGTCCTGGGAACTTTGGCAAACATTTCCTCCCTAAACAAAGTTTGTTCAACTTTTGCAGAAGTCCTGATAGTCTCTGATTTACTTGGTTCTTCATTTAAATGAATTAGTGGTACCTGGCCTTGTTGTTTTACCAAAACTGTGGCAGGCGTCATCCAAGCCTCGTTTCACACCTTCCATCTTCCATTCTGTCCCTTGGGGGATTTTTTCCCCTTGTCGTAGCAGTGACTGAGCAACAGCATCCACTGCTAGGCAGAAATCTGCCTACAGAGAGCTTCCTCTGTTTAGACTTCAGTCAGAGGACCCACGAAGCATACTTCGTGGCTACTTATGGTCAGGGCGGTATGCATATTTTTTTAAAAGTTGCACACTGTCAAGACAGGTAATTGTGTAACCTTAGCTGCACTCTTTTTTTTTCCCTCTTCCCCTAAGGCTGGAGTGGCACCTTGCATTCCAGCTGGTGCCGACAGCAGGGCTAGCTGTGCTGCTCTACAATCAGCTGCAGTCTGGCTCATGTTCTGTCCTTCACTGAGGAGGATGGTATCAACCCTTTAAGGCTCTCCCCTGCTACATGTTCCTGGCCGACTGCTCTCCCTTTCATGCACAGTACAGGAAACTACAGGGCACAGGGTATGAGGCACCTTTTTTATCCTCTGCAGCTATGCTTTCCATTGAGAGAAAGAGTAATTATCCTATTTCTGTTTCAGTGTCAGGTACCACATGGTTTACGCATTTGTCTCTTCGAAAACATGTTTTGCTTTGATGTTTGCTTTTCTAATGGGGCTAGTTTGCATAATACCTTCTGCTGCAAAAGAATGCTGAATCTACAGATGAGCTATCACTTCTCAAAATACTGATTGCTATCAGCTGGCTTGCCGAAGGCCTTGGCTGTGGCTCTGCATGCGTGTGTCTGTGCGTGTGTGCACAGTCGGGGGAGGGAGGGAGAAGGTTAATTTCCTGTCTTTGACCAGTTTTGACATAATGCCTGAACTGAAAGAGAGGGATCCATCAGAACATTAACATTTACCTGCTTTCCTGGAGCAGCATAGCAAGCTCTCTCCTTGTAAGGGTGTGGTTATATGTGGGTAAGGAGGGAGATGACAGGGAAAAGGGAAATGCTGTATTTGTGGTACTGGTTTCTACAGTATTTCTGCCACAGTCTTTTTAGCTGGCTTGAACACCTGTGGATTTTCCCCAGTGTCGACCTTTAGCAGTGAGGATGTCTAAAGTCACATACATAAAGCATACAGATGCAAAAGTCAGGTCAGGGGACAGGGAGAGGAATAGTTGTAGGGAGTGTTATGTGACATACATACATACATACATATATACATACACATATATACACATATACACACATACATGTGAGTGAATATGTGTGTGATATTTGCAGTGTGTTTCCTCCTTTTCCCAAATGATACATTATTACTCACCCATGCAGATCTCTCTCCAGTGAAATTCCCTATCTGCTGCCTACTGGCCTGACCTTGTTGCTTTTCTGTGCCTGGCCCTGATGCCTGATTAACTCATAGCAGGCAATAGGGATGTGGGGAGGGAAAGAACTCCTCATTTCCTTCTCTGGAAAAAGAACTTGAGCCAGAGACCGCCCTTCCTCAGAAAATGCTCTGACATAGCAGGGAGCAGAGCTTAAAGAATTCCCACCAGCAGCAAGCCTTGAGAGTTAAATTTGGACATTTTGGTCTCAGTTTGTTGGTTGCTAGACTAAAGCTCTAGGTGTTTTCTATAAAATTCAGGGACTGTCTTTCCTATAGCACTGCACACTCCTCTGCCTTCAGGATTCATGCAAAACCCTCAAGGATTCGGAGCCTTATTTCAGTAAATATTCCTGCATTCCAGTGCCATCCAAACGTATCTGTTTCCACACATCTTTGGGCCAGAAATGGGGTCCAATTTTTAGAGAAGGAACTTTCTCACAAGATTTTTGGGACTTCTTGGCTTTAGTGAGACAATTGGAAATACCATGAGAATGATAATTAAGAAAAATTTGTGCTGATATAATGCCTTCCATCTGTAGATCTGAAAAAGCTTTATGAACATTAATATATTAGTCCCCTAACTACCCTGTGAGACCAGGATATTGTTGTCCCTGCTCTGCAGGGGGAATAATGAGGGGCCTATTAGGAATCTAAGGGCCTGGTCTAGCACTCACTGGAGCCTATGGGAAAATTCCCAGTGACTTTACTGGGAGCTGGATTGGCCTGTCAGCGGCTTGCTCAAGGCCACACAGAGAGTGAGCGATAGCTTTGGGAACACGACCCAGAGCCACAGGACTGCTTTGTTCCTTTCCAACCCTCGACTTTCTTCAGGTCTTTCATTACTTTTCTGTCTGGATGAGGTGCCTGAAGTAGAAAGCATAAGGCAACAATATAGAAGGTTCATTTATAGCGTTTCAAACCTCAGGAGAAAGCTTGGCTCTGGTCTGGTCTGAGGGAGGAGTTTCAGCAAGACCTAATTTTTAAAGAAGAATCTAAGTGCTCAGTTCCCACTTTTATGGGCAGGAGAGGCCTAAAGACCTTTAAAAATCAATCTGTAAATAACAACCTTGCTCCCACTAGGTAAGCTATCCCTTGTGTGAGCTTCTGGAGAAACTTTGGAGAACTGAAACCTAGCTGAACCAAACCCTGCAAACAGGTCAGCTCCCCGAAGTGTGTTCCCACCCTGTGGAAACCTCTCCCCACCCAGGTATGCCCGCAGCTCGAAGCCACATCTGCTGCTACCAGGAGACACCTGCCCCACCTCAACACAGCAGCCCACTGGCTCCCCCACCCCAGGGTGGCCCTGGCAGTTCCCCCACAGGCTCATACCCTCCTCTCCTGGCCTGCCTGCTGGCCTTATTACCTTTCAGACTGGGTTCTCCTACCCGCTTTTTGCAGCTGGGTTGCTTTCCACCTGCTCCCCGGGTTAACCCTTTCGTTGTCATTACAAACACTGCAGATGCATGTAGATATATGCGCAGGAAATGCAGACGTATGGGAGCTGAAGCAGCACCAAGCAATGTGATGTGAATGCGACCTTCTTAAGCACCCCGGTGACAGTGAGAATAGCAAGTGAGATTTCTGATTTGTGAGAAACAACTTCATTTTTTTTGCTAGTCAGGGACATTTTGATCTCCTGAGCTCACTAGGAGGGACCCCGCAAGGCAGGGGAAGGGCTGGTCCTCCTGGGGCTGATGCTCACACAGCAACCCAAGGCCGGTGATCTGGCATCCACCCAGAACCACTCTAGAGCAGGGCCTGTCAGGAACTGACCTTCTGCTCTGCACTTTCCAAGACCTTGAGCAGCCAGCAAAAATCCAGGTAGGGCTGTGGGAAATCTATCCTGCCCTTAGCAAAATCTTGTAAAGTTAGACACTTTCCTACAACACTTTTCAGTTGAGACTGCAAAAGAGCTTTTGAGCCATTTCCTTGTTGAAAGTTTATATAAATGATTATTTTTTAATGAATGAATTCAAAAGAGAATAGCTGAAGTTTTGATTTGAGACCGTGAACTAAAGACAGAGGTAGTGGAATAACCCTGGAGACTCCTTATAATTGAATTCAGTAACAGTATGTGTAGCTGTTTTTTGAAGGATTGTAACAAAATCGCACTACCCATAGGGCAAGTACTTACGCAGACTCCACAGTAGTCCCTTTCTGAAGCACTTCACACAAGGGAAAGTTGTTTAAGAGTGAGCTGTGTTGCTCAGCAACACTATGTATTTAATTTTTTTTCTTTTTTTTAACATTTCATAGCTCATGGGATTTTAGGCACTACAGCTAATTTATATGAAGGCTCCACTGTAGTTTTCTGAAGTTTATTTAACTGTATGAAAACATTTCCAAATAAATTATGTAATCTACAAGATATGTATGTTATTTGTGTGCTGCTTTGATGGTATTTCTACTAAAGTACCATTTGATAGGGCTTGAAGCTAAACTGAGATATCATCTGTTCATTCACTAATTGATATTATTAGTTGTGTACTTTTACTGTGCTGCCCACTAAGAGATAGAGGGAACCCTTTTACAATTCAACGCATTATTTATCTCTATATGTTTTATACAAATAAAAAACTGGTTGAAAAGCATGCAGGGGAAGAAGCTCTTTAAGGCTCTATGAGAAGATTACAGTTACAAGTATTCAACCCGATTCCAAGATTCCAAGGACACAGTTTCCCACCCCCCCTCCATTTAAATAAATAGGATAGATCAATCCCTAATAATTTCCCACTCTTACCTACCCTTTTTATGGAATTACAAGAGTTATATGGAAGTTTACGTGGTAAACTCGGGTAAAAACTGTTTCTTGAGAGTGACCAGTAAGGAGCCTGAGAATGAAGCCTGAGAAAGGTTTGTGGCTATATATTGGTAAGGCAAGTTTTTCTCCACCCAACTCCCCCTGCTCCTGGAAAGCTTCCACACCTTCTGGCCTTGTTACCCATGTTCCTAGTTTCCTCATTACTTGTTCTCATCTACTGCTGGGCAAATCCTGCAAAACAGTATTCATAGCGTGTTCAAAGACAGCCCACACTAACTGACATGCCTCTTTAATGCACTTTCTGTGAACAGGGGGACAAGCAAATATTTGTTCACATAAATACTGCTGAGAGAGAATCTTCCATGGGTAACCACTGATGTCTGTAATTGCAGAAGGGTTGGGGCTTGGGGGGGAAAGGTGTGGAAGATGGGTTGGTATCGTCATTTTGAAAGCACTTTGTGGGTTTGACAGTTAGGAAGTAAGTTATGTGATAACTTGTTGTTTTGTGATAGCTTCTGCTCATCATGCTGCTCAGTCAAATCCCCAAATCCTCCCTTTAGGAAGAAAATCCCATTCCAGAGAGAAGTGTGAGCACGATCTGTGGGTGCAACTCAACAGCAATAAACTATCTGATGCAGAATCACGAGACACAAATGGTTCTGTACCAGGCCAGGTCTTTCCAGTGATAAGGCACAAGTGGAGTTGGAGGCTGGATGAGACACTGTTGAAGACAGAAAATATATCCACTTCAGTTCCTATCACTCAGACGAGTCCCAGCATAAGGTCAGCTGTAAGCTGGCAGGTACTTCAGCCAAGGAATCTTGTAGCCTTCATCAGGGGCTATGACTGGTAATAAACTAAAGGAAGCTGTGACAGTGGCAGAGAGGATAATTTGGTTCAGGAGACAGCCATTGCAGTGTGAGGAGAGCTTTAAAAGTGCTGTTTTCCACGGAGCTTAGGATATGGTTAACATTTATAAAAAAAGGGGTGTTAGCTGCTTGAAAAATGAGAAAGGTTATCCTTAGTAACTGTGTATTTGCATTTCAAAGTGGTAATTATAGGTATGTGTACACACAATTAAATAGGTTGCACAGAATGAAAATAAACAAATAATCAGTGCTATTAAGCAAGGCTTAATGAACATTTTTTTTATAACATAAATTAATATGTGTTCTTTGAAAGAACAACAAAATGAAGTATTTCTGTTTGAGATTCTCAGGGATTATACAAACAACAAATGAGCTAAAAAAACTAAAGGTGTAAAACACTTTGACACCAACATGTACTTTTAAGCATCCAGAAATTGGATCTGGCTGGCTACCTGTATGCAAGCTTTTTCATTCCCTTTGGTAATACATTCAGCAAGTTCCTCTGAACTCTAGGCAATCAGACACATAGATGGCATACCTAAGGCTTGCTCCAGCAGGCTCCATTGACGTTTGCACTGTTGGAAGCCATTCTAACACAGCTTTTTATGAATATGTAACATGCAAACTGGATGTTGCCCAAGACCTGCTCCAGTTTTAATGACTCTGCTCCTGTTTGCACACACTGACTGCAAACTATTTATCTGTAGGTGAGCTAAGCAGATCCAGGAAATGTTAGCCATTTTGACTTTGGGGTTTGGTGACAGGAACTGTGCGCCAGCTGCTCTTTCTTGCAAACATTCCTCACATTTCTGACACACAGTAGGGTGGATACATGTTGTGTAACAGCATTTTAACCTTAGCATTTAACTGGTCAAGTGACAAAACGCTGAAAGAAAACTAGTGTGTTCAAATGACATTGGCCAATACTTATCTCACATACCAAATAACCACTCTATTTACTGTGGCTAGTCCTGAAAAAAAAATCTTTTCTTGGAAAAAAAAGGGCTTTGTAAAATCCTGTCTTCACTGTGTTATACTGCCTGAGGACAGCAGCAACAGCAGTGACCTGCTCCAGCCACATGCCTTAAAGGATTGTCTCAAGAAAATTAGAGTGTAGCTGAGTCTCTGTGTCCATTCAGCCTGAGAACAGTCTTCTGTGCAGAATGTGCTCAGTTAGCTGTGTCTTGATTTTCGTTAAAACCTAGTAACTGGACAATTTCACCCTCTCTCATAAAATAATTCTTCAAGGCAGTTCTCTACTCTTTCATTTTTCTTCTGATTTCCCCATGGCTTGGGCTGGGGTTCAAATGATGCTGAGTTCAAATATGTTCCAAGCTTGTTTGCTAAACCTCATCATCCTCTTGCATTCTCAGCATGCTATTGTACTGCCTAATCCTTGGTGGTAATCTGCCTTTTCAGATCAGTGCTTTCCTGGTATTATCAGAGAGATCAAAAAGAGTTTTCAGCTGGCTGAAGGCATCACTTAACACAGTAGGGATATCTGGACCTGCATCTACCTATGCTTCTGCAGTTTAAAAATCTGAAAAAGCTTTTGAAACAAACCAATAAAAATAAATCAGAGCTGTAGCTGAGTTCTTAGCGAATGCAAAGCAAAGTAGAAAATATAGAAAATAATTATGCTGTCATTCTATCACCTTCTAGGCAGCACTGTATTTCAGTCTACTAATTAGTATTTCCATTTGCAGTTCCAGATCCCTATAGAATCTCAGTTCGCCAGACAGCTTAATTAGCAAGGTATGATTTTTCTGTTGCCTTAAAAAAAAAAAGAAAAGAAAAGAAGAAAATGTTGTCGGTCCTGATCAAAATGTTACTTTCTACCATAACACTTAATATATGTAAGTCTGAAATATTTTCCTATGAACCTTTTGGGTTTTCTTCTCCTTTGTGAAGAAAACCAACCAATCACCATACAGTTTTTACAAAACTTGCAACTTTTTCCTCTGTTAAAAGGCAGTTTCTTGAAAAAAAAATCCAGAACCTTTTTGACGAGTGCTACCTGTTGTGAAGATTTTTCTTTGTTTTGATGTTCTTATCATCTCTATTCTCAACATAGCTCTCTGTAGATAAACTATTAAAAACTGATAGAAGCTGCTCACTAGAATAGAAATCAAGTGGTTTAACCACCTGAGGGAATTTAGAAATGGTGCATGGGTTTTGTCATACAAGATACCATCCAAAATTATGTTTTCATATCCCTAAACTTAAGGCTGGCTGTGCAGATGCTCTGATTTTGCATACAATTACGTTAAGTGGTATCAACCCCTCCACCAGATAAAGGCTGAAGCTCCACTGCGCAGGGAATGAATAATCGTTTATGTGCGTGTGAGGGCATAACTGACTTGAACCACAAGTAGGTCCTGAAGAAGTCAGCTGCAGCTTCTGTCGTATCAGCGAGGCAAGGGGGAGGCAAAGCAGTGGATGCATCTGAGACCAGCCATGCTGGTGTCCCTGATGTCCAATAGCACACTTGACCTGACTGGAGCACTAGTGAGCAGGGTAATGCCTGTGAAAGCACTGCCAGGTCACCCCTGCTGCTGTTCCTAGAGCTGCCCTTCCCTTTGGCCCTCTGAGCGAGCTGTGTCTTCTGCTTTGCTCTCACAGGCTGTGTAATAGGCTTGGCAGGTTGCTCATGCAGTTGAGAACTGTTGCCATGACTAACGGAGGAGGACAGCCTTCTCTTAAAGGTTTTGTACTCCAAAATTCCTAATAAAGTGGTGCTGTATAAAAATGGGACATAATAGGAGATAAAAACTGTTCACTCAATCTTCCCAGACTGAAAGGAATTTGGCAACACCAGCGTATGCTGTGGCCCAAGTCCTACAATTGGATGAGCAGAGTAGAAGTTCAGCTGAGTCTAACAGAAACAAGATTTATGCTTATATTGCTCAGAAAATCTAGATAAGGAAGGGTGAAAATATAGCCTAGGTCTGGTATTAGACCCTGATTATCACTAAGACCATCATACTACCCCCATCCCTGATGGCTGCTCTGGAAGGACCTAGTGAACAAAAGCCAACAAAACCAGCATAAAATTGGGGGACAAATGCAAGATGTGGCCTGCCCCTTAGTGAGGTCCCATTGTCTTCAGGGATCCGACAGAATGATACACTTTGCAGTCAGCACTTGTTGCTCCTTGTGGTGTGGTACAACCTGTTTGTGAGTTACATGTATATTCTTGTACAAAGTCTGTGAACGTGCATTGAACTCCTCTGCCTTTTCATCTCCTGTGCAGGGTACTTGCAAAGTTGTTCTCATTTTCTAATCAATTGCACTTGTAGCTTGGGGGCCTTTGCCTTCATGTTGCTACACTGTACTAGCTGACACGTCTACTTCTAGACACCCCTCATTATTGCACTTGGGAGAAGACACACTTCAGAAGTCTTTTCCCTTTCCTTCCCTCCTAAAACATTGTTGTATTGAGTGAGAATGAACTTTTCTAGCATTTTTTATTTCTGCAATAATGATCAATTTCTAGAATGCTGCAATACATACATACACGACTATTCCTGACTTTTTTTACATACATTAAAATTGCCTTTTAATGGCTTTAATTTGGACTGAAATATCACTCTGTTTTGAAATTCTTTCCAATGTCTCCTTGTAATGTAACATATTTGATTTAAAAACAGGACAAACCAAAAAGAAATCTTCCCATAATGGTGATATCACAGCAACAGAAAAAAAACCTGGAATCAGTCACTATTGTTGAGATTGTTAGAATAAGAGAAAGAGGTTTCCTTGCCTGAATAAGCTAATTATGAGATCTGTTTCAAAGTAAAGTATCTCTAGCAAAAAATTGCCCATGACTCTGTAGACAGATGCATAAGAACCCATTTCTTCCTCATCAGAGCCAGCTTGACTGTTTGTTTAACATGTGTTTGGGGTTAGACATCACTGTTCTGGACAAAGCCATGAAAATGATAGTTAAGTCAGTTGTTTCTTTCAAGCATTGTACTCGCTGTGTTAAGAGAATTTCTTTGTGTTAATAAGTTATTTTTTGTGGCAAGAGAATTACATCACAATTACAGGACACAGCTACCAAAATATTTCCTCAGTACCTCTGAGATGAGCAAAACTATTATTTGTTTTGGCCACTGGCTGGTTCTAAACTTTATTATGAACCCTTTTATAGGCCTCCCCATCCACAGTTCTAAGATCCTTAAAAAGGAAGATCCTTAGAAAAGTTGTAAAGGTCCTTACAAAATCGACAAGGAACACTTATTTCTGTAGTTTGTAGAGCAAAAGGGGACAGAAACACAAAGTAAGAGTAGGAAAATGTGCCCAGGCAGTGTGCCTTTGTGTGGAAGTCGGGCATAATTTGGGTGAGAAGAAGACGGTCTTCTAAGTTGGCTCTACTGCCAGTGTGGTTATCAAGGAGAAAGTTGGACTGAACTCCTGTGACATGTCCTATTTTGGCAACATTTTGTATATACTGTAAAGGCAAACCAAAAATGATACTGAATACAACCAGGCAGCAAATAGCAAAGAGTTGTGTTCAAAAGTCTTCTACAACCAAGTTAATCTCTTACTTGAATTATCTTACATCTCTTCATTAGATCTTACACTGCTGAAGTAAAACTACGAGGTTGGTGGTTCGATTATTCCCTTAAAATATTTGCAACACATCCCTTTTGCAATTCTGTAACATAAACCTGAAATATCCCTGAACATGAAATCCAGTCCTTGAAATTTTTGTCTGCTACAGAATCCTTCTCCAGGATAGTGACGAGTTACTAGAAAAGACACTGATGTAGGAGTCTCAGCTTAAATTCTCTATTCCAATGAAAACTGATTTTGTACAAAGAACAAACTAGCTATTAGCAGGCCAGAGAGTGCTCCTGTGGCACAGTTCACCTAATGGACTTAACACTGACCTGGGAGTTAGGAAACATATGTCCAAGACCTTATTCTGAAGCAGGTAGAACTGAAATATGAACTCAAGTTTTCCCACACTCTGATGAGTGACCTAACCAAAAGGGCAACCTGGGGCAGTGTTTCCACAGTTGTTCCAAGTTATTTGTTTGTCTGTCCCTACTCTCTGCCAAACCCACCTTTATATTTTAACCAAAAAATTATCATCACCCTGAGAAACTTTTCCTAAAACAAATCTAGTGAAAACTCACACAAATAGTTTTGGTTTCAAGGAATTTGTGTTTTTTTAAAGAAAAAAACAAAACCAAGCAAATCCCCAAGCACTGAATTGAAAGACTTCCAACAGGCTCTGCTTTGGTATTGTGTGACTGGAGTGTTTCCTATGAAATTAGAAAAGTAGTCTGTGTGCCTGTCATACATGCACGACTTCCATTTAACTAAGTAACAGTGTTTTGTATGTCTGGAGATACACTAGGACTCACCAAACTACCACAAATTCTATTGTACAGTGAAGCAGAATTCTGCCCTCATTTGCTTCTATAGCAGCGCACTAAATAGTATATTTGCCTTTTATTTTAGAAACATGAGGGAGAAAGAGAAGCTGACAAAATGACCAGCATATTTTCAAAGACTGACATACTTTCAAGCAGATTACATAGGCATAGAAACCAAATCAGTAATGTGTAGAAACCAAATCAGTAATGTGTTTGTACACTATTTCAGTATCCTCATTGTGCTCCCAGAATGAGGTATTTTAACATTTACGGAGATGGTGGCCTTTGAGGCATGAAATTTTCTAAGAAATACTGATGAGTTTCTAAGCTACAAACTCAGATAAAGAGGCTGTGGAAAACGAAGTGAACAAAATGAGCTCAGATCCCTTTTAATGATGTTGCGTATGATCACTATTAAATTATACCTTTGACGTTATTAAGGCGTGTTAACAGACTCTGTCAGAGTCATGAAACAGGCCATTTTCCAAGGAAGAGAAGCTTCCTTCCCTGAAAACCTGAGGAAAAAGTCAGATGAATGCCCATGAGGAGGAGGTGCTGGAAGCCCTCATGTTTTGGGAGCAGTATGAGGTCCCGCATGATATTCCTGCAACTCTGCAGAGTGGCCAACCACCACCTCTGGAAAAGCTGTTGAATCAAAATCTCAAAACACACTCTCCCTGCCTGTGTACTGTTGTTACTAACAGTCCTGGGAATCAGAATTGAGTTATGGGATTTCTGGTAGGCTTAGAGGAGAGAGGAAGAAAAGGTATCCCACCATCTCCCATGCATCTCTGCCAGATGTGTGCTGCTCCCAGTCAGAAGTGATTTCAGTGCATGACTCATGATGTGCCGTTTCATTCTGTGCTTGGTGCAAGGTTCCCCGAGCCTGCCAGCTTTCCCTGTGACCAAAGTGCAAGTGTGATTCCCACCTAAATTTTTCCCCAATTAGCAGTTTTAATAGAGTGTCGGCAGTTCCACCCATTTGTGAATGTCAGAGCAAATATCTTGACCCTCAGTCATTGTTAACTTTTAAACTAAATATAGAAAATTTCACTTTGCTGACTTCTTATAGGAGACATTCAGCTTTACATCCAGTCTATGCAAGAAAAATAAATGAAACTTGTTAATAGAATCTGGCAGTACTACTAAGCTCATTATAGGACTCCCGTAATGGCGATGAGAAGACAGAATGAATGTTGTCCTGTTAAAGGAGTGTTTGCACAAAATTTAAAAAAACCCTACATAAATTTGTTATTCAACTATTTCAACAAATTTCAAGCTCAGAGATCAAAAAAGATGTCAAAGCAAAAAGTTCTGCTCTAAATATATATTTATTAAAGATGGGTGACGAGTGTTCAGACATGCATATCTAACTTTGAAGCTATCAGTTGTTTTTTAGGTAGGTACAAGAACTACAGCTAATTATGTGTCCTTCTATTGATTACTCCCCAGAGGACATTTCAACATTTAATGACAATCTGAACAGCTGAAAATTTTAGACTGAGAAATAGAGGGTTGATCTTAAGTGGTCCATGACGATATGTGTGGTTAAATGTTTTATGCCTGAGCTTTTTGCTATACACCAGATTTCTTCACTAGCATGCATCTGAGGAGTTGGATCATCATATCTCTTTCTTCTTGCCACAAGTAGTGTGTTGTCTGAGTCCTTGGCTAGAAGGCCTTGCAGCAGAAAATTGAAAATTATTTCAGGTTCCTTTTGTTGCTGAATGGTTCCTCTGCCTGGTCACCCGGAAGCTGATGTTTTCTGAAGACAAGAGAAACTTCAGATGTAAAAATCTTGCTAACTCAAGAGCTCTAGTTATCTGTCAGAATGTATTTTGTATGGAAAATTTTCTACTAGCTTTAGCTAAATTCTATTTTTGGGCTGGCAAAACTCCTCATAAGAATGAAGAGAGTGTACATAAAGCAGCAGGCTCAACCATTAGATAAAAGAGTCTTGTGATGGGTTAAGTTAACTTTAAAATTTGCTTGCCAGTTGGAAGGTATAATAAAACATATCCCCAAACCAAGAGACAGCCAGCAGGTCTAATTTTAGGGTTACCAGCTGTTTATATTTGGTGATGCCTGTCATTACAGAACAATTTCTGTGTCTGTGGCTAGAGATTCTAGTGCCAAACTGAAGAGTAATAGAGAGAGAGGAGCAGTGTAGATTGGTTAACCTTTTCTTTGTGGCAAGCAGATTATCTGCTCATCGGTCTTACACTGTTAATGGGTACTGGCCATCGTCATAGCTAGTTGGCTAAAACCGATCCCCAAATTAAGTTTTCTGCCTGTGTGAGCAAGACTGGGCCTTCTTGTTGAAATCTTATTAAGGCTCTGTGCTATGAGATCAAAATGGGAGACAGACAGAAAAAGGGGAGAAAATGAAATTTGGCTGAACCACTTATATAATTGAGTAACTCAGTGTTAGTTGTTTTATGATTTTTACTGGCCTTTTTAATGCCTAAGTGAGCGATATATGTTGCCAGATTATCATGTCATCTGGTACTTTTGTGGTATACCCACAAGCTGGGAAAGTCTCATGAGAAAGCCAAATGTCATAGTTTGTTAGTGCTATAAAACACCAGAATGCTGCGAAACTATGAGGAAAACATAAAATCATAATCTCTTCTGTATTTTCATGGTTATTGTCCTCTTTGAAAGGGCACATTTCTGAGAGGCCTTTGGCATAAGCCTTTCATGAGACATTTACAAGAGCCCTCGTATCAGTTCCCTCTGCCACAGTTTATACAAGGACTTCGCTAAGAAAGCATGTTGCTTCAGCCTCCTAATGACTTTTCAGAGACACTAAGATTTCACAAAGTCCTTATTCCCCAGAAAAATTCTGGTGAGATGCCTTTTGCTTGTGTAAACCTCCAGTTCATCTTAAACTTAACTAGTGAGAAGATTCACTTGGAGTTAGTAGGGCAGTTCTGGGGACATTTCTCTGGATTTTTTTGTAGAACGAAAGATAGGAGCCTCTGAAGCTAAAACTTTATCTTTAAGAATACCTTTAAGAATATCTGTAACAGCAATTATTGTTGCTGTTACAGGAGCGTGTGAATCCTAACATGCTACCGAGTACGGAAAAGGTATGCCTTTGGGAGAAATTGGAGTTTAAACAGACAGACCATGTGCAAAATGGAGGCGCAAAGCCATATTTCACAGCCAGGAATCTGACGTAGAAAGAGACAGAATAAATTTCTCAAACCTTTCACAATAAATCATCACTACTCTAAGAAAAATCTTGATGTGGATTATGGGAAGTATCAAAAATAGTATCAAAAAATAGTGTGGCCAGCAGGACCAGGGCAGTGATTTTCCCACTGTACTCGGCACTGGTGAGGCCAAACCTTGAGCACGTCCAGAGAAGCTGGTGAAGGTCTAGAGAGTTAAATCGTATGAGGAGCGGCTGAGGGAGCTAGGGTTGTTTAGCCTGGAGAAAAGAACGCTCCAGGGAGACCTTATCACTCTCTACAACCACCTGAGAGGAGGCCGTAGAAGGGGCGGGAGTCTGTCTCTTCTCTCAGGGAACAAGTCATAGGACAAGAGGAAATGGCATCAAGTAGAGCGAGGGGAGGTTTGGGTAGGACACCAGGAAGAATTTCTTCATGGAAAGGGTTGTTAAGCATTGGAATGGACTGTCCAGGGAGGTGGTGAAGTCAGCATCCCTGGAGCTGTTCAAGAAACGACTGGACATGGCTCTTAGTGCTATGGTCTAGTTGGCAAACTGGTGATTGGTTAAAGGTTGGACTCAATGATCCGGGAGCGTAATTCTGCAATAATTCTGTAAAGTAGCTTTGTCGAGATTCATGAGAACTTGTAAATGAAGATTTAGCCTTAATTAACATTTTTATTATTCTTTTACCTGTCCCAGAATCAGTATTAAGCCTTGCTGAGTACATACTGAAAGCCTTGATGAAACCAGATAGATTCAGCTGAGTCAGTGAGGCAAAACTCACTGTCCATGCAAAGAATCTGGTTATAATGAATTTTCTTTTGCAGTGAGCAGAAGGGCAATAGGAAACTTCCAAGTGTGGTTTGTGCTGCTAGTTTTTTAAGGTATTTGAGTAGGGAAATCTCAGGCTTCTTTCAATGCAACAAAGTGTCAGTGTTCCATTGATGTCCCCACAGACATTCAAGGATAAATGTATTGCTACCCTATTCTCAGAAAAGATTGCTGAAGTCCATATTCTGTGTACAGTGTGGAGCGTCAGATAACCAAAGAGTCCTATTCAGCAACCAGCAACTTTTCCTGAACTGCAGCAGTGCATTAATACAAAACTATCTTATCCCTTTTAGGACTCTCTCTTTCATCGGGAGATTGACACAGAAGCTCATTTGTTCTGTGCTAACTTAATGTTGATTTCTACTCATTCTGACAATGAGCAAGGTAGAAGTTTTCTTTCAAAAACCAAGAAAGGAAAACAATGTATGCAAGTTGTAGTGGAAAGTCTGTAGCAGATGATTAGGAATAGACATGCCTTAACTACAAAATTATTTTGTTTTGTTGTAGGATTAGAACAGAACAGGGGTCCATACTCTGATTTGAAAACCTCCTGTCACTGCCAGCAATTTTTTTTTTGTTTCTAGTGAAGGATTCATAACTATTCTGTTTGGTGACAATTATGAATGGGGAAAAGTAAATAATTCATACTGGGAACACTTTTTTTCCTTTTCACAGTCCCTTTTTGTTTTCTGCTAACTTTTATGTGCATTTTGTGTTCATTTCTTATACCCTCTTACTCACATAAACTTCCCTTGGGTGTGACAGTGACACCGAATTGGATCATGGTGGCAGCAAGACTTTGGAAGCTGTCAGCTGTGTAAAGTATGGCAGCAAATAGGAAGCTCTCTGCCTTTGTACTGGTTTTTACCTGAATTGTGCTTGGCATGTCCGTCCAATTTCCAAGAGAAACACAGAGTATGATATGGCAGGCAGACATGGCCACAACAGGTTACAATGAGGTATGTCATTTCAGAGCATGCAATTTCCTCTTTGAGTCATTTTGCAAGAAGGGTTGAATCACTACATCCTCTTCTCTAACTGTGGTTCTGCCTCTGCATATCAATGCCATGACTAGATCTGAGGTGGATGCACCTTTTTAATGTTAACAGAAGGTGAATGCCACACACTACAGCAGAGCGACTGGCCCCTTTGCAAAGCTTTTGGAAGAAGTCAAAAAACATGCAAAGTGCATTTGCAACTTTCACAACTGATCAGGCCTGGAAACTGCTAGGCAAATAATATGGGATCTGAGTCACGAAAATGAAATGAAAATAAAATTACTAACCTGTTTTGTTTTGCTTTAAATTTGACATGTGAAGAGCTGAAGAATTCTGTCTCACAGTTGTTCAGGGAACCAGACTCAAACCATGCTAACCCGCTCTATCAAAGGACAAATTAGCAGCATGATTTGCTGTTTTCAAACGTCTCTATTCACCAGTCAAAGCCCAAACAGCTCTTTCATTTGGTAGGGTCCTATTTGTTCAGAGTTTTTAGAATTTTCTGTGTCACTAAAACTGCAGCTTTGACATCTGACATCCATTTTTTTTCAGCATTTCCACAGAAAGGTAGCAGCAATTCCCAGTGGCAGCTTCCCAGAGCAGAGGGACTACCTCATAGTGGATAGTTCATTTGTTATGCAGCATCTGGGATTCTTTTCAGCGTCTCCAGTTACTGGCCTGATCCAATTTCCATTAACATCAAGTATAAGATTCCCATGACTTCAGTGGGGACCAGAACTAGATCTTAAACTTCTGTTGACACTAAACATTGGAACAGAAAGCGGGCTATGTTGCTGAGTTTCGTGTAGAACAAAACAGATCTGAAACACTGTATTCATAAGCTGTAAAGGATAGACAGAATACGAATACATGATGTTGCTGAGGGTTTTTAAAATTTCGTTGTTGTTGTTGCTGTTGTTTATTTTTTACAGTGTTTGATGTCTAACATAGAAAAGAAAAGGACTTAATAGTCTCAGGATCATGAACTCCACATTGTCATACTGTCTTCCTACACGTGTGAAAGGATGGTATCTGTTAATATTCTGATGTCTGTAAGGTAAATCAATGCCAACAGGAAAAGACAGCTCCATTAGAAACAAATGGTTCTAACACAATATCTAGTGACAGGTATTTGCAGTCCTTTGGAGGCACCATTTCAATACAAACTGCGATTATGTATGATATTTGGGAATGGTGACTTGTCACTTGTAAATGGAGATACTGTTATGGAGCAAGAATTGTCATAAAATACATTTAGTTTAAGGGCAACCTCAAAGCTGAGGCTGTCTTTTATTAAGTACTCTCTTCTTAATGTATGAAGCTACAGCCCAGCTGCTGATTGGCAACACATAGAATCATAAGCAGTGGCAGAACTACCCCCTTTATAATGTCCTTGGGACACGAGCAATGTGATCATTATAAAATGGTGCACTTACAAGCTTAACACATGCAGTATAATTTTGGTTTGATGTACACTGTGTAGGAAAAGATTATGTGCATAATGAGAGTGAAGTCATCTACTACTTGAACAGAGAGTGCCTTGCCAAGTGAGCTTCCCTCCCACAGGGATCCTCCGGAGTACAGCTGGGTGAAATAGTTTGCCCAGAGCCTGTTCTTGAGAAAGGCAGAGGATTTTCACTCATATAGTTATTCAGGTTAATTTCAATGCATAATTTTTCCTTGGGGAAAAGAAAAATATGAACAAACAAAGCACCCAAAACCAACCAACCAACCAAAGAAAAAATAAAAAACCAAACTCAAACCAAAAACCCTTTTTCATCCTTTTTAGAAACATCAGTGTTTTGGAGCCTTGAGAAATGTAATAAACATAACAAAAATGTGGACTTCAAAGTACTGGTCCCCACCCTGGAAACAGAGGAGTGCAAGTGGGAGTTGATTGTGATCTGGTTGTTCTAAATGAAATCCTGGTCTTGCCTGCTCATAAGATAAATCATGATTTGGGTTGTCCCAAAACATAATGGGCTTCTCTTTATTTGTTAGGGTTCACTCACTGACCTGTGAAAGCAACTTTGTGGCCTAGCTCAGACCAGGGGCCTTTTATTTCAGCTAGCCTCTAAAAACCTCCTGCTTTTCGCTACTCTCTGAACTCTGGCTTTGCTCCACAAGCCAGGGCGGAGAATAAGTATCTTTTTGTGACTGTTAGGGCACTTGAGGGGCATCATGATTTCAAGAGTCCCTTCCTCTCCTGAGAATGCAATGTGTACTCCTGTGGGTCCTTCTGCAGGCTATGCAGTCTGGGACCAGGTTGCCATGCTTTTGCTTCCACATGATGTACTCAAGGCTTACATTACTGTATGGAATTCTGTTGAGAAGGTTATAAAGATAGAGGCTATCTGCAAAATTCAGGTGCAGGCCTGGTTTCATACTTTAAACATGCTAAGTCCAAGGCTGTTCAGAGCGAAAATGTTTGCTCTGGCCTCTCACGGCTCTTTGCCTCTCTGTGTGTGTGTGTGTGTGTATATGTGTCCTGGTTTGGGCTGGGATAGTTAATTTTCTTCTTAGTAGCTGGTACAGTGCTGTGTTTTGGATTTAGTATGAGAATAATGTTGATAGCACACTGATGTTTTGCTTGTTGCTAAGCAGTGCTTACTCTAAATCAAGGACTTTTCAGGTTCCGTGCTCGGCCAGTGAGCAGGTGCACAAGAAGCCAGGAGGGAGCACGGCCAGGACAGCTGACCTGAACTGGCCAAAGGGGTATTCCATGACACAGAACATAATGACCGGTGTATTAACTGGAAGGTATTGACTGGGATCTGCTGGTCAGGGAACAGGCTGGGCATCAGTCAGTGGGGGGTGAATGATTGTGTTGTGCATCACTTCTTTCTCTTGGGTTTTACTCCTTTCTTTCTCTATGTCATCACTATTATAATATTCCAGTTATTAAGCTGTTCTTATCTCAACTCATCAGTTTTACGTTTTTTATCTTGATTTTCCTCCCCATTCCATGGTGAGTGGGAGGAATGAGCAAGTGGCTGCACGGGGCTTAGCTGCTGATTGGAGTTAGCCCATGTCAGTGTGAATACACCAGACGGTCCATACTGTGCGTGGCTGTGTGCGTGCTTGTTTACCTCCCACACACGCATAAGCCCCTGCATGTGGGTATAGTGGATACCATAAATGCAGAGATGCAGCAGCATTTATTCTTCTTGTAAAAGAAGAAATTGAGTCATCTTTGGTCTATATGCTGCTTAGTGGAAGACAGCAGAAGTATATGCTGTCGCATTATGGGAAGACCTGATCCTGATCCTGATGCCTTCTTTTAAGTAAATTCCTCTTGCAGCAAAGCCAACAGGTAGAAAGTTTGTTCAGACAAAAAAAAAAAAGAGGGCTCTTCAAAGGCAGTTTCAGGAGTGTATGTGAAGCAGAGGAGGCAGCAACATGGCAAGGGGGCCAAAGAGGCCTCCTCATGTGCTCCTCCTCCACAGAAGAACACACCAGGCAGCACAACACAGCCATTCAGTGTTTGTTGAAAGGGCAGGGTGGCTGCTGTTTGCCCCTTTGCTGTCTCTGGCTCGCCTCAGTGGCTGAGGTGAAAGCAGGAGGGGATGTGGCACAGCTGCCTCACCAAGTATCACCACTTTCAAATTCCACTTCTTATCTCAGCCCTTCTTCCTTGTTGCTAATTACCACCTACTCCAAGATGTCAAGAACATACTCCCAGGAATAAACTGCTAGATAAACAAACCCCAGACAAACATCAAAGCTTAAAACAAACTGATAAGTCCCTTTGATTGATTTTAAGGGTCGGTGGGGAGAGGTGTGTTTGGATTGGAAGGTGCAAATGTTGAGTGGAGCAGCACCTGCTGCCTTGTGATCTGACCAAACCATTTGGCTTGAAAAGGCCAGGAGATAGGGAATCAGAAATCCATTTGGAGTTACAAAAGCAGCAGGGGAGGCTTAGATGAACAAAGGGGCTCTCCAGGCAGGGCTGTGTGCTGCTTTTTGTCAGCTTGGTATCACATTCCCTGCCCCAGCGTGACAGACAAATGCCAGGCCAGATGATGTGATACGATCGGCCTTGCTGGGATGAGGTCTGTACCTGTATTATATGATGGCAGCAGATGCTAATTCAATATGGGGGCAAGTGCAGAGTAAACCAAAGTTCAAACTTCTCAGCAAAACTTATTTCCAGGTACCTGTGTCAGCAGGAGGGAAGGGAGCTGTTCAGAGACAAGGACAGGCTTGGGATGTGCCTGTGTATGGACTGAGCACTTGGGAAAGATGTTCAGTTGGAGAATAAAACACGTATGTGACCGCAGAGCTCCCCCACACCTTCATGGGCTCTCACAGGCTCTCAGACCTGCTCTGCAGAGACTGTGCTTGCCTCAGCTGACGTAGGAATAGGAATCCAGCTCATGGCTACTAAACCAGAGATTAGTAGAGAAAGCTTACAAAAGCCTAAATATGCCTAAGATCAAAGTGATACAATTTGCTGTGATAAAACAGGATATCTTTCCCTCTCTTAAGTTCCAATGCTGCAAGAATGCTTCCATGCTCTTAACTAGACACATGCAGTAGTGCCTTGGTTACTGACAGGCTCTCCATGTGCTCCGTTAAGCAAGAAGGATTCAAGGACTCAGACTCCAATCAGCTAATTTTAAATACTTATATTTGTGCCTGAGGGTGCCTAGGGGTGTTTCAAATGTTGCAGTGATGTGCTGAGGTGGATCTACACCATTCATGCTTTAGAATTTCCTCTAAAGGTGACTCTCCATTGAGGAGAGCAATTGCAGTAGAAAGGAACACAGCATGGCTGGGAATTCTGCTTTGATTGTACTGTGCACAGTCAAAAGTGAAAAAGGTGCAGCCTACACAGTTATTTTACTTACTTGCTTTCATGAGTAAATTAGCTTTCTGATCTCTTACTAGAAAATGTTAGTTTTGTCCTAGGTTTTTTGGGAGGTTTTTTTTTGTCTGGCAGTGAAGGAGAAAAAAAAGAGGGAGAAGTAAAGGCAGTCTCTTTTTGGTTATGAATTGGCTGTAACTGATGGAAGTTCTAATGTAAAGCTCATGTTTACCAAGCTCAGAAGCTCTAAAAAATCTTCCAGTTTTCCCTATTTCTTGAAGTGAAAGCAAAGGAAATGAGACCAAAGAAATGATGGGTGGGTGAAAAAAAGATAGTTCATGTTACTGAAGAATGGAAGTGGGTGGATGTTTCAGAAATGCTTGATCAACATTCGCAACAAAACAGGACCAAAGTCTAGGAAAGTAGTTTGCCCTCAGGAATAATAGGAGAAAAGCAATTTTAAGTAAACTACTGAAATACTCAACTTGAATTTTCATCATACAAATCCAGTTCTTGGATCATTACTTATCCAGTTATAGACTGGGAGACTGTGCTCAGTGAAAAACAAGCAATGGAGGTTGAATTTCTGCAAATGAGTTTTCAAAACCATATTTATTTCAGGACAGAGTGACCGACTCAGTCCTATTACTGGCATTGCCTACAGTGTTTAAATGGTGTTTCAAGATGCACCTCTCTACACAAGACAATGATGGTAAAAATTCCCAGGCATGCTCCATTTCCCAGTGATTTTCACTGAAACCACTTGGAGCGTGTGCAAAGACTTTAATATGACTGAAGAAATATTGATGTACATTTAGGAGATCAAGGAGGGACATGTTTTTCTGACTCTCTACTTACAAAAAAAAAAAAGCAACATCACCTCTCTGTACATTAGACTTTCTGTCTACTGAAATGGCACAAAAAGAACATCTCTGAGGGCTTTCCAGTGCCAATAGGGATGATTTATAGCTTCAGCACTATTTGTTTTAATCTCGGAGGGAGGGGAGGAGGAAGGGAATGGCTTCGATGATACATAGAGAAACATTATTTCCCAAAGGCAGATTTTATTTCTTTAACAATTTATAAAGCTCCAGAAGTGAAATATCACTATTTTGGGACTGGTGTTATATATCAATGAGTTTAGCAGCTGCCAGGCTTATTGCGTGTGTTTTGTACTGTACATACAGTGCAAAGCCCATTGATTCAATGGCTGTAACAGGGTCTTTATTGTCATTGTTGCAGTAGATCACCAAATTTTGATCTTAAGAGACAGACTGTGCACTGAGAAATGTCAAAGGCAAACTTTTATAAAAAGCAAGCCCAGTTCTACCTCCACTAATCACCCTACTGCCTCAGCTGCTGCATCTGACTTATTCTGTTCTTTAGTAGTAGCAGATCTGACTACCAGAGTTCTGTTCATTCTGCTGCCATTAAGTATGTAGGCATATAAATGTGACCAAATAATAAATATATTGATAAAAACTTTCTTGAAGTCTAGTGGGGGGAGATGAATGTGTACTTTGGGAGATGCAGAAAAACCAAATCTTGCGACTCTTACTGTAGTTGTACTAGCTTGATAGCCCGTACAGAATTCTACAGGGAGTACCTGGATTTAAAGGAAAAATACAGAAAGGCTGCTTTAAGGTGGAAAATTAAGTGATCAGCAGAGACAACTGTTTTAGTAGAAGATGGGTTCTTCCAGCCATAACCCAGTTATTGAGAGGTCTCAAAATGATACAAACGATTATATGCAATTCACAGGTCAGTCCATGACCACTTTCTGCCTGAATGCTGCTAATTATGAAACCAGAAAGCTTTTTGCTCTTGAAGCTTGAAGGAACTTGAGGTAATAAGATAGGTAAGATACTTGTGGAAAGTAGAGATATAGGTTTCATTTTGGGGTTTTACACATAAAGCAGGAAAGAAACTTTCAGAGGGTCTCTGAAACCCCATTTTTAAAGGGGGCTCTGTAATCATTGCCTGTGTTACCTCTGTTTTCATCTCTCAGAGCACAGTTGAAGAGAAAAAGGATATAGCTCTACTGAGATACAGACACTGTTCCCCTGTGTGTTTTCTCTCCCTTTTAACTTAGTTTTGTTTGTGTTGGAGAAAAATCTAGTTTTCAGTTCTGTGGCTACAGAGCCTTTACTGTCAGCAGAATCAGTGTATTTTCCTTAGGCAAAGGCAAAAGAGACAATGGAAGGGCAGTATATACAGTGTGCATTGTTACAGCCTCAGCAGGGACTTCTGGTATGGGAATGATTACGGGAATACAGAGTGAAGCAGGGCCATATTCTTCTCTGAGACTGTTGGGACTCCAGAAAGCTTTTGCAGACACTGATGCCTTTTTCAATGCTTTTATTGGGTGCTAGCTCTCTGGATTTAGCTTATTATTATAGGATGTTTGAGTATTTATTTGCCTAGAAATAATTTAGGCCAGAGTTTGCTGAAGACCCCACTTCACTCGACATGCATCAAGATTCAAAGATGAGAATCAAAAGTTTGCTTGATATTAATATCACTGTTGCCCCAGGGCTTTGAAAATTGCTGGTTAAGGTCATGAAATGGGGAGTAGCTTTGCTCACTTCTGATGGAACTTGCAAAGCAAAGCAAGAGTCTGCTGAGAATTCAGTTCCTAAGAATGTCTGCATACTTTGTTAATCCCTGGAAGTGGGAAGCCAGCTTTTAACAACAGCAGGAGGGACTGGACCTTTGGTGTTTGCTAGCTCTGGAACTGGGATTTAGCCAGATTATTCTTCATTTCTCACAAAAGGGGAGTCATAAGGCTTGCTGAAGCCAAATGACAGTTGTGGGAGCTGAGACTTCCATTTACTACATACAACAGCAAAGCTAAGAGGAAGCCATGGCTGCCAGATGTTTGTTTTACATAATCCAGAGGATGCAGATGTCTTTCTTCAGCAATGGATGTTTCGTGATATTCTTTAAAGGCTGGTACCTAAGGAACTGTCTCTAGATTGTGACTTGAACTATGTCTGAGTGGAGTGGAGCAAGGATCCCTTTCCTTTTTGCAGGTTACCTGAGGCAGCTTGGAACCTGGGGTGAAAGAGTAGCTAAGACTTTGTGCCTGCTTACTCTAACCCCAGAGGAAAGCAGGTGAGAGAATAACTTAAGTGGTGGCTTCCTTCCTGCAGCAACCTATGCTGAACCTGAAGAAAGGGAATAGAATGGAATGGAATGGAATGGAATGGAATGGAATAGAATAGAATAGAATAGAATAGAATAGAATAGAACAGAATAGAATAGAACAGAACAGAACATTTCAGTTGGAAGGGACCTACAACGATCATCTGGTCCAGCTGTCTGAGCACTTCAGGGCTGACCAGAAGTTGAAGTATGCCATTAAGAACATTGTCCAAATACCTCTTAAACACTGAAAGACTTGGGGCATCAACCACCTCCCTAGGAAGCCTGTTCCAGTGTTTGACCACTCTCGCCGTAAATAATTTCTCGCTAACACCCAGTCTAAGGACTGTAAGGAAGAAGATCTTGAGAGGAGCATGAGGAAATCAGCCTTTGCTCAGCTGTTGGGTTGAAAATGCAGCATCTTTGAAACCACCCCTGTTGAAAAAGAACAACTTACAGAACATGGTCTTTTTTGTATTATTGCCTACTGGGGTATGCTAAGATTGTTAATAAAGTAGACACCAGGTCTTGAAATCAAACAAAGCACTACTGACTTACAGTAAAACGTATAAGAAGGAGAGATGTTTGGACTGATGGGTTTCCAAATAAAACTGCCCTTTGCATCACAGAAGAGTTTGTAGTCTCTGTAAAGAGTCAAGTAGAGGAATTAGAAATGACACAGTGGAATAAAACAAGGCATAGATGTTGTAAAGGATACCCAGAATTCAGATTCTTAAGGTGATGGCTGTGTGTGTAAATGCCTGTGGCTTGATCTTAGGCAATAATTAGAAGAATTAAAGTTTCAATTAGCTATCACACAAGAATGACATGTGTGGCTTCCTGTGTAGAAAGCTAGGGAACTACAAATCTTTGTGGACTTTGTTGGACTGTGCTCCAGTTCAACACCAAAATATCCTTAACGTGAAAAAGGAAAAACAGTGACTCTGGCTTTCACTCAATATGCAAAGCCAAACAAAGCATGTACTGGAGGAGGTGGAGGCTGCTTCATGGTGAGCTGAAGATAGAAGCACATTGGACATGTAGACAGTGAGAATACAGAGAATTTCTTACTCTTCAGGGAACACTGGGCAGAAGGAACTGTCAGTCCTGCAATGAAGAGCTAACAATACACCTGTTGAAACAAGCACAGAACTGGTCAGAAAAGTCGTGCTTCTGATCCTAGACATCTGTTGACTTTTGAGAGACTCCAGCTGCACTCTGAAAAATGTAGAGTGTTTAGGAACTAAAGGGTGGGAAGAAGTTCAGTGATTTATAGGGATGCCTAACTTATCTTTCTAGATTCTGCACATGCTTATCAGAAGCCTGTGAACTCTTGAGACAGTTAGCACATAGTGGGCGTATGGTGAGATACCAACAAACAGGCATTTGAAGGAGTAAAGAAAAATGTAAGTGATATATCAGGCTTTAAGTACTATCAAGCAAAGCAGCCCTGGAACTATGGTGACTATGTCTACATAGACACACCTCTAAGCAACTGTGATTGTTCCTTTGGACGCTGCACCACGAATTTATGCCCAAAGCAAAACCCATCCAAGGGATATTCTACTGTCAACAGTCTTCTTCCCTCTCCCTTGAATGTCTGCAGTAAATTACTAAAATTCTTTTTTTTTTTTTTGAAATTTAGAGGACATCAAATATATGTCATGTCTATAAAAGTAAGAAGTCTTTAGGAAAAAAAAAAAAAAAAGAGTCAACAAGATTGTTTCAGATAATGTAAAGCTGTTTGGTTTTTCTTCTGTGCCAAACCAGGCTGGAGATGAGGCAGACTGGGCAGGTGTAAGTGAAGGGCAGATGTGTTTGTCTGACTGGCTCGCACACGAACAAAGCATGGTGATGATGCCCTTGCTCAGGATTTGTATCTTGATTAATTTTTAAGTGCACCTGGCACTAGAAGGAGGGAAGGCTTGGACTATGGTGTTGAAGGCTGGCCAGTATTCCTGAGGGATAGACTTTCAAATGCTTATCTCTGGCATTGGAGAAACAAAGGTCTTTGTGCATGTGGGCACAAGATGAATTTAGGCACCTCTTAGAACTGAAGAGCAAGGTAAGATGTTGTATGGATGCACCTTGTGGGGTTTTAGAAGGTGGGCTGTAAAAAGTAAAGGAAGCAGACTACAGCAATTGTCACCAGAGCTCTGATACGCAGGGAAAGAGTTATCTTAGTACTGGAAAGGATGAAATTACTGAGATTTTGGAATACAGAAATCCAATTACTTTACCTTTGGGTGGAACATAAACGTGATCTCACCAAAGCCATTAGAAAGAATGTGTGAATAAGCTGATACTAAATACATCAAAACACCTATCCAGTGTAGTAGTTGAAACTACATTGATCATGAAGGAAAGTGTAAGGCTCATGAGAATTTGAGGGCTGACACACATATGCAGTATATCCTATTGCGAATATAAAGCATCTGGGACCCTGGAACAGAAGACAAAATCCCCAAGTATACTACAGTACCTTTCCATTCCTCACGAGACACCTCAGGCAGCTGAAACAAATGTGCTAGGAACAGCAAAATGACTCATACTCCAGCATTAATCGCTTCATAAGAAAAGACCACAGGATGTCACTTCTTGTTTGGTGAGTAGTGACTATGGTGTGCAGCACATGATCCTTAGTGCAGGGGGCCAAGCAATCATACTGCTGGATTTAGGGCAGGCATGAAAGCTTAAATGAAAATGTAGGTCTTCTAGAGATGAGCCAGGAAACATACTCAGTGGCCAGACATGAAAGGCATACGTAGAACAGTGTGCATAGTGCAAAGTGCTGGCAGCAGCAGGAGACTACTGTCTGATGACAGCCCAGGGAAACACTGTGAAGTGCTCTGTTCATACTGGAGAGCAGAAATTGCATTGTTAAAATAAATTATAATCCAATTTCTAAAAGCCGGATTCTCTTTATAGATGAAATCTTTGTCTCACAGGGCTGTTTTTTCCACTAGTTGTAATGTAGTACTTTAAACAGCCAGGAGCCAATGACTGCTGGAAAGAGCATGAGATGGATGACTACCAACGTTAGGCACAGGGAAAGCTGGGCAGAACAGTTGACTCACAGGTGTGTCACTAAATCACTCTGCCAGCTTGAATTGTTCCTCGGGTGATGCAGTCTGAGCACCACACCTGTCTAAGGGCTGTGCCTGCACAGATGAAGAAATATGAATCCAATTAGTTCATAAAGAGAAAAAGATTGTGAGGGGAGAGAGATGAATTTTTTTTCAGTATACATAAACATGAAAGAAGGAAGCCCGAGGAAGTCAGAAGAGCTGATTAAGGTAAAGGACTGTTCTGAAGTAACTGTTCAAAAACTGAACATGTTAATAAGAAATTCATTCTAATTTTCCAGTCTGAATATACATTCAGACTGGAAAATTAGAATGAATTTCTTATTAACAAGGAAGAGCAGGGGTAAAAAAGAGTTGTATCTAGCTCAGTAAGAAGCTCAATCAACTCTGTATCGGACAACATTGTCTAAAATTGCAGAAGATAGACTCACAGCTCCAGGATTTCCCTTTTCATCCTGCATTCCTATATTTTAAAAAAGGGAATACCAATGTTTGCATTAAAATATGCTAAGTACAACTGTTTACAGCTGTAGGTATTCCTGCCAAAGCTGGTCTGTAATTGGGATATTTATATGTACAAATGACCACTTGGGTATCTATCTTCTGGTTTGTGCAACTGTGTGGCTTGCATGTACAAAAGTGGTTGTGCACTCAAATAGACTTGCACAGCGCTGTGTGTGTGGACTCTATGCAAATTATGAGCTACTTAAAAATATCTTGAAGCGAATGGATTAAAAAGCTATGTCTTCCCGAGCTGTTTGTTTCATTGCTGAATCCAGCATCTCTAAGCCTCAGCCTATGAGATATGTGCATTAGTGAACCTATCTGTAACACATTGGCAACACAGAAATAAATATTTTAGTGTTTGGGTTTTTTTCCTATTTTTTTAAGAAGGCTGTTAGTGGGAAAGTTCCCTCCTAAGACTGATTGGATGACTTTCTAAAGGAAAATGTTTTCCAAGATATCTTTATTTTTCTACCAAAACAACAGGAGAAAATCTTGATGCTATCCTTTGGGAAATACAGACTTAACAGGCTACTTCAGCTAACCCCAAAGTCATTGGGAGTGAAGATCTCTGAATTCTCATGAGCTCCAGTTTAGCAAAAGACTTTAGCACATCCTTAACATTAAACATGTGGGCTGTGCCTTTGAAGTCAGTAAGTGTACTCACATGCTTTCCTTTGCTGCTGGATTGGGCTTTGACCACCTGTTTTTTATCTCAGCAGGACAGAGCACCCAGTCATTCCTGATATCCCCTTACTCACGCTAGTGGTTCCTGAGCAGTCAATAGGCCCACTGTGCATGCGAGGCTTGCTCAGTTCAGGCAATGTTAAGCCCACCAGTAGCACTGGAAGCTTTGTACTCTTTGGCATTCTGCTTGAACTTCTTTTTTTAAAATTTTGACTGATAATTCTGTTTGAGCTGCATTGCTCCAGGGATTCCTGCACTCTTCCCCTCCAAAAGCCAGACAGACTAGTTAATAAACATTCATAATTGCAGGCAGTCCAAGACACAAATTAGCTTATCCCTTGTAAACTCATTTATTCACTTACTTGAGTCAAGCTTCCATTATTTTGTTTTTCTTATACCTACTGGAGGGAACAGAAATCAACCCCCTGAGCTCCTCCAGGCTGCATATTCACTACCTTTTCTTTTAAAGTGCCAAAATACTCAATTTGTATTTTCTTCCTCAGTCTGCGAGGAAAATAAGGTAATGGAAAATTAACTCCAGTGAAAAATCAAGCGCGTATAAGTGCAATCTAATGAAGAAGATTTATTTTGAGTGTCCAGAGATATGCCTGCTAATTTCCTCTTCTGGGGCCCAGACTCTGAAAGTACCTTTCTTTTGGGGAATGGCTGTGTGCCACTGGCTGGTATCACTGGCTGCTTGTGCCCGTTTGCTGCTTATGGCCTGCCAGCTCCAACATTTTCCTGTATTGACAAACAGAGTCCTTGACCTACTTTTGGAGACTAAGGTCTGGTTCTCTTCTCAGACTGATTTTGAGACCAGTATTGTTTTGCTGCATTTGTTGGAGTAACTACTGTGTGTAAAGCAGAGAGCAGAAAAGGCAAGACTACTGGAGGCAACAAATGGGATTTCACTAACCATGTTTTTGGGTCTGTAGACAGTTCCTTGTTCTCTGCTGTGCTACTGCTATCGAGTTGCACACGGTTTTCTGCTAACTGTTCTGGATATTCACACTGCCTTCTAATGCCATTGACAGATGCAATGATACATCCTGACATTGGCAGACTGAGGTCTAATTTTACTACCTAGAAATCATCAGTGAAAAGGAGTGAATTTTCACAGAACAAATTCAGGATATTCCCATTTCTTCTATGTTCATGAGAGGAAATGACCATTTTGCCCTGCATCAAATTTGCAGATGCTCCCTGGAACATTGTTCCTGATAAATTTGTAATGACAGTGTCTCATTTTTCAAACCTACATTTTCTTGGAAGAAATAATGTCATACTGGGCTGTGGAAAGTAATCTGCCCGGGTGGGAAAAGTAAAAATTATACCAACAGAAAAAAGAGAATAAGGATGTTTAAAGAGAATCCCTTATGAAAAAGGGGTAGGACCTGTGGGTTTTTCATTCCAAAGTTCTACTGCATGAGATTTTGTTATTTCTTGTGACTCAAATATCAATCAGACATCATCTTCTCATAAAAAAATTATAATATAAAGATTAAACCTTAGCCTATTTATAGAAAAACAACCATAGTGGAAAAACAGTAGCAAAAAAAATCAGTGTTTTGGAGCTCATCTGTCACTTCTTTGATTTTACAACATTTTAAAGCTCTTGTTAGGTAAATGCACCTCAGGAGGAGCTCAGAAGTCAATAGGTTGAGGATTTTATGAATTAACTCTGAGCCACAATTTTTACTTTTAGAAACGAAATGCCAGCACATTGTGTTGATTTAAACAATACACTCACCTATAATCCACTGTTCTGGTAGTGTAAACTGAATTAGAATCATATCTCAAAGCTAGCTCTAAACTAGCAACCATTTCATCTCTTCATGCTTCTGTTGATTGCCATCCTCCTGATTTACATCACCAATACATGAAATGCTCCCATCTCATGGCAATCATCTTAATTGAGAAAGCAGAAGCACAGGGATGATATTGACTCAGGAAAATGGAGACAGACAAGTATGAACTTTCCATTATTCTGGATGCTGGTTATAAATGTTTTTCCTCGTCTGAACTTTGACTTGTTATAGTTGGAAAATCACTACAGCAAGTAGCTGTAGATGCCATTCAGTGAATATTACACATTTATTCGGCTCCTCTTTTAAATCCTTCATTAGAGCTTCAGCCAATCTGTGTAATCATTTCTAGTCAGTTTCCTAACTTTTGTCTGCAAAAGATGGACTTCAGTGTCCATCCACTATGGCTTCCCTACAGTGTAATGGTGATGCACCAAATCAAAACACAGTGCAAGATTCCTTCCAATTTTCCTGAAACTTTGTAAAAAGTATATTTACTCTCAAAGTAGGTTACTATTTCTGAAAACTGCTGTAGTGATAGACCTCCTCATTCAAGCCCTCAACCACATAACAGAAAGAGCATGGTTAGCAGCAACACAGCTACATCTGGCCTGCCTGTAGCAAACTTCTAGGGATGAGAGGAAATTCAATTTCCATGCCCATTTAATTTTCACCTTTTCTGTTAGAACAGACAAGCAGAATGCTAGTTTTGGACCTTCCAGCCTCATTTTAAGCCTGATCTGTGAAGTCTCATGACCTTAGGCTTATTGAATGAGCCTGACAATGAATGACACAGAAAGGCTTAGGGCAGAGCTGCAGTACATTTAGATCAAAGGAGACTGCAGACTTGTTATGAGAAAAAAATAGAGTACCTTTTATTTTGCACACTAATATATTTCATTTGACCAGGCCCATTCACACATTTGTAGATGGTTTTACATGGCTGGAAGAGGTCTATAAAACCTGGACGTTTGCATTGACACTTCTTTTTCTTAGCTCTTCTGAAACATTCCTCTTCCAATTGCTTTAATCCTTTTACATACTACTTCTTTTCATGGCTGGTCATTTGACTAGTTACAAATACTGAAAAAAAGGTCTCCAAAGGAGAGCATCTGTTTTTTTGTGGTTGTAAGTTATTTCAATTTCCTTGGATCTCATGGGCAAGGCAGAAAGCAAAGGAAAAGAAACAGTTCTCTGATCAGAGATACCCTTCTAGCCACGTGGCTTCAGTGGGGAGAGAGGACAGGAGACACTGACAAAGGATTGTAGAAACAATAAAAGGCAACAGGTTTGTCATTGTAAGAAGCTGCACAATGGAAGGAAGTTAAATCCCTATTTGGTATCAGATTGAGATCTGTGAAAAAGGGTGTCTACTTTGTTGTACTACATGTATTCAGTTTCCCTCTAGGAAATTGGCGGCAGTTACCAAGAACGAGACACACATGACATGAAGGGCACAAAATACTGTGTGATTGCTCTACATAGTTCTCTTCTAGTCTGCTTTCACTGACTGATCAAATTAGACCATTTCTGCAATGAAGAGAAAGAGACTAATAAACAGGTTGTTCTTGCAAAACATGATAAATCAGAAGACCCCACAGCTAACACAGACCACACAAATTTTCCATGCAAGGAGAGGTAGAGGCAAAGTGGAAGCTAAGGGAGAAGTTCACACACAAGGGCAACAGCTCAGACACTCAAGGAAATAGGAGTTAAAACACAAATTCATTAATTTGTGCACGGGAATAATCTGAACTGCAGCCCGAGTTTGAAAATATTTCACATGAGACCAAAGCTGACACTTTTTCATTATTCCTGAAAATGAACCTTATCCCCAGTGCTCTCCTGTGCTGGTAGATATTGGTAAAGCTAAAAGCACTAAATTGACATCATGACACTTATATGGAAATGGCTGGAAATAGGATCAAAATAGATTTTTTTTTTTATATTCACAAGATTTAGTATTGTAATATTTATTTTCTGAGGGTTATTTCAGTTACAAATGTTCAGCAGGAAAAGGGGATTACTTACCAGGTGATCTAAGGACAAAAAATGGACATGTTAGAAGTGTCAGCTAACAATCATAAAATTATGCATCAAAGAAGTATTCCATTTTAGTATTTAAAATATATTCTAATAACCATTCATTTTAATTTCTAAATTTTCCAAGTCCAATTTTTAGTTAAAAAAAAAATCACTCTAAAATTCCTTTTTTTTTGCTAAAATCAGCTTCACTGTCAAGATATTTTCATTTTCCTTGTCACAATTCTTTCCATAGTTGAGCTAAAGTGATTCTTTACTGTTTACCATTATGTTTTGCTGTATCATCTATGCTTTTTTATCACAAGTGTCCCCTAGAACTGACAGTAGAGGTAAGTGAAATATTCTTCTCTTGCAGGATAATTCTTGGTTTTGTAAGCTATCATATCTTACACAAGTTCTATTCTTACATTTCTAGAATTTCTGATTACTTTCTCTGTTTTATAAATAGATCAGAACGATCGTGCCGAGTCTGCACAACACATTTCAGAAGGGTTGGTCAATATCAGTTAGAATAAATGGAAGTGAAATTATATTTAAACTCCTAAAGGGAAGAGATGTCTAATAAACATGATATTTTTATTTGGGGAATAGAAACTATGAAGATTGTAAAAATCAGTGAAGTTAGAGCCAACATATATCCAGAAACAGCATCCTGCAGAATCTGGAATATCTGTTTGGAAAATGACATGCAATCTTGTGTTAGGACTTAGTTGCCAAAGTTGTCTGGCTGCTTCCTGGGGATTATTGACTGCAAGTCTCCAGTGTCTCTCAGTGACATGATTGCCACTTCTCTGTTTAGTTAATTGAAGATTTGAGTGACTCGTGGTAAAGAGAGACTAACAGAAAGAGCAATTGTCTTGTGGTTGTTTTGCGGTGCGAACTTGAAGGGCCATACCCTTCCAATGAGTTAACACCTTGTCCCCAGAGTAAAGAAGGATAAAAATAAAGATCTGAACAGTATTGTTCCAGCTGAGTAAAATTAGAAGCCTTTTTTAACAGCCCTGGCTCTGCCGTGCTATTGTTAGAACTTGTTCACTTGCTGAAGTGTTCTGAGTGACGCTATAGTGTGCACTCCCTCCTCAGAGTAAGAGCCCTTTTCTGATCGCCTTTGGGAGCCAAGAATGTGCCATATAAAATGAAGCAGCTATTAAAATGTGCATGAAAAAACAATTTGCTTTGTGCCTAGTTATACCTTCAAGAGTGATTGTTATCTATGTGTTTAATCTGAGTCTCTGTGTATAATCAAGCACTAGAACACAAAATGGTTGTAAGCACAATAAAACCATGGAAGTAGGAAAGCCAGTGGAGACAATTCAGTGATTTGCTGAAAAGTATGTGGGGATTGAAAGAAGGGAGGAGAAGGAGGAGGAAGGAGAAGAGGAACCCTGTGAAACAGAGGCTTATCCTGTTATTCATTCTGTTTGATTGTGGCTTTTGCGCAATTTAGGCTCCCTGGCTTGGATGATCATCCCAAACACTTTACAAGGAGGAAGGGTTTTTGTACAAAATTTGCATGAACCGTGACATGGACACTATACGGACAGCCAACAGGACTCTAACACAAGAGCACAACAAAGACCCTGCCTCTTGTAAATTGTTGGTGGAACAGATTCCTTCTTCCACTAATTTTTATTGAAACCATCATTTGTATGTCTTAATAAACCAGTCATGCCAGAACGACTCCAAAAGCATAAATTTCATCGCAATATGCTTACTCTTCTGGACCTCAGTTCAACAATTACTAGCATATTTATTTCACGAGCAGACATGAATATTTTTTTAATAGAAGTATATTATTATAAACATATATTACTGTTACCCTCTCCCTTGCAAAAGGGTATACCATGCCACGTGTTAGCAAGCTACAAAGGGTGAGGGAGAGAGTTAGGAAGGTAAAAGGGAACATGCACTCTTGGAAACACAGACAAGAATTCTAGGTATGGAAAAAATGCACATCCTCACAGGAATTTATTCTCATTTCAGCATGAGTGGGATTTTCATGGCAGTGATTCTATATTGCTGCACGTACTGAGAGAAACCTGTGGATTTAAATAGGCCTCTAGAATCCTGAGACAAGAAAGAGTAAACATTTGGTGTGCTTCTAGGGAGATAAACTTCACAGTGACATCTGCAAGTAGAAGGAAAACATCCATACAACACCAGCCCTTCCTTTCTCTGATCCTTTCTCTTTCTGTGAACACTCCAAGTGGTAGTTGGAGGCAGCATGAGGAACTACCAGCAACACAAGCTACCTTCAAATTCCACAGAAACTCAAAACTGCAGACCTTTAAGATGCGTTAGGATCTATGAACATGCCTAAATGGATTTAATGTCCATTTCAGAGTCTGGCTTCAAGACCATGATCCATCTTGCAGAAAACCCATTACTATGTCCCAGCACAAAAGTAGGATAAGTGAGGCACCGATAAAATCATATTCCTCTGCAACATAGCCTGAACATAATCTTGACTTCAAGGATTGTGCAAGAATGAGGATCTGGAAGCCCTCGTAGGTGTCCTGAATCACTCTGCTTTCCGACATCCAGGCGCAGGAGCCTGCTGAAAGGTGTACTCTGTCATCGTGTTGCCTCAGAACTCAAGCCAGGCCTTGATCCTCTGGACTGCTGAAAAGTTAGTGGAAAAGATGCAGGTATACAGTCATTCCCACATAGCTCATTGCTTCACACATTTCTGACTGAAGAACCAGGATCTAATCATATGTGTTTCTTACATGAATAATATATCTGCTTCTGCCCCGTTAGAGTCTTTATTTTACTTTGAACTTTCATTATATCAGATTTTTTTGCAAGTGATAATTAAAACAGTAAGTACCTTTGTCTGGATTCAACTTTAGTAGAATTCTTTTCAGAGAGATACAAATTACATTCCCCTTTTCTAAAAATAGCATTGGTGGTGGGAGACCTGATATAGTCTCTGTCAAGTATTAGAAGGTCTACATAACAAGCTTTGATTTCCTCTACATAGAAGAATAACCTGGCAAAATTCAAGGAAACTGCAGCCGTTGACTGGAGGAATTTCTAAGGCATTTGCCTCTCACTTACTGAAATGTGTTAGTCCTTGGACATGGTTCCTTCTTTGAATGTGGTAATACTTAGAGCCTTGTGTTGCCTTTGATCACATACTTTAATCATAGAAATTAGAGATGGAACAGACATATTCATTCATCTAGTCCATTTCCTGCTGCTGCAGGATTGGTCTGCAGTTTATTTTTGAAGGCTTTCTAGTTCTCACATTTCTCCCTGAGATCAATGGGAGTTCCTCACCCAGATCAAGGGCAGTGAATGGCTCTTAACTTGTGAAACTCATACTGAATTGTATTTTGTACCATGTTGGGTGGTACAAATGGTGGAAATAATGGAGTATTCTTCTCATACAGGTCGAAGCAAAGAATCTGATGGAGAAATAAGCATGGTTCATTTGTGCAGGTATTAGCTGAGTAGAAAGGAAAGGATATCACAATTATTTTTCTGAATACTCAGCTTTCAAAACCAAGTACTTTCCTGTGTGTATCATTTATCTTGTCTGTGCAATGTTGTGGGTTATCTCTTCATTCTTCCTTGATGTTTTTTTTCTACATGAAGCTGGTCAAGTTTTTCCTCACTGTGTTTTAAAAATACTAATTTAGTATTTGGCTAAGTGAAAAAAGTATCAGTTTTTAATTGACTGGTTGTGGTGTATTCCTAACATTTAGCATTTAAGAAAGGACAGTCATAAACTTTTTCATCTCTTATGGTGAATTTTTAAGTTTTGGTCTTTGAAGAAATTGCTAGTAATTTGCCTATCATTTATGCTATGGAAATTACAATAGAAATTTTGCCTTTGGGTTTCTGGTAAAACAATATTGTCTAATGCAATGATCATGCAGTAGGGGCTGTTTACACTTTTTTTTATTATCGAATTTGTTATAATCCTTGAACCTTTTCTCCACCCAACATTCCCCACATTAATTGTTGTTTCACCTCAGAAGGTTCTGATGCTTTGCAATATTCCCCTGGCTGCTATGATACAGTCTATCTGGCATTTCCTTTTTAGTACAGTACTCTTCAAAGTAATTAAAATATAAGCCACAACATGAAAAAGCCTGAATTCAGCTGTCAGGCATGTCTGCATATCATGGCACTGGTCCGACAGTAAGCTTCTTAAACGACGCCCTGCCACAGAGTTCCACACAATGGAAGATTGCCAAACAGTTTTTAATTCATATAATTTAAGCTTGGTGGCATGAATGACTAAGTGTGAAATGTAGAAAACTGTCGAAAGAAGTCCAAATACTTTCTGAACTACAAAAATAAAATGTGACTTTTCAGCTTTCTCTGTGGTTTGGAGTTAGCGTTCATTACCCTGTAACAAAACATAGCATCTCTAGTACCTGCTGCTTATTTAATCCAGGTAGAAATTCAGCCCTTGCCCTGATCCACCTCAGTGGAAAAAAGCAGCAGAAGAAAAAGCATAGTACGTAGTAGCAAACATAGAACTGCCCTTGCCCTAAATATATTTTAAGTGGGCATCTAATGAGCAGGACCAAAGGAATTCTATGGAGGAGGAAGTCTTAAAATAGTATGGTTGTGAGCTGAGCTGTGCGAAGTATTTGGCTGGCTCTCAACCCACAGAAGGCAAAGTGTCACACAACAGCCTAGTGTTGCTGGGCGCAGGTCATTGTTAGTCCCCGCAGGAAAGGGATTAACTAGACAATTGCCTTTCTGCAGAGCAGAAACAAACTTCCCCATTAATTGCTACCAGCCTCTTCCTGTTCCAGTAGGTTACTCTGGCTTCTTTCACTGCAAAGCCTTTGCTATCAGAGCAGACAGTATCTATGGGTACAGGAGGCACTTCCCAATTAACTCTTTCTGTATTTGCCCTTCTGCATTGCAATCCGATGTGACAACACTTGCCTTTTGGAGATAACAAAAGTATCTTAAAATTTACCAAGGAAAATTGATCATTACTATTATGCACAGCACATTCCCTTCAGTATAAGGAAAAAACTGTGTTTTATCATGCCTTTTTCGGAAGAAAAGTTAATTATTATGATACTTGGTTTATATTTTTCTCCCTTAGCTTGAATTGCAGTTGCATGAATTACCATCCTGGAGCAGATCAGTAAATTAGCTGAAGTGTATTATCCTCCCTCCCTCCAGCTATAGTCGAGGCTAGATGCCTCTCAGGACAGTGAGGCTGCATGCCTGCAGAAATGCATATTTTCTACCTCTGAGCTCATTGACTACTCACAGACAGAAGCCTGTGTTTTATGTATGTACCAAGGCCCAAGAATCTTGTAGTTTATGTTAATACTATGTTATTGCTGCTGAAAAACTGGCATCTTGTTCCTGTGTTAAAAAAAAAATGCTGCACTCTTATCTTTGTCTGAGGTTTGGAGCAGGGCATAATACGGTCTGATCTTGGTGGGTTTTTTTTTTGTTTGTTTGTTTTTTGTTTTTGTTTTTGTTTTATTCTGTAGTCACTTTGGTGCAGATGAGTATGTCAGAAACCATTCCTAGAACTGTAATCTTTTCTCTTGCTATCACTTCTAGAAAAACTTCTAGTTACTCACAGTGGTATGTGGACTATTTGAGTATTTACCTTTTCTGTCTGCTCTCCTGCCTCCTTCATATACATGTATAGCTATTTTTTTGCAAATATTACGATTTCGTCTTGTGTAGATGAGGAAAAATATCAAATTTCCCCACCATCCCGCTATTAAAATTTGCCCCTTTGTGGATCCAGGAATTTCCTGCATTTTCTGGATTCTTGCTGTCACTCTAAGCAGGGTTTTGCTGACGATGTCACTCTCCTCTCTTGCAATGCTACACTTCCTGCCTTCACAGATTCTAGTAGCTTTTTCATCTTTCAGTCTTTTTCACTGGTGCTTCTGCTCTTTTTACTACTGTTTATGCCCCTTCCTCAGCCTGCATCAGACCTCAGTCCTTACTTTCCATACTGGTCTGTACGTCCTCTGTGCTCATTCACAGTCTGGGGGAACGTGTCTTCTTATTTCCAAGGGTTTAAATGTTGTGGTCGCAATCACACATTTGGGCAAACTCTCCTGGTTTTATGCATCAAGCACCTTTCCTCCTTTCTCAAAGGAACACACGACCTTGCCAGACTCCCAACGCACAGTTCTCTTCCTACTGGGAAGGGCAACAAATCTCAGGAAAAACTAAAAACCCATAGAAAGTCCCTCACTGAAACTCTTTGCACACCACACTCAGGCACTGTAAAACATGAACTTTTTACCTGAAATACTATTATTAGGTTCAGTAAAGAGCACAAAACCTTAATTGTTTCCCAAAAGTGTTTTCATGTGTTGCCTGAAGTGCGTATGTTGAACCTGACACTTCAGAGGAGGAAAAATATCCCATTTCGGGCAGATGATCAGCTATACAGTGCTGAAAACATTATATTTGGATATATATGGATATATTTCTTGTTACATTATTATTGATTATTACTTTGCACTTCTCACTGGTAGCACTGTATATCACCATTTTAAACTAGATAGCTTGAAAGTATGTTCTAATCACTGTTTAGGAAATGGAATTAATGACTGATAATGTAAATGACTAGATGTCTGATAAAGTTTGACTCTGCTATGATTTTTTTTTCTCTCAAATGTAAGCCTTTTCTTTTCCTACAGAAACATTTAGCATTTTTAGCTCTTTGACTACTTGTGATCACATAATCTTCTGAATGCTCTATTTTCTGAGCACAAAATTGATTTTCTACATGTATGCTACCATGAAGCATGAGATCCTACACAGACAGGGTCTGAACCAGTGACTTGTGAGATAATTAATGACTTCAGTTTCAATATCATAATAGCTTGGTAAGTTTTGGAAACATTATTAGAAGACCCATGGATGATTAGGGAACTGTTTTTCTGAGTATTATAAGTGCTTTACAGAATCACAAATAAAATAATTAAAGACCCTCAATATATTTTTTCCAGCGAAATTTTTTCTTGAAAGATGGAAGTGTTTCCAGGACTTCCTCTAAGCAATGATATTGTTGCTTATTTAAAGTATATCTTTGGCTTCTGCTATGATTTGTCCCCAAGCCACGAATTCATTGATTCTATGATTTTAAATATTATAGAACATGAATACAGAATTTCAGTTCCTTTTAGGGTCTTTAGTGCCAGACTCTGCTACAACAAAAACATGATGGTAATGTAGATGTGTCAAGGGGCTGCCAACGGCCGCAAGCAGAGACTTTATTTCTTGCTTGTCCTGAAGAAACTACCAATCTCATTCCTATTACCATGGGCAAAACTCTGTGATATCCTTCTGTTTATTGAATAGCATAACCCAGTGTTGAAGTCTACATAGATATATGTGCATAAATATACATACTTATATATACTCATATACATATGTGTGTGTGTCTATATATGGATATATTGTTCTTGCTGCTGGAGCAGTAGAAATGTGAAATAGCATGTGCTTCTGAAATGCTTCTTAGGAAAGATCTTTGGATGAGCAACTGGGAAGACCTAAATACCTTGCATAGTTAAAGAAGAGCACAAAAAAGAGTACTTGGCAGAAGTGAATGCAGTAGGCCTTTCTCCCCAGAGTCCTGGCTGTCATCAGTGGGGCTGTGGGAGAGAGAAAGACTGTATTTAAGTGAGTGATTTGCAGGACAGAACCAGTCTTCAGACACGCATGCAAGTGCAGAGAAGCCACTATCTGCTACTCACTTTGTCCTTCCCGTTCCAGATGCTATACAGTATAAGCATTTTTTTTCCTTTTTTCTTTTTTTTTCCTTGGATCTCAAGAAATCCCTGTGGTCAGGTCTCTGTAACCTTTAACTTGACCATGGCCACCAAATGAATACTTTCCACTGAAGAGAAGTCTGCAGCAGAAACCAATTGCCTGGACCTTTGTTCTGAGTTCTCATAAGAGAGAATTGGTCTGTCTGTAAGCAAGGAAGAAACCCTACGAGTTATAAGTGAACTTTTGTTAAAGCATTTGCTTCACTAGGTCGTGAGCTTTTTCTGTAAAGATGGATTCATATTAGATTGTATAAGAAAATTATCACATGGATAACAAACCAATACAAGCAAAATGTTAAAAAGTTTCTAATTCTGGTACTGAACAGTTTATAGTCTGGTTTTCATTTGCAGCTTCATTAACAGATCAGTAGAAAGGCCAAAGAGAAACCCAATAAATGAATGCATTAGAAAGAACTGTGTGAATGCTATTGAGGACAGAAATGGAAAAAAAACCCCATAAACAACCAATGTTAAAAAGTTTCCTTGAAATGCAACTGATTATTGGGCTACTTAAATTGACTGCTAAAATGAGGTTAGGAAGGGTTTTGCTTTTTATTGTTGTTACATATCAGATTAAGGAAAACTGGGCAGGGGGGAGCTTCTGGTGTGCTCTCCTCTGTACTGTGGCTGTGGTCTGTTGGCTCATAAGAGATTTCTCTACCAAATTCACTGCTTTTGCAGGGGCCCTGGGCAGTACAAAACATTGTTTTTCATCTTTACAACTGTTTTTATGTTGTTAGAGGGCAATGGAGTTATTTTATGGCCTGAAGAATAAGGGGAATGGGATGAAGGATCAATGCTCTGTGGAGCTTTCTAAAGGAAACACGTCGAACTACAAGGGCAGAATTCATTGTACCTCGTGATCCTAATGAGTCTCGCATTCCCATTGCCAACCAAGGGTTATCAGAAAAAAAGGTCTATTTGCTGTGTGTTAAAAAGAAAGTGAGAGATTTCTACTGAAGGGATCCGTTCCATCATTAATTTATCCAACAAATTGATTCTTTGTTTTGTCAGACCTTGAAGCATGTCACAATCTCTTGATGATCTAAGACACGAGTCTCAAAATGAAATAATAGACTTTTGTTCTAACCTAGTCTTATGGAGAACAGTACATGAGTAGCAGGCAGACATGATGTGTCATGTTGCACATCTGAGAGAGCTCAGAAAACCCCAGAACTGAAACCTGCCACATTTTACCTCTGATGTTGCAGGGCTGAGTGGGGGAGGAGGAGGCAAGGAGCCAGCAGAAGGAGTGTGTGGGCACCAGTCACTCACTGCCTGGCTCTCTTGTTGCCTTGAGAGCTGGAAGGGAGGAATTATCATTTGCATCTGCCTTTTGTCCCAGACATATGGCACCAGGAAATCACTAACTTGAGAGAAGGTGCTCTCAGCTTCTACTTACATCTCTTACTTGGCCCAGAAGGCTGCTAAGAAAAGTACTCTCTGAGCTCTGCTGAATGGCATGAGACTCCGTAGACACCTGGTACTTATTGCTAACCATCATTTGTACAACCATAGTAACCTATTGCCTCTGAGTATCACATGATTTTTGGTATTATAATTTTTGAGAGCTTATCTGAGTAGCACCAATAACCATCGGAGTAAAAAATTCCACTTATGCCAAACTTCAGTTAAATCAAAAGTGATTGCAGTCTGTTAGACCTGGGTAAATATTACAAATCTTAAATAGAAAGAAAATTTTCTTTCTTTTTTTTTTTTTTTTGCTATGATATTTCAATTCAAAGTAACCCACTCTAGATTATTTCTCTAGAAATTTCTCCATGTAGATTGCACATGTTACTAAATAATCTGATGCTTAGGCATTGGATGTTGGAACAAGATGATTACTTTTGCTGTGGTCCTGACTGTTAAAAGCGTATAATGGACACAGTCTCAGCCCAGTTTGTGCTGAGGTACTGAATTTAAGCACTTGACATCAAAATTTTATCTGTAAGTACACTTCAGCATTATGCTCAAGGTTAACTTTTGTTCAGTATGAGTCCTTTATACATGTCTGTGTAAGGAGAAAAGCTTTGGAATCTTTTAAGGTAAAATGTAAAATACCTAGAGGAATTTAAAATTATAACCCCCTCCCCATTATATATATATTAGTATTTTGACATCACTGATCTTGTAAAGAAACAATAGAAGGGTTTGATAGAATAATTTTAAATTACTCCTGTGTCCTAAAATAGGCTGCCTTTGCAAAGATGAAATAATTTTTTTTATGTTCTTTTCTTTCTAGATAATAGTAAAAATCTGCCTAGATTTTTCCCCCAGTGAAGTTTCCTAAAATTCACCCTTCGGTATTTTCCCCTCAGAAGTCCAAACAGATCTTTTAAAGCCTATGGGAAAAGCTGGATTATGATTTATAATGACTGACTGAAATTTTTTTATTTCCGGATTCTAGCCTGAATCTACATCCTGTATGTGGATGTAGAAGAGAGCTATTAAGTACAAATTAGGAGTTTCCTAAGTGAATTGGTCTTTACAGTAAATATGCCAATTCATGTTATTGAAATTCTTCATCTTGGAACACTTGAAATTCCAATTGTAGTAAAAAATACTGACAATAAATAGCAAGACACAGCAACATGCAAATTACTTCAGTACTTCAAAGGTAGCAGGTTTTGAGGCACCAAGCCAAGAGATCAAGGACGAGTGGGTTTTCTGAGTGTGAATTATTGCTCTGTAATTCATGCTCTGATATAGAACACAAAACTGGTAAGATCATTAGGCGAATGAGCCTTAAATATTGCCAAATCAAACACTAGGTTGATAATGCAGAATGGTAGATTGGGGTTTCTACTCCCTTTGAATTTACAGCAAAAATAGAGAGCAAATTAGCTTTACTGACAGTACAGTGTGAACTTTTTGTGTCTAGATTTGCATGTTTTAACAGGAGATGAGTTTAGGTTAAACCCTCAGGCTGTTGACATTGCTGGAGGACAGAAACTTCGGAAGCTGAATATATATTTGATAGTTTAACATTCTTAAGACACAAATCTTATAGTCTTTCAACATTACTTGTAAAGAAAAAGCATTGACAGTAGAGAGCTGTCACAGAAACTTCTTAGTTTAGTCAAATGTAATGGTACCTGACCTACCTTTAAATGTTCTTTTCGGGTTTTGGCTCAGAAGTTTTGAAGCCTTCTTCACGCCTGAGTTTTGTGACTGTTAAGATGGAAACATAAGCAAGTGATACCAAGCCCATGACTATAGTCACATCTTCTGTTTACTCTGATGAAGCGGATTCAAGCTATTGTCCTGTGTGCTTTCAGCTGGAAGGGAGAAAGTCAGTAATGTCCCACCTAAACAGAGAAAACCTTCACTTAGTGCATGTTGTCTGTTTAGACAACATATTTTATCTGTGTTTGGACATAACAGCCTAGTTCCTTAAAGGTGTTTATGAAACTCATTTCTAAACAGATACCTAATTTCTCATGAAATTAAGCACTGGTATTTAAGACTTTATGGTGTTCATCATATAAGTGCTAAAAAAATGCTGAACCAGTGGTGAAATAAAGCTCTGTCTTAGCACTTTTGTCCTCTGTAACAGCTCTGAAACTTGTTAACTGCAGCTTTTCTATTGTGGAGATAATTTTTGACGTATGTTATAGAAGAAATTTAAAAGCATGGTTCTTAGAGAGGTGGGTAGATCGAAAAGCAATTTTTGACTGAAAAGGTCCTTGTCTTCTAGCTTATCACGCTGGTAAGATTTTGTCCACATTTCTTTATTTAATTTTTTTGGAAGTTATTAATTTCATGGAAGCATCCTACTAGGGATCTCTCTCTTCCCAATGCAATTGGCAGCAAATAGACCACTGTGGAAGGGAATATGTAGGATCACCGATGCAGACACTGTTTCTCAGGTCTCATACGACCCTGCCCAACTGAATGGCTTTGACCAGAGTTTTGCATGCTCACAGACCAAGGGGACAGGTCTCAGAGCTGAGGCACCTCTGTTTAGTTGAATTTAAACTTTTGCATGTGGAGAATAAATGGATAAATGAATGAACATTTTTTATTGCCTCATTCGCCTTCCAATTATCTTCTTGCAGAGTTTAAGAGGCTGGCAGAAGTATTCATCTTCTCTGCCTTTTCAGAGAGTTTGTGTTCACCAGAAAAAACAGAATTTGACATTTTACCAATGTAACTGAGGGAGAAAATGGCAAAATTAAAACAAGACTAGGTTCACTCAGGGGCTACACTGATACTCGAGGGCAAAGAAAAGAGATATTCAACAGGAACTTGAAGTACATAAAATAATAAGCCTGAGGTCCTTAACAAAGGCTTCTGGCACTTACAGAGTGTAAGTAGTGAAGATTAATAAATGCGATTAAATTGAACCAGATTTCGCTATAGGACACTGAAGTGTTCAGAAACTTTCCACTGTCTCCTTGTTCCCTACAAAATTTAATTGTAGGAACTAAAACAGCTGTATTGCTTCATTAACTAGAATATGAATACAGGTTATAGAACACTGATTAGGGCACTTCTAGGGAAGCCTAGGGAGACTGGATGTTTAGACCTTGTAGTCCAGCTGTTAGTCTGGAGAAAGCGATAATATTGGAGGAGTGATTTAGATCAATAAATCATAGTTTTCTTACGAAAAATGTTGCCTATAGAGACTTTTGCTCATGGTTCTGAGAAAGATCTGCTGTCATATCTCAAAGGGACATTTTTTCCTTGTTTCGCTTGGTATTAATGTTCATAAAGGGGATAAAAGTAGTATACCTACATCTTATTGGTTGAAAGCATAATTCAAAACACCTTTGTCTAATATCTCTGTTCCTTTTTTTTCTCACTAATAAGGAACAGGTAACTGAGCAAGTAAACTGAGCCACTGTAATATTTCTGAGTACCTTTTGGGGATACTAATAAATAAATGATGCTCTGAAGAAGCAGAGGAGAAAGAAATATAGTGTCTGTCTTTTAAACAGAGAGAGAAAGAAGACTTGAAAAATTAAGTCCAGCTGGCCTCATATCAATACTGAGAAAGATACTGAAACAATTTACTAAGCAGTCAATTTATAATTACTTACGGATGATAAGAAAAAACCAATAAGGATTTATCAGAAAAAAGAATGTCAAGTCATTCTCATTATTTTCTTTGACAAGGTAGCTCTCCTTGTAAATAAAAGGATTGGAGTACATATGATATATATGTTAATCTTGCATTTTGACTCATCCTCATACAGTTTTCTCACAAGCAAATTAAAGGAAAATGGCCTAAATGAAAGTTTGAGAAAGTGGCTGAAAGCCAGTGTTTGGAAACAGGTGTGAGTTGTTACTATTAAAATGGGTAGTTGGTAAATCCATTCTGGTCGGTGTTTTGGATGAGTGTACAGACTGTCATTATAAAATCTCGAACGTTCTGAGAATGAGGGAGCATATATTATTTCTAAGACATAACAGATATTGAAAGTTATTGTGAAAAATTTGAAGAATGATCTGAAACGAGTTTCAATAAATATTAGTGTGAAGCACTGTTTCTAGGGAGGGACAATCAGACGCAAACAGAGAGCAGGGAGTAACTGGCCAGACAGCAAAGCTGCAGAGAAGGGGGCGAGGGTGATAACGGACTACAGAGCAAGCAAGGATGACTGAAGAGCACAACGTCTTTTTTTGAACAGCCACTTCATTCTGTAGTGAATTAAAAGAAATGCCGTGTGTCAGGCAGAGGTAGGAGTTCCATCCTACTTGGCACTTTTCTGAGCTAGGAACTCGACCCAACTTTGGGCACCACTTTTTCAGAGAGTTGCAGACAAATTGGCGAGTGTCCAGAGGAGAGCAACAGGAATGATAAGCGGTTTAGAAAACATGACCTTTGAGGAAAGATTGAAGGAATTGGATTTGTTTAGTCTACACCAGAAGAGCCTGAGAGGGACATGATAACAGTCTTCAAGTATGTAGAAGGTTGCTGTAAAGTAGGCAGTGATCAATTATACTCCAAGTCCACTGACAGAGCACAGAAAAAATGATGGCTTTAATTTGAAATTAAGAATTTTTAGGTTAGATATTGGAAAAATCCCACAAAAATAAAAATCCTTTTACCACACTGAGCATAACTAAGCACTTGAACAAGGTACCGAGTTTCAAGAGTTTTTAAAGAATCCATGAGGGCCAGAGAAAATGCAGGTATTTTTAAAGCACAGGGGTTCACTAGGTAAAGTTCTAGGGTTCCTTTTATGTCCTATATTCTCTGATTTCTACAAAATAATCTACTTCACAAAAGAGTTACCTAAGATGCAGCAATGCAAAAACTAATGAGTTTCCTAATTTATGCTAGGGTAATTTACTTTATTTGCATGTCTGAATTTGTCTTCTGGTTTTGTTTCTGAAAAACAGTGGTAGAGTGGTTCAAAAGAATTTCAAGTACTTAAAAAAACCCAACAAAACACAAAAAATCAACTCTGTGTGTAGTAAGCCATTACTGCCATTTTTATCTGAAGTTTGTGTAAAGCTAAGCAAATGAGGTATTTAAATTTTTATCTCTTATAGCACAAAGGCCATCAGTGACCTAGTGGGTGTATTTATTTCCCAGACAGCATTAACTTATTTTTCTGTTTCTGATATACCTGTAACTATGGAATTTTCCCTACAGAACAGCAAATATGAAAACATCATTATCACCATCTGACTTTCCCAGCACCTTAGCAAGGAAGATATCAGTGAGGGCGAGGTAAACCTAGGCTGTGTATTGCAGAGACTGATAGGCAGACATTCCCTTCTGCTGAATCTGCTTTGAGAGTGCTAAGTTCCAGCAAAGAAATAGCAGGACAGGTGAGAAAAGACAGCGTCTGAAATCACTAAAGGAAGATCTGCCAGAGCCAAGTGTCAAAGGCCTATGGCTGAGCTCTTGCCATGTGTTCAGGCAAGAAAACTAGATGTCTAATTCTCTCCTGTTGCTGTTTTTTTGCCATCCAGTGCAGTTATCTGTGATTTAATTTCAACACTGGTTAGCTAAGGGAAAGGAGATACTAATTTGTTACAGGTTAATACCTATAGATGGAACTCAAAGGGACCTCCTGGGTCACAGAACCCAGCCCCATCACTGCAAATTTTTAGTCCATCTGTCCTAAAACTAACCATGAACAACATTAAGAAGCCCAGTCAAGTGCATGTCTAGCATTTCCCAGCTGGGACTGCAGGTCAAAAGCAGGGAAGGAAGTGATAGATGAATGCTTCTCATTTCCAGGTAGTTGCATTAAACTGATTAATCTGTTGGAGGGAGGCAACTTAAAGAGGCTAGGAAAGCATTTCAATAAGCAACAAATAAGAGGTATGAGAAGAAAGGTTTTCTTTATAGCTAAGAGTTGGCTGACATCATTTAGCATCAATCCGTTTATATTTTTAATTGCATGAATGTGCACAAAAAGACTGGGTAAAATTTTTGTTAAAAATTCTTTTCACATATGTTTGTATTAACTTTCCATCTGATCTGGATAGACTCCTCTATTATTAACCTTCTTTCACATTTTACCTATTTAAAATGTTGTATCACCACTTCCTTTCCCTCTGAGGATTATGGAATCCCCAGGAAAATATAGCACCTATATAGCGTATCACTGACAAAAGAATCAGTAATCAAAAGGCGTTCCCAAGCTTGAACTAGAATAAGGCCTCCCTTCTTTCCATGTTCTCCTAAAGGTCTACTTTTGTCCTGTCTGTGAGAAATCAGCCATTTACAAATGGTAAGTTGGACAGAGTTCCAATTTATCCAGAGCAAAGTAGCACAAAAATATTGCATCCTCAATTCAGCCTTAAACTTTGCCTATGTTAACCTACAAGCTCCACAAAAGCTGTTCTTTTACCTAGTGTATTATCAAGTATTGTGAAAATGCTAGACATGACATTGCTGGAGACCTGTCTTTTCAGTGATACATAAATCATTGCACATGATCCCAAAAGCATCCCTAAGATAACTCACTGGAATACGTGTTCAGGTGGACTTTCAGCTCTCACCTTTCTGACCCTGCTTGAAACTCCTCACTGAGTTACATATTTCAACTCCTTTCATTGTCTTTTCTTGGTCACTGTTTTAGGGCCACCTTTCTCTACATGTCTTTATCCATATTTTTCCTTTTTGACCTCCCTGGAGCGTACTTCACTCCCAGTTTAGCAGGCTAGTCCTTCCCTCCACATGGACTGCAAACTACTTCCTTTTGTAAAGAGACAGCACCACATCCCACAGCAGGATCTGCTAGAGCTCATCAAATGACATAGTAAAGGTATAGGCATCAGAGTTATTCATTACATTTTCCTTTTACATATTGTTTGACATAATGCCCTTCTCTCCAAGTAGTCATGTCCAAAAGGTCTTCAAGTTTCCGAGATATTACAGCTGTGTTTATGCTGATAAACCTGTCAGGGACTGTCCTCTCATCCCTGTCACACAGCATGTGGTGCTGTGTCTCCTCTGAGCATAGGGCTTCCTGGCGGATCTAAGGTGCAACTATTGCTTTAAGTGATTTTCTTCAGGTGTGTTCAATAAGGTGAGGGCTCTCTTTCTGCCTGTAAGAATCAAGGTTTCATAGGGTGAAAATTATGGGGTTATATTGCATGTCTTGGTGCAAAGGTGTGGAGAGATCCTTGGATGCACAAAGCCTCTGCAGGTTGTATCAGAGGATGGCATAGGCTCTAATCTGTTGTAGTCTCACCCACATTACTTGCTCGGAAGTGCTCCCTGCCATATGTGCTCTCCCATCAGTCATGTCTGGGCATTATTACTGAAATGTGGTAGTTGGCCAGGCAGTTCAGTGATCAAGTTCACTCCCTGGCCTTGATTTATTTAGGGATATAGATGCAGTCTATGTTTTGAACATGCTGTACAGACCATTATCTGTTTTATTTTTGCTCTTATGTACTAAGGCAATGTGTAACATATCAGACACTAGCATTTTTTAAGATATTTTCAACCACAAGTTTTTTTTTATGACAATAATAGCAATAATTAAGAAATGAGTGCCAAAATGTAGCTCATGTTTTGCATGTTATAGCTGTTCTCCAAATCACACAAATATCTTGTTGTAGGAAATAAGAAGCAAAGGGTGGCAGAGTTCACGGACAGTAACTCCTGCTTTGAGTTGGAGACGTTTCTAGATATGTTTATTATCATTTTGTTCTGATTCAAACGCAGGTTTAGCAGCAAAATAAAGAGCTGTCTTGTTTAAAGGAAGATGTAACTCATTTTATGAACAAGAACCGCAAACAGCTGCTTCCATATGTTGCTAGTATCAGGAAAAATTCTTTGTTAAATGGCATCTTTAAGATTAAACTCTGTGCTGAAAATAAACACAACAAAAGCGTGAGATGATTGAGGAGAACAGTGACCCACTCCAGGAGAAAATACACTTTGTTTCAGCTGGTGATGAATCTGCATGACCCAGACAGAGCATTCCAACACTGACTATCATTGTATTCTGCAGTATTTTGACATGTAATATAAATGTATATGATAAGGGATAAAAGGCACACTGGGCCATCTGTGCTAGTTTTAAACCTGTTTGTCCAACTTTGGGATGTTGTAACCTTTTTTTTAATTTGCTGAAAGTGAATTTTTAACATAGTTTGGACCTAATTCTGCTTTCTGTAGTATCTCTATTAGAAAATGTTCTAAGTGCAGCCCTCTGTTAGCCAGATTGAAACACAGTTCACGAAGGTGTCATCATGCTCTCTTTGAAGCTGAAGGGAGACACATCTGCCTTGAATGAGAGCAGGATCAAATCACCTAAGCAAATGGTTGATTAATCAGACAGTGCCAAGGAAGCTAAGTATAGTTTGAGAACTTCTGTAAAGGAGACAAAGCTCTGGCTTCAGTTTTAATGATGAAGTGTTTTGCTTCATAAGGGCTAGAGTGTGAATCTCCTGCTGTCATGCACATGCCCCCAGATTTACTTGTAGTTTTATGGATCTTTCTTCTCTAATAAATCCATAGAGAGCAGTGAGATTTGCAAGCCCAATTAGGGCTGTCTAGTCCTCGTAGTCTGCTCCTGTAACCTCTGATCACCTGCTCCTTGCTATACTTTCATACTATCGTCTCTTTACGAGTTTTTTTGCATTGCTTCAAAGGGTTTCGTAACACAGAATAAGGAACCATATATATTTGGTAATGCGCTATCACTTATTGATTGAAAAATAACTTTCATATGCTCATCTTTTACATGAGGAAAAGTTTGTTTCAAAACTGCTGCTTGAAAATTAATTGAAGAATGTGTGGAAGGCTAGTGTGAGGATGCTTGCCCAGAAACATACAGATGCCAGTTAGATAAGATTCATGATTTTTTTTTCCAGACCTTTTCAAAAGAGAATTAAATTTGCTTTTACATTATTGGTTTGCAATATTTTCATGATATACAGAATGTTTTCGGTTTTGTTTCTTTTTACTTTGGTAGGCATATATTTACTTTTTATTATGGATGGATGGAAAATCTTGAAAAGATGAGCCACCTACTGACAGTGTAGAGAGCCTGAAATAGTAGCTCTGAGGAGTTTGAGTTCCCATTTTGGCATCACGCTGACTCTCACTGCAGCACCTATCTCAGCACAACAAGCTGGATAGTTTCTTTAGGTCCCTCCCAACCCTGCATTTCTACTGATCTGGGATTTCAGAAATGACTACAGTCCCCGTATGTTGCTGGGTTATGGGAAACCCCTCCCTGAGTGTGTTAAAGGCACTACTCTGCAGCCATTTAGCCTTCGCTACAGTATTCCGTAGTTTTTAAGATGATCACAGGCAATGTATTTATTGCTGTGGGTTATATAATGTCTTCTCTGTTTTGCCAGATTTTTGTTCTTAATCATGTCACTCTTGATGTGTTTCATATCTGTGCGATCAGATGAGTCCCTTACAATCGTCTGATCTGAACCGAGAACACACATTTCAGGCTTGTATGTATCCAGGCAAAGTGAGCAAAGGAGAACCCAAATGTTAGCAACTACTGCTTTCTGTGTCTCCTGCAGAAGATTTATCTGGATATACAGTTTTATGCTGATTTAAACAGGGAAGTGACATTTTAAAAAAATCCACTTTGGGGGATGTTATTGAGAGAACTTAAATGCATGTTATGATTAACTTGCCAAAGCTACTAGGAGTAAACACATCCTTAATGTAGACTAGGATGTCTTCACATAAAACTCTTTCCCACATCCCACTCCCTCCCCTTCACCTCCCAAGTTTCATCCTAGCCTAAGGCAGTAAAATCTGTAGGGTGGGGGTTTCCTTAAGCACATTGTATATTGAGAGTATGTGACTTATCATCTCTGTGCCTCATTTACAGTGAGACTTAGCAGCTGCTTCACAACCATGTGATACATTGAGCTTTGTATAATAGTTCACTTGAAGGTCTTTGCACAGTTCAGGCATGTCAGCTGAGTACCTTCAAGCAGTGCAGGGACTTGTAATTAGAGTGGCCCGAGGCTGCTTGCCTTTCTGAGGGGCTTTGTCTTCCCCATGGATCCCAGTGGCATTCCGTATCCAGAGGCTCACCATCGGAGTGCTCCAGCATGGGCTCAGCGGGCGGTAGGGGGGATCCGAGGTATGTCAGGAACTGAAAACAGGTATGAGAGTTCAAGCCTAGACAAAGGTCTTGTTAGTCATTTGAACACAAAGCATGCAGCACCTTGCCTCTCTGCTGGATCCCGCAGCAGGTAAAGAAAGAACCGCCCTGTGCTTTACCTCAGAGGAGTTATGCCCCAGTCCCTTTCCAAAATAAACAATCCACTGTGTTTATCTGTAATGACTTTTGCCACTTTAAGCAAGTTGGCTGATGCAGACATTCTTGGGAGGACGTCAAAGGAAGAAACACAGTGTTTTCTAAGCTGGCCTTTTAAATGACTGCATCACTTCTGCAACACTCTGAAAGCTTTATATCCTGCCTGCAAGTTCCCATTCATTTTTTCCCTGAGCATTTTTGAAAGGAACAGACTGAGCAATTTGGAATAGACCTGAACTTCCTATTTCTGTCACTACATTTCTGTTATCCACTAAGACAGAGGAGGAAAAACATGAAGGAAAAGAACAAAACAGATTTTTATATGGAAGACGAACTTTTGGCTGCTCAGATTTTCAAAGGCATGTTAGATACCAGAGGATTTTAAACAGCAAATCAGCAAAGCATTCCTAAACCAGCTGCTCTAGGAAATGGAAAATATATTTTTACCTCATAAAAGGGTTACTTTTGAGGGTTGGGTTAGGAGGAGTGGTTCGTCACAACTATAAGCTGGCACACTCTTTTCATCTGTTAGTCTCCTGCATTGGTTCTGTAGAAAGTATAAATCAATGTATAAGAAACGTCAGCTCTGACTGAGCATAAGAAAGCATGTTTACCTGCTCTTGTACCTCTGTCTCATGGCTCACTGAGCAAGAAATATTACTAGTGCCCACACTCACTGCTACACAAGAAAATGCTTTTTATTTTCCCACAGAAGTGCAGAGAATCACCATCAGTTTGGGCACAGCAGTTCTCCCTCCCTACCACCTTCTACTCCCACTTCCTGCTGCACCTGGCTGTGCCATTCCATCACCTTTGGAAGGGCAAAGTGACTGAGGTGGCACACAGGTGACTCCCTTTTAAAACAAATCTGAACTGTCACTTTTTATGAATGAAGAAACAGATTCCCTGTCAGTACTGCTGGGAGGCACATATCTCTGCCTCCTTGGAAAGCAGGGCTTAGGGCACCACATGCTCATACCCACACAGCATATAGCCCTTGTGGCTATATTTATCCCTCTAAAAACAAAAGATGGCCATGGATCGTCCTCTGGCCCCAAGCCTGCTCAGGGTCAGCTGTCCTCAGGGCAGGAGGGTCTGGTGAACTATAGCTCTACTAGTAAATGAGATGGTTGGATTAAAAATAGGTGGATTGGCGGCACTACTGCATTATGATGCTGGGCCTTGTCTCTGAGCAGTGCCCACCAGAACTGTCAGACATTTGCCGGAGATGGTCCAGAGGTCATCATGGTCCTGAGACCATTCCCAGTAGGCCAGTTGGGCACAGCCCCCCTCTTCTAGTGGGATGGGGGTGTTCTTCCTTGCCAGTTGGCCTCAGAGTCAGAGACCAGTCCCAGGCATGCTTAATTACCAGTATCAGCAGCTGGACTTTGCACCCCTGCAACTCAGAGAGAACCCTTGGGTTTCCTCTGGGCCGTGAAGTGTCTCTGTAACCCCAAGACATAATTACCATGTCACTCTTGGTTATTCAGTTCAAAGTATTGGAAATAGCTGAGGGCTATGTTGCAAGAAGTGTTTTTATAGCACAGATTGAATGTGTGTGCCGCGTACACAGAGGTGTGCCAGGAGGGCACGGGAAGCACATTGAAGAGCAGTGTCTTCTGGGATAGCAGAAGATGGAGGGAGACAAATGTGATGCCATGTTAACCACAATGCCCTTTAGAAGTGGTCTCTGAGGGGAACTAACCCGTTACTTCCTCCAGCACACTCACTACCATGTGCTGATGCCTTTGCTGCACCAGTCTGCTGCTCTTGTTGCTTTTTCTGATGTTGCTTCTGCCACCACTGTCCTGGCTCTGCCACCACCTCCAGCGAGCCAGGGAGCAGCAGCACACGGACACACTCCAGACACACAGGGCTCCCTTCAGCTTTCCGTTGTGCGAGCTTGGGCCATGAGCTGGGCTTGCTGGGCAGTACAAACCTGACATCAGGTTTATGTTGCTGGCACTCTGAGTAACAGCTGGGTTTGCTTTCAGCCCTAAGCTCCTTGCAGTTGTGGGTGAATTCCTTGCTAGCATAAAGCTGGATAATTTAGCACTGATTTTTGAATGTCCATGCTGTGTTTTTGTCATGGCAGTCTAAACAGACGTGAGAAACATTCAGCAAGCTTGCTTGGGCTTCTCTTCTGCCTCTAGAAAGAGCAGACTAGAAACAGCCCAAACCACTGGGACGGTTTATCTAGATCTGGGGTTTGGATATTGTAGGTCACTCATGCTAATATTATTATTTATACCCTCCAAACTCCAAAAATACTCAGTAATGTTGAATAGATTTTGGCCTGGTAGAACCCTTGTATATCCAAAAATAGGGAAGCCTGATGAAATCATTTCTGTGCCTGTCCTGGGTTTGTAACAAAAAGTTTTGACTTCGGGCCTTGGATTCTCTCTAGTATTTTGAAATCAGTATCTCCTTTTATTAACTTGAATGTTCTGAAGCTTACCTAATTACCTATGACATAAGAATATTGTCACTTGGCCAGCTTTCCTCTAAGAGATAATATTTTATGAAATTCTACATGTGCATTTCTGAATTGCTTCTTGTTTTCAACTGCTCTTGGAAATAAGCATCGTATCACACTCGTCACAGAATTAAACTTGCAGATTCCCAGGCACAGGGCTTATCCAGCAAGCTTGCATCCAGCTCATGTTCTTTTAATACTGTACATGTCTGTGAGGGTATTCTGACTGGTGTCTGTGACAAAATCCCATTGATTTAAAGGAAAGTAGGAAGGGGCCCAAAATGCTAATTCTGTTGACTTTCTTGTTGGACTCCAGTTTAACCCTACTGCACTGAAGACTGTTTCATTTCCTATGGCTCAACTTTATCTGTTCATCTCAATACCCCAAGTTTACATGACTCCCTTTTTCATCCCATCAACAAAGAATTATGCTGAATTACGGCTTTGTTACTAAAGGGGAATTGTGTGTTTGAGGTATATTTTTCACGAGGCATTTTGGCCAAGTGGATGAGGTATTAATATGAGAAACTATAAACAAATCTTGGTTTTCTAAACTGCGGATAGAGTGATTGGCTTAATTTGTTTCTATACACTGCCATCTTGAAAACTAAACTGAAGCATCCAAATTAAACAGGAGATGTAAATATTAGCCAGATGTTCCCTGGTGTCAGAACTCTTTTTTGTTTCTTTTTTTTTTCTATTAAATGGGTTTGCTTTTTTACATCTAACATAATGACCTATGTTTTAGATTTTGGTCCTGGCCTAATGGCTTTTTATCATATGATTATGATATCATCTAATCATGTAAGCGTCATGAGATGCTGTTCAGCTTTGCTGAAGCACATGAGTGTCAAACTGCTTAGTTTAGGCTGAACCATTTGTCTGACTGTCTTAATGTGGGGAGTGAATGTGCTGTTAATTTAGGAAATGCCAGCTGAGGCTGAGGGTTTAGCGAGCCAAGCAAAACAGAGCAGTGACCACAGATTGAAACATTACAGAGTTCCTTAATGGTTCTGTCAAAAAGAAATATAACTTTTTTTTTCCCTTACAGAAGTTGCAATAGTCTTCTGGTGCAAGTAGCAACCAGTAGGGCTTTAGCATTGATAAACACGGATGGAAAAGACAGGCACTTGACTTAGCTTTTGGTTAATGCTTTTTCCTGAAGATATTTGTTTGAGTTTGATGATAGTGAAGCTTTTGGTTTTATTCCTCACATTTAACATTACTAGGCAAATGACTGCAGCTACCAGTAAATCAGGATTTAGCAGATACAAATAGAAGATTTTCAATACAACTAAAATTGTAACACTGACTTCATGAATTTAATGCAAATGAGGAAGCAAAATGACAACTCTTCATTGTTTTTCTTTTGCCTCAATAGCCTTGCTCAGAAATACAGTCTTTTTAAATTTCCCTTAGTGTAGGTCTAGATTTGTGAGATCTGAGAAGCCTGAAGAACCTTGAATTTCTGCTAATCTCCATGAATTTGGCCATAGAGCTTGAACAGTTCTGGGTTCTGCTGAGAGAGTTTTCTGCAACAATCCTTACTACAAGACTGCTTTGTTCCTGAGTGGCATGCCTGCAACAGCTCTTTTGCTTTAGTGTTGTTTTTTGTTTACTGATGTGTTTGAAACTTTCCTGAGCTTGGCTGGGACAAGAAATTGTTTTGAGGTGTCTGCTTAGCACCCCAAGGACTTTGCTGGGTGAAAGAGAGAAAGCTTAATAAATAAAACTACTATTATTATTCTTTATCTATCCAAAGCTTTGTTAGACAAAAGAGGCTTGCCTGTGAACTCTCCTCTGCAGAAATTCTCATCACTTAGGCCATTTAAAAATAGACTGGACAAAGCACTAGGGAGCACGCTGCAGAGGGCAAGCCTGCACTGTCAGTGAGAGAGACTAGATGACTTTCCCATATCTGTGCTATTTTATTGTAGCGAGGTAATATGTTACCACTGTGTCCTCTAAGGCAACAAAAAGGACTAAATTAATCTCAAATGCACATCTGCCCTGAGATTTCCACCACAGTCAAGCATCTGGAAATGACCAACTAAGAATATGGCTATTAGTGAATTGCAAGATATCCTTCACAGTAAGGAACACCAGTGTTTGAAAGCAAGGCTTTGAAGGTCCTTCCAGCTTATGGGAAAGCATTTTCCAAATCATCCTTGTGAAAATGATGTAAATGGTCTCTTTTCGCCTTCTCTGACAAAAGGTGTGAATTGCCTCCAGTGACATTGCCTCCATCCATCTTGCCGATATACGAAGTACACAGCTGTGTGAAACAAAGGAGGTGGATGCCCCATCCACTCCCGGAAGGTTCTCATTGCATTGCAGTATCAGGCTTTATTTTGGTTTATTCCTTTATTGCCTGGAGTATGTGAAAGAGATTAGGCTGTATTTCTTGCAGAGGAAAGCATGTATCTGTGGAAACAAGTGCACCAGAAGGAATGGATCAAAATCTAAAGAAGCCTTTAATTTCAGTTACTAAAGACACTTTATATTCTGTAAAGCATGTTTTACAGCACTTAAAATAAGCAGAGTGAGCTTTTAAAATCATTGTGTTTGTTTGGCCTCATACATTAGGCAAAAGGTCATCAGTAGGTTTGAATTTTGAGAGGCCCCTTGTACATCTGAGTGAAAAGATGGGATTTTATACTGATGAATTAACCATTCTGAACAATCCCAAGCATGCAAACCACCACAGCCGAATTAGCAAGATGTACAGGTGCCACAGATGAGTAACTTGTTATGCTTCTCACCACTTCCCTCTCTCCTTTCTCAGAATCTCTCTTTGTTTCATGTATAAAATGATTTAAAAATCCCAGTGGCTGGGCCCATCTCTTTATATGCCCAGCAAGATTTGTACTCAATTATTGAGGATTATTAATTGGTAGCTGCCAGTTCCTCAGTACTCTTAACACTCACTAACAGATTAGAAATGTGTTCAATTCATATTTAATCTTTTTTTATGTTATCTACCTAATGTTTTCTGAGATAGTATGTTGCAACTTCTAGACCTGAAGTTCCCAAAAACCCAAAATATAGCCTCCAGTCAAACTGTTTTTGCCTTGGTCTTGTTAAAAAATTACACAGAGAAGAAAATACTTAATTTCACCCTGCATATAGAGACAGAATGTTTGTTTTCCATTTAATGTTTTGCAATGCCTACCCAATATAATTATTTTATTTAAATATTTTGGTTTTTTAGTAATTCAAACTGTAGTGATAGGACAAGGAGTAATGGGTTCAAAGCGAAAGCAGGGAAATTCAGGTTAGGTACACGGAAGAAATTCTTTATTGTGAGGGTGGTGAGGCACTGGGACAGGTTGTCCAGAGAAACTGTGGACACTCCATCTCTGGCAGTGTTCAAGGCCAGGTTTGATGGGGCTTTGAGCAATCTGGTCTAGTGGGAGATGTCTCTGTCAGTGACAGGAGGGTTTGAACTAGATGATCTCTAAGACCCCTTCCAGCCCAAGCCATTCTATGGTTCTATGATTCTATAAAAATATTTCAAGAATCTCCTTGTGATTAAAGTGTGATGAGACTGTCCCTTTAACTGCCTCTCAATCCTACATTTATTCCTGCAAGATTAATTTATAAAATGATAGCACTTCTATTATCCCAGGTTTGCAGTCACAGCAGCTGTATTATCAGTGTTTCACTGAAGTGTTATTAGTCAAGAAATGCTGATATCACCAAACCCCTGTGATAAATGAAACTCTCTTACAGTATCACTAGTTTTACATTGAAGCATTTACAAGTCAAAGATAAAACACTGGGTAGGAAAAAAACCCCCAAACCAACCAAATGCTCCCCACCCCCCGCAAAATGCAAAAATCTACCCCCAAAAGCCAAACCAAAACCCAAGTACATGAGGAATGAAGATCCTGCAAGAAAAATTGCATATATATGAGATGGAAGTAACACTGACCTTCATCACAATGACATAACACTTGTGCCTATCACCTTGTGTGACTTCACAACTGCCCAGAGTGGAAGATGAAAAACAGTCTCCCTTACATATCTCCCCAGAGTGCACTGCAGCTGAACTAAGTAATGTCTCGACTATTTTCTGAACCTATCCAAGATAGGAGTTGAAATCCATCCAGGTCCAAAGGGCCGTAACCACTTCAGTCAAGGTTTTTGCGTTCTCCTGGCAGCACCTTTCCCATGGACTCAAAGCGGTTCTGGGGATGAGTGTCGCAAAGGAGCCAAAGGCCGTGGGAAGGACTGTAAACTCCTAACTTACCTACATCTTCAATTCTCAACATGCTTGACAAATGGTGTGAATTATGTACAGGCTTTATTCTAGCTGTAATCTGCATTACTGCCCAACACTGTAGCCAGGACTTGGGGACTGGATTTCAGAGGTTTCTAAGTATTTTTGGGGAAATATCCTGGAATGACCTTTCAAACAGGTAGTGAACGGACTACAACACTGCTAAAAGAAGAGTTTTTCATCTTTAGAGAAAAGACAATTCAGGATTTAAAAATGAAAGTTTATAAGTGGATGATTTACTGGTATTCCCAAGGGGATGTGTGATTTCTGTTTGTTGATCATTTGTTTTAGACCATATTTATACTGTCCAGAAAGGAATTCCCATTTCCTTTTCTCCCTTAATGTATATCTTGGCCACTACGTTTATTTATTTGCATTCCTTTGAAGCATTTAGTCACTGGCCATGGCTAGAGACAGGTGAATGGATGCACTAACAGCAGATTCCAGGTGCTTGCATGGCTTATGGTCCTCACACAGCATCAAACCCATGTGCCATTTTGGCATCAAGATCCCTTGCCCTCCTTCCCGAGGTTGTATTGGTAGGGAATTTTTAATGTTTATATTTTGCTTTTCTCTGCAGTAGATTTAACCCCACAAATCACCTGTTGTGACAAAGACTGGATGATGGCAACGCCTTTAGTTGACCTCTTAGTTTTCTTGTCACATTAATCATCATGATTCTTAGTCTTTTTCTGTTGGTCCTAAGTTTGCTACAGAGTTATAAGAACTATTCAGAGTGGATCAAAATACAGAAAGGCCTTTTGTTTGCCTGCAGTTTCTGAAACCACATCATGTTTTAACACCACAAAATCTGTACAAGAAATCCCTATCATTTGGCAATATCACTCCTAGAATCTGATTTACAGTAACCTCACAAAAAGTATAAACTTGTTCTATTTTTAATAAAGGTGACTTAACTGTGTTTGAAAAAAATTCTCTGAGAATCTGGACTAGTAAAATAAAGCAGAATTAATGTATTTGTTATTACTACTGCTTTGGCTGTCTTACAAAAGTATAACAAACACCACTGACCTTAACAAAGACAACAGGAGTTCAGTATGAGATACAGAAAATGATGAAAAACAGACAATATTTTGTTAAATTTTGCAAGGTAAAACGTCATTAGAATCTTGTTCCTGCTGTATGATATTGACTGTGGGCTCGTAATATGCTGTACCTGGAACTGAAATAAACTCTGCTCATCTTTGTGACTGGAGGCTGCATATTCCTCTTCAGAAATTGTGGGAAGAGTATAAATACGTAATTGTCTCAAAGAAGTGGATACATAGGCTCAGACGTTTACATTTACATTTGCCAAATTCACAAAGACTCCTGTAGCAAGGCCTCAAAAAGATTCTCAGAGCTTCCAGATGCCATTTGACTACTACAGACACAAAGCTACACTTCCTATGACTTAAGCCAATAATTACATCAAGGATATGTTTATCAGCAAGAGTTAGTCAAGGTTTTTGTGAGTTTATGTCTCTGTAGCTACTAAGTAACATTTAGAGAATTACTGTGGTAAGTTGCCATTAGGATTTTACTGAAAAGTACAACAAAGACTTTAAAAAGCGTGTACAAATAGGCACATGTGTACACTACAGTAAAAATTTCATGTTGCAAGACAGAAGTGGGCAGTTTTAATTTATGATAACTGAAAGAATCTGAGATTACTACTGACAGGATTTCCTTTTTTCATAAGATCACAGTAGTATAAATAGAGGTGACATACTGCTTCACTGAGAACTATAAACTGCAGGTCTGTCTTATGCAGTGGTTTGCAGACGGAAAAATGTAGGAGTAAGGCAAGGAGCTGCAGACAAATCTTAATGTCTGCACAAGGTTCCAGGCCTTAAGGTTTCGGAAGTCTATTTTTAAACTTAATTTCTTTGAAAAACTGAGACCTGCGACTAATGCTTGTCATTATGGTATAATGATCTATCTTCTTGCCAGAGTATTTGGGGATTATGTTTCGCAGAGAAACAGAGCTATCTGCCAGAGGTTGTTCTTCATGTTCATTTCTGTTTTCTCTCTTTCCTAGTAAAGTCTACAGGGTTCCATAGTTCCTAAGGCATTAAAATCAACTGTGCAAATGCCTTCTTTTCCAGATTTCAACACACCTGTCTCTGCCCAAGCTGACTGTTCCTGGCAGTCTGCTCAGGGAGCTTGGTGTGTCAGGAGACAGCATCCTTCTGCTGCTGCTGCTGCTCAAGCAGCTCCTTGTTGGGCAGCTTGCTTAAATCTGCCCAAATGGTCTGGGTATCAGCAAAGCTCATTGAAAGACTGAGCTAATACATCCAGCTCTAAGAGAAAAGTATAGGAAAAAATGGAAAAAATGCCCCCTGTTCAAGGATACTTGACTAGATACCATTCCACAAAGAATGCCACCGCCAAAGACCTCTGAGCAAAGGACATGAATTTTCACTGCCCTGATTTCATAATCAGCTTCCAATTTCACCTAGTTCTGGATAGGGTGGAGGTATTTGTGCATTAGTATTCAATATGTCCATATATGCAATTTTATGCTATGAAATCAGAAGGTTGTGTGGCTTCTGGGACAGGTGACAGCCCTCCAAACCCTCTGGAGCAGAGAGACAAAGAGCTCTGTGAATGACAAAAGACCTGTGTGAGTAGCATATGATCTACATATTGTGTGTATGATATGGCAAATGCATGATCTGCCTACTGGCTATAAAAATACTTGGAAAATTTTTCACATATGGGGGCTTAAGCTTATGATTGCACCATAGCATGATAAGTTACACATGTCTGGGAACAGAACAATTTTGATTGTGATACTCAGGTGCACATTAGCCCTGGGGTCTCAAATCCTTTCCACGAGGTGATATATTCCTCCAATCCCAAAGAGCTCTCCACTGTGAATCAAATAGCTCACAATGATGAAAACTACTTTTCCATGGGCTTATTTATAGAAAGGAATTCTTGTGTCACATGTTTTATCTATCTGTTATACAGTCCGACTGAGAATGATGCTTCATGTATAAGACAAGTAGATCCACCAGTCAATGCTTGTTATTCCCTTACAGCAGAGATGCAGACAAATGAGCTTTATAACTGTGACTATAAACCACTTGAAAGCAGGATTTGAAACAGCCAGGAGAAGTAATGTAACAGAATATAAATGAGAGAAGCAGATTGGTGAAAAGCACAACTGGTATGTCCTTCCCATCTTGGCAGTTTTAGAGTCCCAAATATCAGTTCTTCTGGTTTTATTCTCTCCCTTGCTTGACATACAAAGGTTTGCAGCAGTAAAAGGGGAGCTAGGGAGAAAGAAGCTGTACACAAATAAGGAGAAGGCTTGTGTATGCTCGAAGCATTGCAGGCTTGATCTACTCCTTATCTGCTGAGAAATAAAATGAACAGGAGGATGCATGCTAAATTTGAAACAGGGGTCAGACTCTTTCCAATTTACAAGAACTGTTCCAGATTAAATGATCTGTTCAGACTTGGAGATTATTTTGGATGGAAAGAACTAGATAAGCACTATTGCTATTTTTTAAAATACTCTTACTGCATTGGTTTCAAAACTCAGAAAGAAAACAGAAACCGTTTTCTTTCTATGCAAAATATTCCTCAAAATACCTTAACAAGCTAAGTGAAGTGGATTTAGCAGTGATATAAAGTGATCACAAATAGCAATTAAAAAAACTCCAGGGAAGAGAAAGTATTAGTTTTTCTTGGTTTTTCAAGACCTTGTTCTAACGATGTTTAATAGTCTGCCTGCATTTAAGCACGTAATTTAAGTGAATTTGGTCTAAATGAAATAGCTGGCAACAAACAGCAAACTGTGTTTTCAGAAATACATCAACAGTTGTTTAAGATGGTTATTGTTAGTCACGGCAGGGTAGCTCACTGTACTTCTCAGTCTCCTCAGTTTATTCTGTATCATGATTTGATTCTGCAAAGGTCATCAGGCTCCTCTACCTGCTTGCCTAAAGAAGCAGTTCTCATATATCTTCATGCTCCAAGTTTTGCTCCTGTTCAACGGAAGGCTGAAAACTCAAAGCAACTGCAATTTCACACAGTGTTAGTACAAAACTTTATGAGACTGGGACTAAATCTGCACTTCTGCAGTCAATTGTGGCCACATTAGGGCCATTATCAGCTCAGGCAGTTACTGAAAACACTAAAATAAAGTTTCACACTACTTGTCCTGCTGATGTGTTTACCAGGCCATATTATCTCCTCCGCATGAATCCAGATATTTGGGATGCTGCTACACAGTCATAAAGAAGGAAAACCAAGAGAACAAGAACTACCTCCTTCCCCTCTATCCCGCCCTTCCCCTAGCTCTCCCCCGCTGATCTTTAGTGAGTTTCTTTTAGACAGCAGTGTAAAACCAAATTTAGTTCTTGGTTACGCTGGTGTGTATCTGATTAAATCCACTGCCTTCATGAGAAATATTCTGGTTTTACACTGTTACAGGAGATAGTAAGTTTTGGCAACAACCTTTATGTAGCACAGTGTAAACAGCTTGCTCTCATGCAAACAAATTACAAAATTGTGTATAGAGTAAGAGAATCCCAGCTTTTAAGATGTCGTTCTCAGGAAGAGGAATTAAGTCATCCAACTTGGATATGTGTAATCCTCTTGAATTCTTCAAATTTACAACTTTCTGTCGCTGTGTAAACTTGACTTTCCTTGTAGAGATGCTGTTCTCTAATTGTTTGTTTCTTGAGCATATAATTTTAAAAGATCATACTGTATCTAGTCATCTTCACCATCTGATGCAATTTAAGGAAAAGAAAAAAAGACCATTAAATATAGTTAACACAGCTTGGCTCTGTCTTCTTGTTACTCCCCTACAGGCAATGGAAAAGGAGCCCAGAAAACAATTTGTTTATTATAAGCAGGTCAGTCCTCGGGGGGATTCATGGAATCACGCAGTGGGAGAGGACAATCATGGCACTGAAATGGTGGGTAATTTTATTTGTTCCACTTGATGGTCACAGTGGCATCATGCTGGCCAATTACTCTTGAGTCAGCAGGTTTCAGAGGTTAAGACCCCCTTGTGGGTTGCAGCACTGCAGGCAAAGTATTCAGGCCAGATTGAAACCGTTTCAACTGCAGAGACGCCAGCCGCCTTCTCCCTTGGAGTTCTCCTTTTTCAACTGTGTACGAGACATACATGTGATAAAATAGGCATGTCTCTAGCATCGAGACAGCTTAATTATTGAGAGTGGAAAAAATGCCAGCTTCAGATAAAGAAAGGAAGAAAATCAGCCAGAGAGACAGGCTATGCAGAGGAGGCATGAACCAAACAAATATTGCAAACTTCGACAGCAGGTTCCAAGGGAAAGATCATGTCTGGGAATAATCCTCAAGCTAATAGTCTACTAGTGTTTCAAGGCTGCTGAACCTTTAACAATTTCATCACATTTTTCTCCAGTGGAAATGTTTCAAGCTACTTCTTTAGTGATCTGTAATTCTAAGGGGAAAAACAGCAGCAAAGTATTTGCTTTACCAGTAGAACCTGCCACAAGTGATCGGGCAGAGGCGGATATGAAAACCGAGCGAGCAGAAATAATGTGTGTGAGGGAATTGGGCAGGAGAGTTGTCCAGGACAGGCTGAAATTGTTCCATTAGGCTTAGATGAAATTCATTAAGTGACTCACATTTCATTTGGACTGGGGTATGGGAAGCAAGGAAGTGGCATTTTATCCTCTTAATGATAATACTGCTGTTATGATCTCAGAAACAGGGGAGGCTTCTCAGGCTTAAGCTCTGTTGTGTATGTGACATTTCAGGCTTAAAACATCTCAAGTGTATATTTCCTGTCAGAAATATTATGCTGTGAGAGCTACTCAGTTTCTGAAGGATTCACTGGAGAGTTAAGATCCATACCTTAATGATTTTTTGGCTAACATCATGCCAGGTTGCAGTTTCTGGAAAACATCTCAAGAATCTCAGAATCAAGATCTAGATGTATTATTATGATTAATAGTAGTGCTAATTTATCCAGAGCCTGCTCTTGAGAGACAGAAATGATCAGTGGGACTCTAATGTCTTCCTCTGCAGAAATGGATCAGTCATGTCTTGAGCTTAATATAAATGTCAGGCTATTTGAATTTGCAGAAAACATTGGGATGAAGTGGAATGAGACAAAATGTGTATAATCAGGGTTTTATTTTTTATTAATTTTATTATTAGGAGTAATTTTTCCTTCTTCAGCAGTGGGAAGTTATGAGAAAACTTTGATTATGACAAATCCTGCAACTAACTTTTTCAGATCAAAATGCATTTTGATCTGTAAAATGCTGGTGCATTGGGGTTTTTTTTGTCCCAGTGAAAAGAGGAATCAAAGGCAGGAAGTTTTTCTAATCCTCTTTATTCCTCTAGCACCACTTTATATGACAGAAACACTGGAAAAGTCTCCCAGTGGAAAGTCCTCACGTTATGGCTGTAGAAAGCCATGTGTCTGGGCATCAAAAGTGAAGCAAAGCCCAACTCAAACGCTTGTAAATCAGGTACATTTTACACTGCAGTGATTTGAGCACTGGCAGAAAGTTAAACACATACTTGCTTGAGCTGCTTTGCTAAACTCTGGTCACTCTGAGTGTGCAGCCATTGTTACAGATGTCTAATGAACAAAGAGCATGTGAGACTTCATTAAAAAAATTTAAGAAAATAACTTGACCATCTTAATAATGATCTGTTTAAGAGCCTGTGAATCTTTTTATTTGAAAGTTCAGAATACGAAACAGAACCTAGGAGAAAGATCAGAACCAGTCTTTTCCAGCTGGGTTCAACTGCTTGAACTACACATCCGCTTCTCCTGCCCAAACCGTTGGCAATTAACCCTTGCATGACACATGCAGAGGCAAAGAGTCTGTACAGTTCAGAGGTAGTCCTACTCTGAGCTGCATCTAAAACACTAATTCATCTTCCAGATTTTGCTCCTGCCTATTTGACAACCTTGGATTCCATACCAGGGAAGATGTTAGACAAAGAACAAATTGGGCTGAAGAAAGAGCTCTGGGAGGAGGGAAACTATGAGGAAATATATAGTTTCTCTTTTCACCGCAATTAATAAAATACCAAATAGGAATACATACTTTTGATTCTTCACACTAGTGGAACAAGTGATATTGCTAAGCACAGTGTAATTTCTTTGGTTTAATTGAATACACTGTTTTCTTAAATATGTGTGGTTAGAATATCATGTTTTAGAGATGATTGTCAGTGATGGCATAGAACTGCTTGTGCTTTGGATGTCCTGGGAAAAATAAGGTATAATTAATTATAAATACCCAAGTTCATTTTGATGGCCAATATTTTCCACTTTCATTGAACTTTGTGAGGAATGTTGTCTCTTTGTGAGACAAAAGACCTGAAGGAATAACTGATACATGCAGCAAATTTGTAAATCAATAAAAGAAGAAACTGGGATGTCTTGCTTCTCTGCTGAAACAGGTTTAAATAGATTGTGTACCAAACTAAAAGAAAAAATGAGTGGTGACTCTGCCTAATTTACCCAAATGAGGATGAGAAACTTAATTCATCTCTTTTAAAGGTTTTTACCATAAATAAATCATAACCAGAAATAAATAAGACATGGAAATATATTTTTAATTATAGGAACCTGTATTTCAACATCCAGCTTGTTGTCTGTTCCCAATGCTTATTTAGTAATTTTGCCTAATATTATGATTTTTCTGGGATCTTAAGAAACATATCAATGAACAATAGAAAGAAAAAAAAGCAATAGTTTGTGGGATTTCCAATCTTCTCACAGACACTTCTCATGAAAGATTCTGTAAAATTTTATCACTGGCTTCACCAAAATAAAATAGCATCTGTTGTAATTAAATACAACAAGAACATTTCAGGGAACCATGAAATAAATGTCTGTACAAAAGTCATTTTTTTTTTGAATGATATACTGTACAAATTATTAGGGTAAAATCTGTCACACAGAAAAGATATTTCAGCCCTTAGGTGTACTCATGAATATGCAGCAACAACCTCAGATGTGGAGCGTCTCAGCAATTTGTTGTAAACATGTGTCCTTGTGTATGGATTTTCATGTATGTACATGTATAGATTGATAAAGATCTACTGAACTAAATGCTTCAGGGGAAAACAATTCAGGACTTCAATAAATTTCACTTGGAAGACTTGTTTCTGAGACTTCTTGAAATCAGGTTGAAAACACATGGAATTAGCCCATCTCCTACACATCTCAGACAAATCTGCACCTAGTACCCCCAGTAAATGTCACTTATTAGAGACTTCACCACTATGACAATGAAAAGAATAAGAAATCTTGCTTTGTAAGTTAAAATCTCTGTGAATAGCTGGCAAAAGAGAAAATACATGATTAGTCATTGCTGAAACGCCTCTTCATGTGAGGGGAAAGCACATGATTTCACATCCCAGTCACACTGCTGCCACACACATCCATCAATTCTGTTGTACCTCAATAGAGTGAAAACAAGGGTAGAATTTAGAAGGGTTCAGTAACTTGAATTAAGACCATAACGGAATTTGAAGTTCCATGTCTAGAACAATAAATACATTTCATCAATCTGATCCAAAGGAATTTAATTTTTTTTAGGGCTTTTTGTTCACATGAAAGTATAATCCGCACTCCCCCATCCCCACCCCCAAATTTATTTTTTTATTATTTATTTTTTAACCATAGAATTGCAGAATTCATGGTGTTGGAAGGCATATCTGGAGATTGTCTCATTGAACCCCCCTGTTCAAGCACGGTCAGCTAGAGTAGGTTTCCCAGGACTGTATCCAGTCAGGTTTTGAATGTCTCCAAGGATGGACAGTCCACAGCCTCTCTGAGCATCCTGTTCCAGTGCCAGTGTTGCATTTAAATGGTGTCTTCGCAGCTGCCTGCAATAAAAGGTAAGGAGGTATAAGACAATATTCACAGGTGTTTGGAAAGAAGTCATCTTCTTGCACTGATTCATATCCTGCTGTGAGCATTTGTATCTGGTTAGGCCTGGGAACGTCCTGGATTAGACATCACCCATCTGGTTGAATTTGAGTCAGTTTTCCCCCTTCAAGTGGTCCAACCACTTCTGCAAAGTATTCAGGTACAAAAAGGAAAAAGAGGAGGTTGGACTCTGACTCATACACATCAGTCCAGGCACAGCCCAGGAAGATGGATTTAAGCCTGTATTATGCCAGATAGGAGGGTTTAAATTTGAATTTAGAGCATGACCTCTTTGATGACACCTTCCGAATTTGCTTCTCAAGTCAGCATGCACACGGCTAGATTTTAGGTAGACCAGCATTTAAGTGCGGTTTTCTTCCTGAAAGCTTCTGAAACCCTTTTAAAAATAGCAGTAGAGAGGTGGAAAGCATTTGCTGCTGAGCCACTGGCTGCAGTTCTCTTCAGGTCAATTGTCCTGTGAGTTTTCCACATAAAATTTGCAGAATGACAGCTACCTGTGGAATAGAGCAGCCTGAAGGACAAGGCACAGGGACAGATGCAGACCTCCTACTGTCCTTTCTCTAAAACACATGCGACACATTGCAAACCACGCCATTTCCACACTGCCACTTGACAGAAGCATTTTTCACCTTTGGCCTGCAGAAAGTAGATTTAATATTACTAAAATTCGGGATACAATGGCTCCAACTAGACTCTGGGGCAAATTCCCACACTAGTGTTTGTTGTCCCCTACCAGAGGAGAGACCTACTGAAATGTACCCTGTCTTTACACCCAAAATGTCCTCTGTAGGAAAGTGAGGTTGCTCACTAATGTTTTACCCTGACACACAGGGCGAATGTAACCAGATGTGCACGTAGAGACTGGGACTGTGGGGTACACAGGGAAATGCATCCACCCTATCCTGTGGACAGAGCCATGAGAATTGGCTTTCCTGTTAGCTGTTACCCCCTGACCTTTCCAGCATCTGTCTGGCATGTTCTGCAGGCACTACTTAGTGGGGAGCCAGAAAAGAGAAGACTTTGTCTATTCACTAGAACCTGGTGCTTTGAAAACTCCAACATAAAACTAGCTCTGCACTTGGCAGTTGAACACTGATTGTGTGCTGTATGAGGTGAGAGGTTATAATTCACAGCTCCTGGGCTGAGGTGTGGATGAAGGAGGATTGAATTTGTGCTGATTATCCTTTGTATGTGTAGGAAGAGTCTTATCTCTCATACTTATCTCTCTTAAAAGATGGACTTCTCTGCTGAGCTGCACTGCTCAGATTCCCCTTTTTCAGAGCGTCTGCGTAGAAGTAGCATTGTTATATTGATCTTGATTTTCCAGAAGGTTTCAGAGCGTTTAGAAAATGTAAAACTTCGGAGTTTCATGTGACCTCTTCCTTTGGTGCAGATCGAGTGTTTGTATTTATGGAATAGGTCTGATGTGATGCCGTGAGTGCTCTGCACAGCTGTATTGCTCACACCTGGTATGACCAGTGTTTCCTGAATGCATCAGATTTCCCGAGCACACATGATATATTAATATGCACAGGAAGATACCTGGCTCTTTATTTTGCTCTGCTGAGACTTGCTGAACATGTAGGAGAAATCCAACCCCAAAACCTCAGCTGTGTCCCAACTTAATTTCTGCTAGAAAAAGAGGATAATGCAGGTGCGTGGTAAACCTACACGGGAACATTGTAGTTGAGCACTGCCATTATAGAGTCAGGGAAAAGTCTGAGTAAAGAACACAAACTGTCTGTATTCCACAAACATAAGGAAGATTTCTTGACTAATATGGGAACTACGTGCCAGCACATTGGCTCTGGAAGCCAGTCCACAGACTGGTTCATTGAGACATGCGTTTTAATGTGGCTCAGAAGCAGGAACTGAATGGAAAGGGAAGATGGAAACAACAGTATTTTTTTGAGTGTTGAGAATCTCAGAAACCCTCCAAGGGGATGCTACTCTCAGTGAAATTTTTCTGTTTTTACAAATGTAATCCAGTAGGCTATTGCCTGCAACACCAAAATAAAAATCACATTAAATGTGAAGATCTCCATTACGGTGTTCTCCCATGCTTTCCTTTGGTCAGCCAGAGAACTGGTTCCTCTGGTAATACTTGTCATGTCCCTGGGAACTGTCGCCATTGAAGCCTTTCTGAATGAAGCAGTGACAGTATTTCTCTTTGAGAATTGTCTGCCATTGCAGTCTCTTGTTTGGCTGCTTGAAGGTGACTACAAGTCTACTGGTTACACTTGACTGCTGTCAGAAGTCTGTTTTTTTCTGGGTAACTATAGGAACAAGAGACACTTCGTAGGTTTTTTTTTTAAATGAGAGTTAAGTTTTTGGAATAGAGAGAATGGGAATGTGCCTCATATTAATAATATTACTCAAAAAATAAAGTATCATTTACGGTGTCATTTTAATTCTATTTCTGCTTATGTGCAGAAAATGTTTCCATGTATATGTCTGTATATATGTACTCACATTTGTATGTATGCATACACATGCATTTTTAAAAGGACTTGTTTAAATTAAAAAAATGGGAAATGTAACATAGCTGGAACAGATTAAAACAGACTAGTTTAGGTGGACCAGAAAACATATTGCACTGATAAGGATTTTTTGTTTTTAATTCAATCCTACCATAAAGTAATTTATTACCCGTTGCTTGTTTTTCTAGAAAGGCCAGTGCAGCACCATTTGCTGTCTGATTGACAATGGAACTCTCATTTTACAACTTGTAATTTAAAACAGGAAGCCTGCCATTCACATCAGTTAAGAAGTCTACATTTTAGATTACCTTGAAGGGTTCATCTTTGGCGTAAGTTATTGGGAGGTTCAAATAGCTAAAACCAAAATGCAGCATTCCTAGGTCAGCATAGTCCATGCATGTGTGTATAGTCACATGCAAAACCTAAATCAGAAGGAGTAATTAAAGAAATGCATTTCACTTCAACTCTACATTTCCACCAACTTATTAGTTTGCCCTTCAAAGAGCAGCAGAAATGGTCATTTTACACTCCTCCACAGGCACTACAACAGTTCAGATGCTGCAAGCCTGGCTTGTCAGCTGATCATACACCGAAATCTGCAGCTAATCAGTATTGGTCCCACCAGGAAAGGTCACAGCAATCCTGCTGAACTATTACCGAGGTGTTACAAGACATGGACATTATTCATCCTCACTAAAACCAGGCAAGGAATAAATACAATGAAAGCAAAAGGATTAACTCTAGTATATTTGCTGTAGTATCACCAGGAGAAGGACTGTTTCCGGCTCTTCTTCTGCCATTAAATGAACATTTTCTGACCCCAATTCCCATCACAAGTCACCTTAAAATCCTGCCATTTAAACATTAATGTCTGGGCTATCCTTTAGGCCAAATCCTGGGAGCAAGGTGTGTAAGCTGTACTGTCCTTAGACTCGGATCAAGTCTGTGTCAGGAACTTTTTCCAATACTGTAGCACCGATATTTTTATGCTTTCTTCTCTCTCGCTCTTTTTTCTTTTTTCCTCCGACATTTCTGTACTGACAAAAGCTAAAGTCTAGTGGTGCGATACTGGCTTGAAAGTTGCTCTTGTGCCTGGGCAACCAGGAGAAGCACTGCTGGACATTATGTCACTACGAGTTGTGTATATGCTGGTAGAGTTTGCTGCACAGTTACATCAGCAAAATCTTCTGGAGGGGAAAGATCTTTTTTGGATACTTTACCGAAATACTGGCCTGCTTTTTTCCCAGCTGCACCAGATCAGAGCATGATGACTCCTGGAAATGTGGTAGGCACCACTACCAGAGCTTTAAAGAGCATGGGATAAGGCTAAAGGACGAGTCATTCACAAGAGTGGCTCTGGTTCAAGGGAGGAGAGAGTCCTGCTCCTGGACAGTTTGAGTTGGTCATAACTTGTCAGTGAAGGAGCAATACAAATGCGTGGTTTGGCTTTACATGGCACTCCTTCAAAATATGATTTCCTTCTTTCAAAATGAGGGACTGAATACTAAACTGTAGTGTTCAGCTGTGTAGGTAATATATGCTGCAATTTTATTTATGGGCCCCTAAAAAAAGTACAATGCCAGATTCTAAGATCTTTCTGACACAAAACTCTCTTTATGTTTAGGAACAAAGTAATGTGAGTAAGAGAAGATTATCTGGACTAGAAGTCCTAAAAACTGTTTCCTGTTTAAAGTGGGGGACCAAAATTACACGTGATGGCAACATATTTTTGTTTTTACAAATGCCGCAGAACAGATCCTTCCTCTCCATTAGTGACCTAAGATGCAAACAGGCATTTATTTTCGTTAAGAACTGTGACACTTCTCACAGCGTCAAAGCAGGAAGCACTGTATGTGCAGCAGTTCCCTTCTCAAGCATATCAGCTTAAAGTGCAAAGAGAAGAGCCATAATTTCAGATTGTCTTCAAGAGACCTCTTGTGAAATTTTTACTTTTTATTTTAAACAGGGAGATATAAACAAGGGGGAAAGGCATTCACCAAAGTGTCATGATCTAACTCCAATCAGCAACTAAGTACCACACCAGCCGTTTTCTCATTTCTCTGCACCCCTAGTGGGATGGGGAAGACAATCAGAAAAAGGTTAATACCCCTGGTGGGTTAAGAACAGTTCAATAATTCAGAGTTAAAAACAGGGTGAAAAGTAAAAAGAGAAAGAGAGAGAGGGATAAACCCCAGGAGAAATAAGTGATGCACGATCCAATTGCTCACCACCTGCTGACCGATGTCCAGCCAGTTCCTGAGTTGTGACTGGCACTTCGCAGCCAGTGCCCCCAGTTTATATACTGAGCATGCTGTTCTGTGGTGAGGAATATCCTTTTGGCCAGTTCAGGTAAGTTGTCCTGGCTGTGCTCTCTCCTGTCTTCTTGTGCAGCTGCTTGCTGGCAGAGCATGGGAGGCTGAAAAGTCCTTGATTTAGGATAAGCACTACTTAGCAACAACAACAGTGCGTTATCAACATTATTCTCATAATAGATCCAAAACACAGCACTTTACCAACTACTAAGAAGGAAATTAATTCTCTCCCAGCTGAAACCAGGACACAAAGATGAGTAGAAAAAATTTCTCAAATATACAGGAGCTCAGGTTTAATATCATGTCTGCAAATTATCCGAAAAACCGTGAGTAATTATATTTTCAAAAATCACTTGTTCTTGGCCTAAATAATAAGTCCATGCTGTGCATTCTTCCCATTAGTATGTAACAAAAACCAAGGAGAAAGATGTTAAAAAGGCTATAAACTTACCACAGAAGCTCAGAATTGCAACCTCATCATTGTTAGCACAGTCTGTCATAGAAACAGTAGCAGTGCAGGAAAAGGCAAGAACTCATCACAGATAATTCTGATTCCTCTTCAGCCCGGGAGACTACAAAGTAAGAAAAAAGGGTTTACTAGAAGAAAGGACCCATAGAGCTCTAAATAGGTCAGTGATTTAGGAAGAGCAAGATACCTAGGCTTGCAGACTTGTGGCTATGCTCCCTTAGCACTATATACCGAAACAAATACATGTGATGCAGTGCATGGGACTGCACTGCAGCAAAGGATTATTCCATTTCTGTCAGCAAATGTCCATTTAGATTCAAAACCTTTTGACATGGGCAAACTCAAATTTCATGGTGAGAAAACCACTGTATGGGGCAATCCCAGGATGCCCTGCACATAGAATTGCTTCCACCAGAATGCCACACATAGACAGAAAAACTGTAGGAACATTCTATCATGATTGTCAAAATAACTCAGTTTCCTTCAGGGATGGATGTAATTTTGGTAAAAAGGAAGCATACTCTATTTTTTTTTTTTTAACTGGATAAGAATCTTTTATCTGAGATACCTGTTTTTAAAAGCTGAAAAACAATGGAAATTTTTTTTGGTTAAAAGTTTTCAGCTAACATAAAAACTAACCAGCATTGTAGCAGGGCTGTTTCTTAAAATGTTTTCCCAACTTCTATTTCGCATATTTAATTTTACTTGTTTTTGTATAGCTATAAAAATATATATAGTTTATCATGATTTTGGATGTTCCTGTTAGTAATAGCTTCTACACGTGTAATTAAAAAAAAATCTACTACAGCCTTAGTTCTGACTATATTTTTTGTCAATAAGAGCAATGATGACACATACCTGATTTATTAGATCACTCTTAACTGGAGTCAAAATTTCTGCTCAAAGCTAGGCAGTGCTGAATTTTTGAGTTTTTTCTGGTACAGAAGACTGACTTGGAGGGTTACTTGTAGTTGATATTTTCTGCTTGTAAATATCTATAAACTACCATGTCCTCCTATTGAAGGGTGACATTTCAACAGTCCCTCGGATATTTTTTTGTCTTATCCTTGTTCCCAAAAGCCCTGTTATACTGCCAGTATGACAAGCTGACATATTTGTCTGTGGACCAACAAAGCATTTGGGTTCAAATATTCAGGAGCAGCTCTCAGTCATCTGCTGTGACCACCAAACTACAGCCATGACTTTCAAACCTCTGAGAAAAGGTCACCGGGAAATAAAAGTAATTGCAACTATTTTTTTCCTGCTAGTAGTTGGAAAAGCGGGGACAGAGAAAAGGGGTGGAGCAATTTCTTGAAACTACCTAGAAGCAGAAAGCCATTTTCCAAATAAAAAGTGATTTTTCTGTCAGTAAGTGAGAGCTGTCAAAAAATCCTGACTGTTTTTGAGTGTTGGCCATGTCCAGTCAGAACTAGTTAGGATCTGGGCTGAGATGCGAAGCTGTCTTACAAACACCACAAAATGTCCATCACAAGTCACAAGATTCTTTTTTTAATTTCCTCAGGACATGGCAACCTGGCTTGGTTTCATGCATTACAGATGAATAGTGAATACTTTGCTATAAATCTTGGTGAGCTGTCTTGCAAAATATCTTTTTATAATGCTTAAAAATGTAAAAAATTAATAACTTAATGCCAAATACAATGAAGCTTTTACTGAGATGGAGGGATTTTTATTTGTCTTTTATGCATAATATTGTTACTTTGAGTTGCTGCTTGTTTTTCATTCAGTTTTTACTGGAGTTACTTAATAACTGTCACTTTTCATTCTTCTAACTCTTTATTCATTGTCAGCTGTGGCTGATCTGCCAGCCCACATGAGAGGGCAGGTTACATTCAAAGGAATTTTCTTTGGTTTAGGGACATGTGCAAAATCTGAGCTAATTGCAGTGCAACTTTATACTTTAACTGCTTCTTATTAGTGACTTAGCAGATGTCTGATGGTACTCTGATGTTCAGAGCTTGTACTGGGAGCCCACAGCACTCAGTGAGATGCAGACACTTCCCTGAGAGGGATCTGTAAATGCAAGCTCCTGCATTCCCAGGTCATGCCTTTGAAAAGGCGTGGAGAGGTGACGGTCGGGGCTGCTGCCATTTGATGGCCCAGCATGGAACACGTATTTGTTGGTCACACCCATGTCTAGGGCTGCTTAGAGGCCATGGCAATGCCCTCATCTCTCTAGCATTAAAAGATCCATGATCCCCTGACTCTGACCCCCTGTTAGACACACCTGGGAAGGAGATGATTCCCATGCAAGGCAGAGAAAGCAGTAACGGAAGGGGCTAAAACATGAGAGGTCAGGAGAATCTAGGGGCTTTGCAAAGTGAAGAATGGCTTTCTGTAGTCTCACTCGGTTGGGCAAAAGGCTCTGTTTTATAGGATAAGTAATATAAAGATAAACTTCTAGGAAAGTATTCTGATCCAGAATGTGTGGCATTCTCAGTCATTCCTATGCTGAGTGGATAGACAAACAGCTTGAAAGACACCCTCATTTAACTTTGTCCTGCTAGACAGCACCCTTGTGTTTGCATTTAAATATACTTTTTTAATTGAGGGGTGCTCTCGCAACAAAATGAGGGACCTCTCTGAGGGATTTTCTGAAGTAGATCCCCCAAGCCAGGGCTGCAGTGAAAGGATCTGTGTGTTTGAATGTGCAGCTCTATGTCTATTTGTGTGAAAAAAAAGTGTGAATATCTGCATGTACCTCAGTTGCTCTTTCAAGCTTACAGAGAGAAGGCTACTAAAAACATTGGAAACATGTGAATTTGAGCTGGTATTCATGTGATTCCTGTTTTCCATGTCTTCTTTCGACAAAACAAAAATTAAAAATATGATTGTATAACTGAAAGATATAATAGGTCTTTTATTCCTTCTTAGCAAGGGCTGCCTGTGATCTTCATCCTCGCAGCTACTTAGTGTGTGCACTGGACAATAGAACAGAGAGGTACAGAAACAAGAGATGGGAATATTCAATAGCCAGGTAAAAGGGATAGAGGTGACAGATGTAACAGAAACCAACTGTTGCATAACTTTTGTCTTGCAGAGATGTGGGGAGAACAAAAGAAGGAGGGCCATGAATGAGCACGTACTTATGGTTTTGTACCCAAAATGGTGAGCGAATCAGAAGAAGAAAAAACCCCCATTGGCTTGGATGGCATTCTTGAAGTATTGGAAAGTTAAGTGAAGAGGAACAAGGTGACCAAACTGCCAAACATGTAAAAACAGCACCATTATGCACTTGTTAATTCTTTTATTTATTTATTTATTTTAATCTCTAATCTGGTTTGGCTGAGGTACCCTTATGCTGCAGTCTGCAACAGGACAGGGCAACTCTTGCTGTCCCTGAAAAACACAGTCCCACACCACAGCCTTCAAGGTTCCTGAGGACTTTGTATGTATTTAGAATAAAGGAAAATTTTTGGGAAGAAGCAACAGAGAATGCAAACATCATTTGTTTGCAACTGCTATGGCTGTTCCTGTCAGCCTCCCATCAGAAACTGAATGGTATTTCAACCTCTACTCAGCACTGGTGCAGCCCATCTGCAGCACTAGGTCCAGTTCTGGGCTCACCAATACAAGGCTGACATGACAACCTCAGAGTCCAGTGAAGGACCACAGAGGTAATTAAGAGATTGGAGCATCTCTCATATTGGAGTCACTGAGATAGCTTGAAAAGAAAAAGCTCAAGTAAGATCTTATTAATGTGTATAAATTCCTGATGTGAAGGGGTGAAGAATACAGTCAGAATCTTAGTGTTGCCCAGTGACGGGACAAGAGGCAGTGCATACCATACAGAAAATTCCATTTAAATGCAAGAAAAACCCCTTTTATACTGTATGTGGGACTGAACACTGGCACAGGTTGCCCAGAGAGGTCGTGGAGTCTCCATTCTCTGAGATATCAAAACCCCATCTGAACACAGTCTTGGGTAAACTGCTCTCTTGACCCTGCTTTGAGCAGGGGGATTGGATTGGTCATTATGCAGAGGTGCTTTCCCACCTCAATAATTCCATGATCTGTAATTCACTTGAATAATCTGTTCTTATTTCTTGCAGCTATCATTTGATACTACAATATATTCAGGTTGGAGTGCACTTCTCACCTTCCACTCCTCATATTTCTGTGAACCAGAGTTAAAATTCATATAATCTAACTTTTAGAACACCTACTTTAAAGAGACAAAACCAAACACTTGGGACAGCTAGTAAAACCCATTATTTCCAAAGCAGTAATACTCGTAACTGAAAATGTTTTATTCAAATATAAAAATATGTTTTCAAATTAAATATTGATTTATTTTGTGGCAGAGGAAATCAGCTGCAGCATAAGACATCAAAATTAAATTACCAGGTTTCCCATTTTTTTTCTTTTTAATTGAAATTATGGGATCTTTATGGTGCTTCATTTTTATATGATTTTATGGAGCTTAGAGTAAAAGGCCTCAAGTTTGCTTAATGACAACAGGAACTATAATAATCCAAATAATAGAGCAAAATACAGAAGAAAGATTTAATGGTGCCTTAATCTGAGAGGCTCTTCTTTTAACCCTTTGGTGAGTGTGTAACATGCTTTTCCTAACTGCATTACATGGTAGGATAATTGCAGTGCTTTGAGCCTAAAAGTGTACTTTGTTCTGTCTTCATTTCATGCACATCTTCCTTCATTCTGCAGCCTCTGAAGTGAAAAGCATGCCCAAACAGAAGTAAGGGAAGAGAGACATGGAAACCAAAGCAAATCAATTATTGCCTTCAGCCTTGAGAAATTAATATATTTAACTTATAACTTCACAAGTGCTGAGGTGGCTCCGCTCTTCTCTGCGTGGGGAAAGAACATTGAAAGTAAATTGACAGAACATCCTATGGAAGGATCTGGACCTCATTCTGAAAAAAAAAAAAAGACAGATTTCAGAAAAGAGCAGTGAAGATATTCAGAGCACAAGGACCATGTTGTCCTAAGAAAGCTTTCAAAAGTTTAAAAAGATTATTTGGATATAGAATCAGAGATACGTTGTGAGAAATGTTGCAATGGCCGAAGAGATTCAATGAGTAGCATGAACATGGAGGGAACTTTTCCATCATATGTTGAGAAAGTCATAGGAGTCATCAACCAGCAGCTCAGAACAGAATTCAATTTACATTGATAAATAGCTTGTGCAGGTGCAGAAGGGCATTTCTAAGGTAATGAGGTAAAACTATTAATGGAATATATTTTGGAGAAATGTCTTGACAGGGAATAGAAAGCAGTCACACAGGAAAAGCAGAGAAATTTAGCTGCTTGGGAAGTTTATGCTGGAACTGGACAGAGAGCTAGGGATCCGTGATAGAGCGCTCTGTTTCAATTACAGAGATGAGCCAAAAGAGCTTCTAGCCTTTCCCATCTTTGTGTTTTACGAGTACAGGTGTTACAGGCATGCAAAGCAGCATATCTTAATTGTCATCTCCAAATCAGACCAGTTCCACTTGTGTTTGGTTTAGCATACTGTATTTTGATGAAGTTTTCATCTGATTTCCCTTGAGGACAGCAGTAGCATTTCCACTCACTCAAGAAGTCAAGCTCTTATGCTATTTGATTTACTATGGGCGTAGAGAATTTAAAGTGTGAATTAAAACAATGGAAAAGTCTTTGTGGCACAACACAGGAGAGCAAACCTAGAACAGCACAAATAGCTGTTGACTGCTAGAGCTTTGCTCATACTCCAGTAACTTTGCTCTGGGAAGAAGGAGCTGCACAAAGAGCTGCTGGAGCCTACGAACTTCAAAGCGAATGACATAGAAGTGCAAATCAATAGAGTAATCACATGAAACTTTTCAAGGGTATTTGATGCCTTCATGTGTTCATTTTGAAATGTTACCTCACAAATTCCCACTAACCTTATCTTTCTTGAACTCTCCAGCGATTTCCTGAAAAAAAAATCTAGCAGCTTCTAGGGAATCATTGTTATAGCCCTGAGATTTTGTCAGAAGATGCTTGGAGAATATGAAAGCTTCACTTGAGCTTCATTTTTTCAGTATCATGCTTTCTGTGGAGAAAAGGTGCAAAACTTCTGCCTATTGCCTGCATTACTTCAGTGCAGTCCCGCTGAAGCTCTCCTCCAGAACTCTGCTGGAGGAGACAGAAGGGCATGTATGATCTACTGCATTATTTTGCTGAAGCATACTTTTATTCAAGAAATGTTCACCTTGTGTTTACACATCAGTAACGTTCCTGGTAAATTGTGGGAATTTTATTTTTGCTATTACTTGTTCCTTTTGGTACCCTCGTGTAGGCATAGGGGTCCTCAGACTGGATGCCAACTGGTGCTTGTCTGTTCTCTAGCTTTGTACTTTGCTAAAAGTTGAAAATGGTGTTGTTGCACACCAGTCAGTAATGATGAGACATGATTTGTTGATGTTGTAATACTTTTATGAAGCTAAGATCTTGGACTACTTAGTCAAATTACCTGAAGAAAAAAGATTTCTACTTTTTATTACGGAATAATTTCTTTCCTGTGATATATTCGCTGATATACAGTTGTAATGCATTCACTTGACAGTTCTGATATGTAATACATTTAAATAAAATATCTTTAATCATCTTGAAATTGCCATATGAAGTACACTATCCTGTGACTTGACTCCTACTTTAAAAGAGCATCATGCAAACTTTGCCGAACTCCTGTAAGGCTCCACTGACTTTAATGAACTTTGGATCAGGCCCAGATTCCCTGATGTGAAAGTCTCAGGGAAAGTACTATAAGACCTCTCTAATAGCATCCTTTCATCTATTAAAATGCAAGAAAAAAGTTACTCTTAAATGTTTTTGATAAAATATATTTCACAATGTTGTCATAGTGTTGTAAGTAGCAGAAAAGCAAGTGTTTTAAAGCAGTGACTAGAAAAATTCATTGTATGGTTTAAAGTCTTTTAAAATGCATTGTATATATTCCTTTCTAATGTTTAGAACTTGTGAAGTAAGTCTTCACATCTGAAATTCACTTTTATCTTCATTTGGTCGTGTAGAGACATTCACATTTTTCTATGTTCCAAAGCGCACACACGGTGGTTTTCTTTAATTAGAACAAACAACAGAAATCTTACTTAAAAATGTTTATTGTAAAAAAGTGGCTAGAAAACAACATCAATTTCACTTCACACTTTCTTCAAGTTATCTATAGATGCTGCTATGGGCAACAATTGCTTTCATTCATAACACATTCAATCATATAAAAATAAAAATATTTACATTATGTCCACATACTTTACAAAATCATCAATAAAAAAGGCACTTGGAGGGGTAATGCTGAAAATATTGCATTTCCTTTGTGCATTTAAAAAAAATAATTGTAAAACTCCCATGGATCCCCTCTCTTGCACTTATTCCCGTTTTTTAAAACAAAAATGAAGTTTAGAGGAACTATTCCATATTAAAAGATGGTCAAGCATGCACCAGGAATGTTTGAAGCTACAGTATTATCTTTTTTTATTTAGTTATTTTTTAAGGCACATGCAGTTAATTTGTGGCTTTTAATTTTTTTGTACATTCTCTTATACTTTTTTCCCTCTTTTAGTTATGCAGTTTTAAAGCATTTCAGGTCATTAATGAAGGCCTTGGCTTCTAATAAAATTAAAAAAAAAACAACACAGCAATGAATAATATTAAACATTTACTAAGGTAAACTTGGAATACTTTTTAAGGCACCTGAGATAAATGGTGTCTAGCAAACTCACTTGGGTAGTATTTTCATTAAAATTTCCACTTAAAATACTGTTTCTTTGGTTGAAATGGCTTGGCAGGAATGTATTGTTAACTTTGAAGCCTTTTCTAAGCAAGAAAAGACAACCTACATTTGGCTTCATCTATAAAGAAAGCTGATAATGCTGCTTCCTTTAGATCTACTTGAAATGTCATGCATGGCGTCTTTCCCCCTATTTCAGAATTCGCACTTAAGAATGCAAATGTATGGCAGAACAGAAACTACTTAAAGCTCATTTCTACTGACATTCTAAGTTCTTCCACTAGTTTATTTGTTTGCTTGTTTGGTGATGTTTTGATTTGTTGGTTTGGTCTCTTTGTTTTTTTGGTTTTTTTTTTTTTTTTTTGGCTGAAAAGTAGACGAGAAAATGCCTTTGGATTTCCACTTATCATTTGGAACAGAAGTGGAGAAATGCATTGAGTCCAGGTAAACATTGACTGCATGTCTCAGTGTGCTACACAGCAGCCAGATTCCTCATGTTTGTGCAGAAGAGACATTCTGGAGAAAGTTTTGGAGCAATTTTTGCACTGGTATTTCTTCACATCCGAGTGGGTCTGCAGATGAGCCCTTAGATTGGATCTGTCTGCAAAAGCCCTGTTGCAGTGAGGACAGGAAAACGGCTTCTCTCCTACAAAGGAAACACCAAGAGAAAATAGGATAAAGCTTTAAAAAAAAAAAAGTCCATATTTGGGACAGGTAAGACCCGCTTTTATCCTAAGAAACAAGTGAGCAAACAGAAATTACTTCTTATAAGAAAACAAATGTCTAATAAAAAGTTAATCAGGCCACAGATACAGCAGCTTTCAGCACTGCTGACTGTATTTGCAGAAACCCAGTCTACTGAGAATATGCTGTTAAGTGCAGTCTCTGAAGACAAGCTGCTGACACCTTCTGCATCTACAGGTGCATGCAGTACTTTTAGACTGGGCTCCTCCCAACATTTTCAAATATTTTCGTAGAACATTTTCTGCTTAGTGCTGTGTGAATTACTGGGGAACAAGGGCTTTGACTGAAAAGCAGCAAACAGCTGTGCAGACATTACACTGTACCCAGCATTATACTCAAAATCCAGTTTTTGCCTCAATAGAAAAAAACCCAACCACTTTGCTGATGATATGTTTCTAACTCTTAAGGACTTGAGATAGCATGCAAAACTCGCCAGCTGCTTAAGGAGTCAAAAAGCAGCCCCTCATGAATTGCCTGTTTTTTGCTGCCTGATTTCAGAGTCAGCTGGAGCCTTCTCAAAGTTAGCAATTTCCAAAGCCTGAAAGTTAACATAAAATCCTTAAAGCAAAAGGATTTCCTTCATCTAGTGGAAATGGGCTAAACCATCCTAAAATTATCAAGGGAGCAATGCTGATTTATGCCAGTATCTGGCCTGCAGTTACGAGACCACGCTAAACCCCCTCCCACCCTTCCCCTCTCCCTGCAAGAGGGAGAATTTAGCCTTTTAATGATTCATTTGAAATTCTGTGGACGCATTTGAAGGCTAGATAAGAAACGCTGCTGGTTTTCCCACCTGTGGAGAAAAATAGCAAAAAAGGCATCCTGATGTTATAGCAACAAGAAACTGCAAATGTAATGCTTGCTCTTACCAGTGTGAGTTCTAATGTGTCCTTGAAGTAGCCAGGGTCTAGAGAAAGCCTTGCCACAGATCTTGCAGACACAGGGTAGTGTGTGGGTCCTGATGTGCATCTTAAGCGCTCCCAGGCTGACATACTCCTTGTCACAGTACTTGCAGCTGAACGATTTCCTAGACTGGGCATCACAGTGCAGCTGCTTATGTTTGGCCAACCCAGAGAAAGTTGAATAGGTCTTGTTGCATAAACTGCACTGGAACTTTTCAGCTTCGATTGCATGAGGGTCTGAAAGCTTTGACTGGATTCTCTCTTCTTCATCGCTAATGGGGCTTTCTGAACCGCTGTGATCTTTGGAGGAGGTGTCAGAAGGTGGAGGTGGGCTGACTCTTCCCAAAGATGAGGGGTATCCAGAAAGTGGAGAGAGGTCATTGGGTAATGGAGACGGTAGCAGCCCAGTTGTAGTCCACACAGTAATGGGATTGTAAGCTACTGAGCTCAGGATCTCTGGCTGTGGTATGATAGGGACTGGATAGCTGTCGTACAGGTATGGGGATATAATCACTGGAGAGAGAAGAAGGTAAGAGAAGGTAAGGTAATTTTAAGGTAAGAGAATTTTAAGGTAAGAGAACCAAAAAGTATTTCAAAAAGCAGCAAAATTAACACTTTGAGGATTAAAAGCTGCATAAATGAAACACTCAGTAGGGTAATCTGAATATAAGGGCGATTCAGTTAACACTGTTTCATATATATATTCTGATGGGTAAAGACAGTGCCCTTGAACAGGCAAATTGTAGTTGGAGAGTCCCTTCAAGGCGGCATGCTGCTTCTAAATCTGTGCAGCCTGACACAATGAAGCAGAGAAACTTCCTGAAGGATTTGAATAAAAGTTTCAATTCCACCACCAACAGATACAGAACAGGAAAACTCCAAATCTTTTCTAAGTAACTTGCGTTCAAGTGGGTGAGCAAACTTTCACGATTCATTCTGGTCAGCACTGACATATTTCTCAAAACTCCCCCCTTGTAAGCAGGAGAAAATAGAGCAAGCAATGAACGAACCCGCTCCCTCCAGCCTGCAGAGCAATCCCACCCCTCCTCAGTACTGCCACGCAACGACCGCAGCCTCAGAAGCGACGCGGTGGCACCAGATTTCGTTTTGTTACCTGTATGAGTGTCCAGCTCGCTGTAATTCGGCTTCTTGGATGAATTGAAATGCTTCTTGACCAGGAAGGAGCGTGGCATTTTGGACGCAGGGTTTGTGCTTCTCGCAGACTGTCTGTCCTTGCGGGTGGGTGCAGCGGTCCCGAGTGGCGCAGCGCAGGCACACGCGGTATCACTGCGGGCGCATCGGTCCCGCTCCTGGTCCCTACGGCGCTGCCGGCCCCGCGCAGCCCATCCACTCCCGCTTGTGCAGTGGCAGTGCCGAGGCGCCTTGAAAAGTGCCGTAAATACCCACGAGTCAGGTGCAGGGGGGAAGGGTTTTCCGCTCCTCCAATCGCTTCGGGATGTTCTCAAGCACTTTTCCAAAGAGGCTGTTTTTCTGGGAGGGCTCTGGGGCTGCTGGCTGAGGGATCCAATCCCACTCGGAGGTTTGGTTCAGGTTTCAGCTCCTCCCGCTGGAGACAGATGTAAATGGGGGAGAGAACTCTAGCAGAGCGCGTTACCCTGCTCCGAAGCGGGGAGATGTGGCTCTGTAGAACTGCAGTCTACAAAAATGTATTGCTCAAAATGCTTGAAAATAAAGGTCAGTTTACTGATTCAGCTGAATTTTTTTTTTCTTTCTGACAGAAACCTGGATAAGTCACAGGCACCGAAACTTCTTTTTCTTCTTCCCCATACCTTCCCCTCCCTTTTTTTCCCCTCCTTTTATCCCTTTTCCCCCTCCTTTTCTTTTACCTCCCCCCCCCCTTTTTTCCCCCGCTTTTCTTCTTTTTTCTTCTTCTTTCTCTTTTTCTTTTAAACAAGTCTGGTTTCCAGATGTTTGATATGAGAATTACAATGGGACAAACTGTTCATTAAGGGCAGAAGGGATGCACACACACGGCACTACAAGATAACAAGTTGGCCGGCAGACCTAATGGAAGGCTTTGAACTGAATGGGTGATTGCTCCACTTGGGAGCTGCCTTTGAATAGCTGTGCTTAGCGAAAGGCTGGAGACAGCAGCCTGCCTCCCTAACCTGCACCCTTCCAGGCAGAAGGACCAGACAGATACTGCAAGTGAGTTCAAGGAGAGGAAGAAGCCTTGGGAAGGATTATATTTCAGAGCAGGGTGATAGTCTTTACATAATATGCATACTGCTTCAGACTGTTCATATGAAGAATACTTTCTCTTTTACTTTAAAAATCTGCAGAATGCAAAACCTCGACCTTTCCTTCCTTGGGAGTAGTTATGTCACTCTTTTGCCTATCCTAGGACACTGCCATGGAAATTTGCCTAATTATCCAAAGCAGTTAAAAGATGCATAGATAAGCAACCCCCCCAAAATTATAGACTAGGTAATTTAAATGTCTCTTAAATGTCCTTCTCCATTAGTATATTTTAGGACTTCTTGACTTCCTATGAAGGTACAATCTATGTTATGTATTTCATTTAAGATGAAAGTCTCTTAAATGCGCCACAGAGTGTTCTGGTTATCTAGATTGACTTAGAGTAGATATTTAGTCACAGATAGGTTTTTTAATTTTAAAATATTTGCATTTTGGAAATATGGACAGCTGAACGCTGGTAAATTTCTAACACAAATTACACTCTGACTGACTCTTGGTCTGCCCTCCCCACCCCTTCCCCCCCTCGTTGTGTATTACCTACACCTGCCTGGGCACATACCAGCATGCCGTGCTGGTGTGACGCTGGAGCTCTCTCTCTCTTTCACCTCTTGGGAGGAGGTGTGGAGGGTGTTTTACAGAGACCACCCCAGCCCGTTTTTGCAGCAGGTGTTGGGATAGATGTGAAGGAAAAAAAAAAAAAGCCCGATGGGTCTGTTAAGACATGCAAGAGCAAAGTGCTTTGTCAAGCTGCATGACTTCTTAATCTTGGGGAATACCAAAACAAGTGCAGGGAAAGTTAGCTATTTTCAAGAACTGATTAAAAAGATTCATCTGTTCAGCATCTAACTCTGTTGTCTGTTGGTGAAAGGTGCCATGTGGATTTCCAAGTGGCAGGGAACATACCCAGGCTATGGGAGGAAACGGAAAGTGGCAAAGAAATGGACTTTCCAGGTACCTGCTTTGCAGCTGGGGCAAAAGGAACAGAGGTGGCTTTTTCCAGAAGAAAGAGCAGTGCTTGCAGAGACACAATCCATTACTTTCCTCATCTTCACAGAAATGAAGAAATCCACAAAGCATTTTTAAAAGGTTGCATTTGTGGTCCTGCTTCCTTCTCCGCTCTGTTCCATCTGACAAGTCCCTGTCCCCTGCCAGCTCTGGGAAAGCACTGCATTTCAGGATGTGAGGCATTAGTCTGTATCTAAACAGTCTGTTACACGAGCTGTGATTCAGACCTTGAGCTGGTTTGTGTGTTGAAATGAATGGAGCCACGCAGATTTTCACTGGCTGGGGATCTGTTCTTTTGTGTGTTTGCTAAAAGTAAAGGGTCTGATTCACCAGTCAGGTTCTCCCTCTCGGGGCATTTTCAGCAGCATAGCACCAGAGTGATGCAGTTTAAATTAATTGCACTTATATAAATCACAGGAGCGTTAGCAGTTAGCCCACTGGCTGAGCTGATTGAAGGATGTTAGGAATTGGATAGAAGGCATGTTATTACATGGTCCTGAAAGGATATTAGCAGCACATACTACCTGAGTGAGGTCTCCTGTCAAAAAAAGGGAGAGTCTGCGTGAGGAGTGGGTGAGTCAGAGCAAACAGGTGTTCTGGGTGTTTACGGCAAATGTGGATGAGAGGGCACTTGGAGACGTGTGGCATCCATCCCCATGCAGGAAAGGCAACACAAAGGTCGAGTGCAGAAGACACGAGGTTTCCCCTCCTTGGAGGAGCCGGGGAGGTGTGGAGGGTGGTGGGTGGCTCTGATTGATGGACGCGCTGCCTGCGGGCAAAGCTTTGCACCCACCTCTGAAAAATCAGGCCTACAGCTTCCCTCTCACATTTTACAAGTAGTTGGTCTTTTAGGGATTCTTTGTGTTTTTTACTTTGAAAGCTCACGTAAAGCTGTCTTGTTAATGCCACTGTGCTGCTAATTGCCACTCTGCAAAGTGCGTAGGAAATGATCCAAGCAATTCTGCTGCCTGAAACCTTGGCATGTGCTTTGCAGCAACTAAATGATTAGGACCAGAGCTTCAACCCTACAGCAGAAATGGCTTTTTTTTTTTTTTTTCCATCAGGCCACTTGTTCCTGTGCACAGATAACAAACTGTAAGCTTCACTTTAGTCTCCCCATTTCTGACAGCTCCACCAAATCCCTTTCCTTGTCAGGCTTTCTGGGAAGGGCAGTAACTTCGTTACTTGGCTTTCTGGAAATGGAAAGGTGCCAGTTTATTATCAAAGAGGGAAGAAAGACTCAAGCTAAGCCATCAATAGCTTAGTTCTTCTCATGACAGCATTAGTGTCCTTACCAAGCATCAATACTAGCAAGAGAGTGGATGAGAAAATGTTAAATATCTGGATATCTATTAAATCACAGAAGAATCAAGAACTATAGTTTCAGAATATTAAATGAGTTACGTTGGATCACTGTTCCCATATTTCTCAGGCAGCACTCTTAATCATTTTGACTGCCACAGAGTCCATGGAAGGCAGCATGGTGAGGTTTGGAAGAACCCCCAGGAGGCACTGAGCCCAGTGGAGCTTACCAAAAATAGCTCTGGAGGTTTATTGATGCAGGTGACGACTTCATCCTGGAAGAGGTAGAAGCTCAAGTAACTCACACCTACAGCATAGCTCTTGTAATTCATAAGCCTCCTCCATTTCAAAGGAAAGTGTGAAATGGTTAATATGGGAAAAAGAAAGGTGGGTTTTCAATAGTCAGTTGAATGTGGAACATATCAACTCAGCTCCAGTGTTACCCTACGCTTTCATATTTCCCCTTTAGTGCCACCTGATATATCCTGGAAAGTAAAGACATGGTGTGACTTTCGGAAGCAGGAGAAGTTTAGTAGCACTAGAAACTGAGGAGTACCTCAACTGCGATTAGATTGGATGTCAGAGGGAAACAACCCCAAAATTAACAGAGCAGAGGGAAAACAATTAGACAAGGGTATTCTCTTCCACCACCCCAAAATATATGCCTTAATAAATTTTGAAACGAATTCTTAGAATACCTTTTCTTTCATGTTTTGCTCATCTTTCCAAATGCTGACCTGAACTATCAGCAGAAATGACAGCAAATTTAATGAAGAACTGTTACGAAGTCATGTCAAGCTCCAGCCTTGTAGGCTCTAAGTTCAATAAGGTCACAATAAATCCGTGCATTTTGGAAAGTTTTTCCCAGGCAAGTAAAAAATCTCCACATTTTTAATGTTTTGCACCAATAAATACATCTTTTCTAAAATCAGTAACTTTGCCAGGGTTTAGGCGTATTTAAGACATTGTGATTGAACAGCAAAAGTCTAATTCAGCCTGAACTTTCCAGTAAGTCAAGGCCCTTTGAAGCGTGTCTCTTAAAGATCTAAGCCAGTCAATATTTTATATATATATCTATATGAAAATAATTTTCCTTAAAAATAAACTTGCATTTATTAATAGATGCAAAATGGTTCCTTTTGGATCAAGCAGTTCAAACAGCCCTGGCTTCTGTGTGCACTCTCCTTCACACCTGTGTAGCTTCACTGACTTAAGAGGGGTCATTTTAGAGTCAAATTAGCCCATAATGAAGGAACCTGGTCATAGTTCAATTTTCCTACATTGTTTCTACATGAAGATATTTTAACAATGGGCCAAATTCCCCTGTCGTTCCCATCTGTAATATCTCCACTGGCTGCAGCTGACCTGTTTCAGATTTACTCAGGCAGAACTGAGATGCGATTCTAGCGCAGTGAACGCAACCCTGTTTATGTGTGCAGTGCTGTAACAAGGACTCGTTTCACAAAAGTGCGTTGCATCCCAGCCCAGGCAATTGCACTCCGGAAAGCAGCGCCGACCTTCCAGTACGCCACCGCGTTATTCATACGGGGAACGAAAGGTTTGAGAAGGCTGCCCTTGGGACGCAGGGAGCGAAGCGAGGGCTCGCACGGCGTTGCGCGGTTGGAAAGAGCCACCTGCTGGGCACAGCCGCCGCCGGGACACGGATGCTCCGCGGAGCCAGGGCTGGGCCGCCCGCCCCACCGTGTGGCCAGCCCTGGGAATGGGGATGCTGCCGGCACCGGCATGGATCACCGCCCTGCTCACTGATGGGGGCTCTGGGAAGAGAAGGACGGGCCGCCAGCAGAGGCAACGAGACGGCTAAGTCGCGTCCCCAGTTTTTTATACGGCTGACGTCTACGACTTGTGTACATTTTCGTCGTTGTTGTTCATTGCCTACAGCAAAGTGAGACGTGAAGGCATCATCCGAGATTTCCTGCTCTGGGAAATGCATGTCTGGGTGTGTGTTTGTGTCAGCATCCAACAGAGACCATGGAATGGTTTGTGCTGGAAGGGACCTTAAAAATCACCTAATTCCAACCCCCCTGCCATGGGCAGGGACACCTTCCACTAGACCAGGCTGCTCAGACCCCCATCCAGCCTGCTCTTCAATACTTTCAGGGAGGGGGCATCCACGAGCTCTTTAGGCAACCTTTTCCAGTTTATATTAAAAATTTCTTCCTAATATCTAATCTAAACCTACCCTCTTTTAATTTGAGGCCGTTTTCCCCCTTGTTCTATCATCATAAGGGAAGATAAAAAATCCCTCTCTTTCTTACAGGCTCCCTTTAGGCACTGGAAGGCTGTTCCTAGGTCTGCCCAGGGCCCTCTCTATACACTTATTTGTCATGTATTGTGCATACCTCATTACAGTCTACAACATCCTCATGAGGGGAAGCAGAGTGGTGGGCACCGATCTGTTTTCTGTGGTGACAGTGACAGGACCCGAGGGAATGACCTGAATTTGTGTCAGGGGAGGTTTAAGTTAGATATTATTAGCAGGTTCCTTACCTGGACGGTGGTTGGGTGCTGGAACAGGCTCCCCAGGGAAGTGGTCACAGCACCAAGCCTGACAGAGTTCAAGAAGTGTTTGGACAACGCCCTCAGTCACATGGTGAGATTTTTGGGGATGGTGCTGTGCAGCATAGTTAGTATTTCTGTTTCAGTATAAAGTCATCATTTTGCTGTGTCAACAGAAGATGAGAGCTGCTGTGTTTGCTGCAGTGTCCCTCTTCTGTTCCATCCTGAGGCCTAAGGACCTCTGTAATCCCTGCTGCTTAAAATGACAGTAGTGCTACAAGGCTGGGTCGCCACCTGTATTGCCTATTCTTCACTCCTACATCTAAGTTTGTCTTTGCTTATACACTGGATTGCAGGCAGATGCTGTACTTGGTTATTCTTACAACTCCTTACACTGACTTTGAGAACTTGGTCTTTCTCAAGGACCATTTGGAAGTCCCCAGGACCCCAGAGATCTCTGACAGTGCACATCTCTCTTCTCCTGAGAACCAGCTTCTTTGCCTTCAGACTAGTACTCTGCTCCTGGCTCTGTTAAGGTTGATAAAGGCATCCTGTGGTATCTTCTGCTATCTTCTTAAACAATAACCATTGCCAGCTGCAGGCCTGATGTCTGAAAGTCCTGTTTTGTCTTTATCTGTTATCACTGGAATAGCTTTTAGGGCTGGCTGATGTCTGGAGCCTTTTTATTTTTTCCTTCAGCAGTACCTGGCAAAAGACGTAGTGCAGATTGCAAGGGACTGGGTGATTCAGCACGCCAGAACCTATTTTCGACACTGCAACCAGAGACCTTTTTAGTCCCAGACAAATCAAGCAGTATATCTCCAGGATTACCACACAGTGACTTTTTTGCAGGTCTGCGTTCCCTGATGGGAAGTTTCCCAAACATCCAAGACATTTTTGAGGGCTTTTCACCATCATAAAAAATGCTAAAGACTGCAAAAATGAAAAAACACAGCTGCCACCTCTGGTTTCTATGAGTTTGAGGGTGTCTGGGCTTTCTGTTCTCCCCACTTCCTTCCTTAGCAGCTCCACCAGACCTGAGGGATGTCTGCACTTTGATTTTCTTACTAGCTCTTGTGAGACCCTTCATCTGACTACAGCATGTGCTGGAGGAATGGATCTCCTTACAGTACATCTCTGTTAGGCTGCTAGAGAGGGCACCAAAGGACTGTTATCTTTTCCTTTCCTGGTGTGGACAGCCAGACACAGCATTTCAGCTGAACTGCTGACTTGCTTTACCAATGTTTTGTGGCAATGGTACCGCCTTTACATCAACTATTGCACATTTCAAGTAACAGTAGCTTTGTTTGTTAGTTTGTTTGTTTAATTTCTGTGTTAACAGCTGGCTTCAAAAGTGTTTTACTGCATATTGCCAGCACTTGGCCACACTTCTTCATGCTCGTGTTGCCTCTTGGTGGTGGTGGGAGTGAGCTGCAGCTGTCTCTGCACCTTGGCTAGAACTGGACACATCACCGATCTCAAAGTTCAATTAAAGCTGTGTTGGTACGGCCAGTTTTTCAATCAGCTGAATTTTTGATGGCATGTCTCTCTAGCATCCTTTTCCGTGGTCCTGAATATTTCTTCTGCAATAGGTCAGTGCTCATGTACTTTTCCTGTTCTTCCTGTTTAGAAATGCTTACACCGGATTGGTGTTTCATCAGTATTTGGCTCTGCAAGGTGGTATGAAGTGCACAGTGAATGACTGTCTCTAGGGAGGTCATTTTTATGCCTCCAATACTGCATGAAGATTGCAGCAATCTCAATTTTGTGATACAAGTATTTAATTCTTTTTCTTTTTGGGCATATGAAACCAGTGTTTCTCTGCAGTCCTGTTCTGTTTAATAGTGCTCATTCTTCCCCAGAGCTGTAACCTGGTGGTGTGGTCTCACCAGCATCTCAGCAGCCTTCTGCACAGAGGCTGCTGAGGATTTGCCCTCATCTCTGCTCAGACTGCATTTTGACTTGTGGGGTGCCTGTGTTATGGGGTAGTGCCTTTTCTTCCAGTTCTTGCTCATGCTTTAGTTCTTAGTCAATCGTGCCTTTTAGATTCACTGCAATAAAAGACAGAGTGGAAGACCTTTCCTGGACTCACCACTGCCAGCAGGGTTTATGAGTAACATAGATAAGAACACTGAGAAACTGCACTGCCACAGAGGAATTATATATGTAGAGATATGGATACATGTGTTTCTATATGGAAGAGATTAGCGACTGCCTTGAGACTTAGCCTCGTAGCTGACTTGTGTCTTTGTGTGTAAACTGGCCTAAAACTAGGGTGGCTACAGCTAAACTGTCTATTAGAAACAGTCTTATAAAATGCTGAAGGATGTCTAGACCTTAGCTGGGAGGACACTAGCGCTTATTGTCTAAAGCCATGCTAGGAAAATGCTAAAAATGAAGCAGTGTAGACATTTGCAATCCTGTGCCTTGCCTCTGTTTCATCTGCTAATCCAGACATAGTTCATATTCCTGAAATCAGGATGATTCTACACTGACAGAAATATTTGCCAAGATATTGAATGCAGGTGCATTAAAAAGGACAAATTTCTCTCTAGTGTCTCATACACACATTTCTTTATAACTTCTTTTCTTCCTAACAAGTTATATGCGTTGTACTGTGTATTATGTCCTGACATGCACCTGTTCAGGGGAAAAAAAAGAATTGATTGATGTGTTTACTCAAATTATGCCGTAATTTTCTTAGATGTAATTTCAAAACTTCTAAATCAGCCAGTGAATTCCTAAATCCAGGATAAAGATTTTTCCACTGCTACCCCTGTTCTTTAAAACTTTGTTGCAGCTTCATTCACTATTATGAAGCATCTATTTCAGTTTATTTTGTATCAGTTTTGCCCTAGCCTCTTACCCATTGCTATCCTCCTATCCTCTTAACCTCACAGATACTGAGAAACCTCCAGGTACTTGGTACATGACTTCAAGAAAATATAGATATTCATGACATCTGGGGAACAACTACTATTGATCCCAGATATCCCACTGCTCTTCATGGCAGATGTGATAGAGGCAGGTGATAAGAAGAAAATGATGAGTCCCATATTATAAGCATCACCAGGAAGAAGAATGAGTAACCATTATGACCAGCTTACATCTTTTGAAGTGGAAGTAAGAAAGACTTGCAAGAGGAGGTGGCCTGTTGCAAAATCACAACTAGCAAACATTCTATGGCTGACATATTTCACTAAAGAAAGCAAACATTTTGTGGGAACACTCTCTATATGTGATAGCCTGTATTTCAAGGAGAGGTGTTTGAACCTTGGAAAAGTCACATCCTTAAGACTTTAAAGATTACCTTACATCTTTTTCATTCGTGATAGAACAGGAGTCCAAACAGCAGGTTTGAAAGACGAAAGGTAACTCTATAGTTAAGGCTTGATTCAATTCACCTTGAGAAAAGTTTCATGTCTGATCAGGCTTAGATCTGTTCTGCAGCAGATTACGACTGTTTGTGTATCAGCTGATGTTTCTCATTTCTAAAATGGGGCTTATGACATTCCCCTATCTTCTAAGAAGTTCTCAGGACTACTGCTTTAAAGCACAGACAACATTAATGAGGATATTAGTAGTGCCTTCGAGTGGAATGAGGTCTGGGTGAAAATTCAGATGTAGATGAGGAGGGAACAGAGGCAGGAGGAGAGAGATGCAGCTGGAATGTGCAGATGGAAGTCCTTCAAGGTTGTGTCATTTCCCTCCCCAGAAGCAAGAGGTGATGCCATGTTATTGTGTGCTTCTCCCTTCAGCCATTCTGCTCCTGTACCTTTCGTGCACACCTTCTTATCCCCTGGCAGAGTAAGTATGAAGTGCACAGTGAATGACTTTTCGTGCTCCACCTCTGGACTTGTTCCAACAGGTCAACATCTTCCTTGTGTCTCTGAGGTACCATTTTAAGAGATTGTGTCCTGGACAAAAAAATAAATCTCAAGCTGAAGCTGAGGTTTTCGTTCCTCTGCCTCCCGAGATATGAATGAATTGCTCCTGTCATGTGCTATTGCATAATTCATGAGCTGAAATAACTATGAAATGCTTTGCTGAAATTTTACAGATCAACAAAGAAAATGTGCATTGCAAAATTCAGTTTAGAGCATTGATAAACACAGAATATAGAAAAGAGAGGCCTTCAGAGCCTCTAAGGGGATTGCTTTTCACTTTTTCTTTCCTTTATTGCAGTTTTGTTTTCTCATTAATTACTCTTAATACATGAGTCAATATTTATGTGGGTGGTAACACTGACTATACCAGCTGCTAGAAATTGCTCATTTCAGGCAATTACCTGTTTTGAAATTGCCTAGTCCCCAATTTATTAGTCCCCATGCAGAATAGATTGCTTTGAAGTGAAGTTTACGCTTTTTTAGTGACTTGAACAGTTTGTAAGAGGCTGATCCTTGAGGAGGTGAAAGGTAACTTTGCCTTAAATTCGACTTGATCAGTTCCCCCATCAGCAGTGGCTGCCAAATTACCTACGTTCCATGGGGTGATTTTTCTCACTTGATCATTTTTTCTTATGGAATGAAATGATGTACCCAAAAATAACCTTGTGGTCTCAGGCAGCTTAAAAAAGAAAAAATCAAAACTGAAACAAAACCCTAATAAAATGAGCTAATAATGAGACATCTTTAAAGCCTACAGAAAGTCAGACTGAGTGGTATAGCATGTAATAGCAAATATCTGCTGTTCTATGCATCTCAGTTACCATATGAGTTTGATGTGCAGATCAGGTATTGCTTGTTTATTGCTGTTTATTTTTTGTGGACTGCTCTTGAAGCATTTTCGTTGCGATTCTTTGTGAAATGTATAATAATAAGGAAGTTTCATGCAGTAGAATCAGGTAAAAAGGAGAAGCACACCCATGAGAAGAAAGCATGAGCAAACCAAATAAATGTTGAGTTACTGATCTCTCAGATCATGCAAAGCCTTTGAAAAATATAGAGTCTCTTCCAGGTGGCAAAGAAATCCTTTCAATTCTACTTTCTTGACCTCTAAGTGTCAGCATAATCCTGTGGACAGGACTTTTGCCACCTGCATTTCTTTATGAGCAGTATTTTCGTTACTTCACATTCCTCCTGAACACCCCACTTTTAAAAAAATTCCTTTTTCTTTCAACATAATTTTTAAGAATTTTCCATAGCTTCTCTATCCTAAATGGTCACACACCTTTTATTTTAATACATTTCCTTGGTTCTTTACATTTTGTTCTTCCGTGAATGGTTACAAATTTTCACACATGAAAAGATGACAAATGAATGTGCAGTGCTGTGCAAATTATTAAAACCTGCCTTAACAACTTAGGTGACCTTCCCTTGTCAAAGAAGCCAGGTATATCTGCAATGTGATGGGAGAGGGATGCAGCAGGACAGCTTAGGGCTGTTTTGCATATGCCTGGCAATAATGTCAAACACGTGCCGTAAATTACTAAATCTGGCCTTTCTGAGGAGTATAGTGTATTACCATGCCAGCACAGCTGAGCTGATCTGCACGTGCACTGCAGAAATACCCAGGAATGGCAGCTGTACTGAGCAACTTGTCCTTCATCAGCCTAGAGGTCACCAATAAATGTACAGTGCTCACATTTCATGCAGACAAACCTTCCTTTTGAGAAAACGGGTTGCATCTGAGAGGAGCCTGTGACATCTGGTAGGCAGGGATGGGAAGTCAGCTACCTCCATTTTAGTGATGGTACTGAGGCCATTTAAAAAAACACAAGCAAAGTCAGCAAAAAAACCCCCGTGTAGGAGTGGAGCAGGTCTATTAAAAACAAGAGTAACTATGGAATAACCTTTCTTTTCCTCAGCATTATTTTAAAGCCATCCCTGAAAGAAAGTATTCCATCAGCAGGCCTTTGGTCTGCATGCACTTGGGATAGTCCCCAAGTGCAAAGACAGCTGCCATGGGCAGTGACTGAATAGCACATTTTCCTATGATCCATGTAATCAGGTTATTTCTCCAGTTACATGCAGTGTCAACTGATGTGATACCTCATGTCTCATTAAAATCTAGAGAATTAAGCTACCCGGAGAATTTGAGTAGCATTCGAGAAGACATAAGAGCACAAAAGATCAAGGGAATTCACTCTTAAGCACTGTCAGGGATGTTAACAAAATTACCAGGGAAGAAAAAAAAATGAATCAATGATGAATAATCATGTACTGTATCAGGTAAGTCAAGCCTTTGTCTCTGCAGTAATTAACTGTTCCAAAGATATGGGCTGGCAATGTAATGAGGAAGCATCAGTGAACACGCACTAATTACATTTTCTTTCAAATTCAACAGAAGCTGAACAGCTGTTTGGTGCAGTAGGTAAATTAAGTGCACTAGTCAGATCCAATTTTGAAGTGAATCCTTGATGTCACTCAGTGATTAATGTGTAGGCTGAATGTTTAGGAGCATGATTCAGCTAAAAAATACTTTCACTCTGTGTCTTATTACCTTTTGCTGTCTTGATCACAGCTTCCCTGTACAAACACCCATTTGGGGATATGTGTGTGGAGCGGGTAAGAAAGAAGCAGCTGGAGAAAGTGACTTCTGGTGTTCTCCTTGCAGAAACTTCTTGTCAGTCACTGGTGGAGAGCAGAAGAAGAACAGAATTTATCCTCTCCTGCTGAGAAAGCAGCTGTGGAGATGGCTTGCAAGACTTCCAGGCCTGTACCTGGAGCCTACAAGATCAGAGGTGAACAAGGGCATTCATCAGAGGAAAGAGCTGCTCCAGTTCACTGGATCACATTAAAAGGCATTTTAAGCAGGAAAAGAAAATTTTAACTACATTACGTTAACACATGAACTCCTCAGGAACTGACTGAGTGGCTCCATGGCCTACAGCACTGCATCTTCCTAGCTGTTCTATTACAGAGCCAACTCCTACGCTAGGGACTAGGACTCTGGACTGGAGTAATAAACTGTAATAACACGAAATTTTCTTGCTGTGTCCTGCTATGTCTGACAAAAATAATCTGTATTCTTGTCCTGGTTTCAGCTGGGACAGAGTTAATTTCTTCTTAGTAGCTGGTACAGCGCTGTGGTTTGGATTCAGGATGAGAATAATGTTGATCTCACACTGATGTTTTAGCTGTTGCTAAGTAGTGCTTACACTAAGCCAAGGACTTTCCAGTTTCTCATTTTCTCATGCTCTGCCAGCAAGCAGGTGCACAAGAAGTCAGGAGGGAGCACAGCCAGAACAGCTGACCTGAACCAAAGGGATATTCTGTACCATAGAATGTTACACTCGGTATATAAACTGGGAGGGGGCTGGATGTGAGTGGCTCATCTCTGCTTGTGGACAGGCTGTCCACATTGGTTAGTGAGTGGTGAGCAATTGTATCTAACTGTTCTTATCTCAACCCACAGGTTTTACAATTTTCTGATACTCCTCCCTGTCCCGCAGGAGAGGGGGAGGGAGTGGTGGGGGAGGGGGCGTGAGGAGTGAGTCTGCGTTTTTGGGTTATTGTGGTTTAACCCCAGCCAGCAACTGAGCCCCACGCAGCTGCTCACTCATTTTACTTGAAATGAAGTGAAATAAAAAACTAACAAAAATAGTGAAAAGAAGAAAGAGAGGAATAAAACACGAGAGAGACAAGTGATGCACCACAGAATTTTTTGGGTAGAACGTGGAAAACTGAAAAGTCCTTGGCTTAGGACAAGCACTCCTTAGCAACAGCTAAAGCAACATGATTCTCATATTATATCCAAAACACAGCACTGTACCAGATATTAAGCACAATATTAACCCCATCCCAGCCAGAATCAGGACACTGATATTGTGCACTATTTCTACCTAGCTTGTAATGAATCTGGAGGGAAGGGATGCCGTCCAGAAGAACACTGACATACTTAAGAGTCGGGCCTGTGAAAACCTCATGAAGTTCAAAAAAGCCAAGTGCAAAGTCTTGCACCTAGGTCAAGACAATCCCAAGCACAAATACGGGCTGGGTGGAGAATGGATTTAGAGCAGTCCAGAGGAGAAGGGCTGGGGGGTGTCATTGCATGAGAGTCTGGACATGACCTATTGACGTGTGCTTACAGCCCAGAAAGCCAACCATGTCCTGGGCTGCATGAAAAGCTGCATGACCAGTAGGACAAGGGAGGTGGTCCTGCCCTTCTATTTTGCCTTTGTGAGACCCCACCTGGAATTCTGTGTCCAGCTCTGAGGCCCTGAACACAAGAAAGATGTTGACCTTCTGGAGCAAGTCCAGAAGAAAGCCATGAAGATGATCAGAGGGCTGCAGCAGCTCTCCTATGAAGATAAGCTGAGAGATTTGGGGCTGTTCAGCCTGGAGAGAAGACTTTGAGAAGACCTTACAGCAGCTGTCCAGCACCTAAAGGGGGTCTGCAAGACAGCTAAAGAGGAACTTTTCAGAAGGTCATGTAGTGATAGGGCAGGGTGGGCCTTAAAGTGAAGTAGGGTAGGTTTAGGATTAGTTATTTGGAAGACATTCTTTACTATAAGGGTGTTGAGGCACTGAAGCAGGTTGCTCAGAAGGGTTGTAGACTCCCTATCCCTGGAGGTGTTCAAGATCAGGTTGGATGGGGTTCTGAGTTACAGAGTAGTGGAAGGTTCCTTACCCATGGCAGTGCAGTTGGATCTAGATGATCTTTAAGGTCCCTTCCAACCCAAACCTTTCTACAGTTCCATGATTCTATAATTCTATGATTGATAGTATTTAATTTCTGGAGTTTTTTTCCACGCTTCACAAAAAAATCCCATCAGTATTGCCATTTGACTTGGAATGGATTGGCACTGGTCAATTAGAGCTGAAGAATCACCACAGCTGCTTCTTGTCTATGTAAAGGTTGATAAGACAGTCAGAAAGCAACATGTTGACAGTCTGCCATGTGCATTGTTAGAGAGAAACACCTAGGGTTTACTTATTTAAGGCCTTTTCTTACCTGCATTCAGCTTCTTATAATGTATGAGGACTGTTTAGTTTCTTCTAATTTTTAAACTCAGAGTAAATCCATAGAAAAACACTAGGTGTAGTGAATGGGATAATCTATAAACCTTGTATTATCAAAAAATTACTTTCTTGGTGAGTGACATGTGACAAGTCATTGCCTTTCGTCATCTGAAACTTAGGTTTTGGTCCTTCTCCATGCCTTGATTAGCAAATTCATTTCCTTTATCATTTCAGCCCTTTTGTGTCTGTCACAGTGATAGACTCCTTTTGATCACTTAAAATATTACTTTTAAAAGAAAAAAAGAATCTGTCCCATAGGTCAATGCTGGCTTTGAAAATGGATTAGTCATGGTCAGATATTCTTGTTTCAGGGCACTACAGAAAACAATATATGGAGTTACATTCAACATTCTCATCTGGATGCTACTTCCCTCAGACCTCATCAGCAGCCCTGCTCTGAAGCATGACTTTGATGTAGGTGCATTTGTTAGCTGCATATAGATGAGAATTAGTTTTAAGATTATTGATGAGTCTACAAAGACAGAATCATGGCAGGGAAAGAGAGAAAACAGCCTGTCATCCTCCTTCCAATGAAAGATTGCATGGTTTCCAGAAATGAAGTATCTTGGGTGAATCATATATGCAGTATTCACAGGGTCAGATGCAAATTTATGGTCTTTAAGTCCTCTCTAAATGCAAATACTGGGGCTAGAATCAGAACTTTGCTAAAGAATCAGATATTGGCAATTTCAGCACGTACTGAAATAGGCTTAGTTAAAACAGTTTTAGTGAAATCAAGCTACATCTTTAAAACTGATCTTGTCACAGAATTTTAGTTTTTCTGTCTGATTTCATAAAAGCACAGAAATCCAGGAATAAAGAAGTCGCTACACTCAAAACTTCCTAGGTATCCTTTCTGCAAGCATGACATAGGTACAGAAGAAGAAAAGGTTATACAGACTTGCTCAGTAAACCCCATGCTGTAGTCAAGATATGAAAATATGGTCTGCTAGGCAACACTGAATCCAACACTGAACCAGATCACATCCCTCTCTGATAATTACAGATTCTTTCCAAAGCTCCTTGAAAGTTAAGTTGAAGGTCCACGGAATTGATCACCAAACATAAGCAGACACAGCAAAATCCAGCAACCACCCACTCTGCTGAAACACAAATATGTTGTGGCAAACTGCCTCTTAGAGGTGTTCATGTGTAGATACATGATCAGAGAGAACTGACCTTGAATAAAGGAGACTCTCTCAATCTACAGTTTATGATACTGAGTTTGGGATTTCCTCCTGAAAGTCACTCCTTCAGTGAAGAAGAGGAGGAAAGTACCTCCAGACATGTATCGCCTGGCCAAATGACACTATTTCTGTCACTTATAATCTGTGACATAGACACAATGGGGACAATACTGGCAAAACAGAGAGCCTAAAGTTAAAGAAGAGTGCATGGGAAGGATGTGGAGGGACACCACAAGGGAAAAACAGCTTTTGCTTCTTTTACAGTTAGACAATTCACTCCATCATTTTTTAACTGAATCATCTTTGGAACTGTTACTTTTCAAGTCTGCCTTAAAAATATTTGTGTTATGTGGCTTCTTATTCTTCATCCATTGTTATGTCCCAAGGTTTCATGAGGAAGACTTTCACCTAAATTGGTATGCAGCATTTGTATCCTATCATACATTACTCATCATGCCATTTAACAGTGAAAAAGAAGAACACCTCTGTGCCAAAACAAAAGGCTTTACAGACATCTCAAAAATCCTTCCTATAATCTTGCCACGCCAACAATGTTTGAAAAGAGGAAACAATTTAATTCTAATTAGGATGTGACACCTACAGCTTTGCATTGATCTGCACAAAAATGATGCAGAGCAAGAGAAGACAAGCGGAATGCAAGGAGAATCACGTAGAATCTCTAAGCCAGCTGAAATCCCTATGCTTAACTTCCTTCTCAAAGGCTGTTTTTTTCTTAAGGATGCTAATACACAGTTTGTGAAGGGAAAAGGATTTATCATAGTGTCAAATTGGCAGCTATGTAATAAACTCTCTTTCCATATACACACATATGCTACCCATCTCTCTTTCGTTAAAGAATAGTGACCTGTTTTCATCCTATCGTATAAAGTGCACCTTTTGAAATTTACAACTAAGACTGCTACTAAACCTAGAGATTTCAATAATATGCTGTAGATTATATTAGGTTTGAAATGTACATGAAAGTCTTGATATTTTGTCTTACAATCCAAGGAAAAGATTAGCTTAATGGCAAAAAATACATTTTGAAATAGCTATTCTCGCTCCTCACCAAAAAGGTTAGTTAATGAAACTGAAAAAATGAAAATATGAAGGGAAGTGAAAACAGACTCTGAAAAAGATAGGGGGACACAGAACACAACAATACAAATGAATGAGGTAGGTAAAAGCACACCGGAGAGAATAAAAATGAAATTAAAGGATAAGAGATTTTAAAAAGATATGGGGACACAATGTCAAATGAAAAATGTAGACAAAACCATAAAGAAGACAGGGTGGGAGATAATGACTGAAAATGGAGCAATGTAGAAGGATGTAAACGGTAACAGTGACAAATTGTAAATGCAAAGGAAGGAGTAGGTAAAGAAATTTAAAAGGCTTTTATCCCATGACATTAGAGTGAATAATTTCAATTACAATGTTAAAGAAACCCATAGGTATACACTACTGAAAAAAGTAGGAAATGAACATTGTAATAAAATAACTGTGTTCCGAAAGCTGACCTTCTAACATGTGTCTTCAGAAAGAGAGATAATGACAAATGTAAAGAAATTAAACACATCTGTAAGTTTCTCTTCCATGAGTATAGACAAGCTGTGATAAGCTTATGTTTATATATGATTTTGGCAATAAGACTTTTCTTACCAGCCCTTACATGTGAAACTTTATAAGGAAAAAAAAAGGAATATGTATCACATTGTTAATAGTTTGATTTCAGATAAATTGTGCTTCTCAGCTTTTACATTACATGAAATGAATTTTGCAGATCCAGAGTACTCAGGCATGGATGAATTCCAAATCACGTAATGTCTGTGGGACTGTGATAACCCATCACACTCGGGAAATCCATCCTTTTCTAAACCTAGGAGTGTAAGAAAAGAAGGGAAGGAGACTCTATCTAAGCTGCTGTAGCAGAGGGGTGTATTGGATGAATTTTGTAAAATACAGCCACTGTGTCTATGAGTGACAGCCATTTTGGATTTATTTATTCTAACCTCAAAAAAACCCCAAAATTTCTCCCTAAAAGTTCCAGCAAAGACTCATGTGTGTCTATCTGTCATGAATAAGAAGAAAAAAAAGAAAGAAGAATATTTTTTTGCTGAAAATGGTATCTCATAAGCAGTAAGATTGTGAAACAAAGAATACACTCTTGCAACTGATTTTTGTTCTGTTTGGAATCCTGCATTTAATGTTAAGAAAGCAAGATATGACTGCATCTGCAAGCATATGACTATCTTGTGATTCTGATATACTGCAACTTCTGCCTAAACTTTGGAAAATCAGTTAATCTTTAGTACTGTTTGGTATGTCTGAAGAGACTTAATGACTCATAAAATACATCATTCATTAGCATTGATATACAGAAGTGATGCATTTTGCTTTTTCATTCACATTGTCATACTTTCCTGTTGCAGTGTGTAAATTTCCCGGCGGTGGTATGGGATACCACAGCCTTCTCGGAGAGCACAGTGAGGCTTGCTCAGGGAGAGCGGCTGTTCCGCTTCCCGTGCCTCTTCCAGGCTGCCCCTTGCATCCTCCGGAAAGCTGTAACCCCGCAACACGGTGACGGTAAAGGAGGTGAGAATGCTCTCCGCATGGTGGCTGCAGAAGATCTTTTATTTCATGGTGGCTCCCAGAAGCCCAGGTCCAGCACATGTGCTGGCTCCCAAAGGCAGAGAGCCAGCACATGGCATGGTTCCCCCAGGCAGAGGCTGCCGCCCCAAGGCAGGGTAGAACACAAGAGAGAGAGCGTGATATGGCATGCAGGGTCCTTTATCTGGGGCGAAAGGGGGCAGGGAGAGCACATGGACCAATGGTCACAGGCCATAGGGGTGGTACATGGGCAGAGTTGGGGTAACAGAATCAATGGGAGAAACCCGAGGGAGTGGTTAGAGCTAGGGGCGGGGAAGGGGGGACCCACCTGGAAAGGCAGGCAACTTGGTAAGCACAGGAGTGGAGAAAAATACAAGACTACTTTCCATGTGTTCACTATAGAGAAGTAACTTGCTGTTTGGAAACCTTTCATTCTAGAGCAAAACCTCAAAGAGATCCAAAACACTTGTGCAAATTTTTAAGAGTAGTATTTTCATATCTGCCTGTCCCATTGGCAACCTTGAATTATTATTTATTGGGATCAACTTTTTACATTTTAAGCTTCCTTCCAATAAGAGAGACAAATTAATCACATTTACCAGTCACATATTTATGTATAAAATTGAGAACAATTTTTCTGCTATAAAACTAGTAAAAGAATGGTGAAAAAATAAAGCTTTTTAAGCTACTCAACAATATCCATATGATTTAAATCCATAATTCACTCATAAAGTTCTGCCATTGTTTACAATGCAGAGAGATGACTAAAACTTAGATTTGCTCACTATCTGCCTGTGTCACTTTCTGCTTTGAGAAAAAACAAGTGTATATCCTACTGATATAAAAATCAACACATATAAAATGGAAATGTTCAATGGTTTATATCATTGCTACAACATTATCCAAAATTCTGAAGGTAAAAGAGTTGTATAATGTACATAGCTATAGCTATGTACATAACTATAGCTTCTCTACCTTAAATTGCCAGAACCTGTAATTTAAAGCTCAATATCTTCTCTTAGCTGTTATTTTGTACTCTTCCAAATTTTGTTCTAAGCTTCCATTGTGATACACAGAAATTTAGGTTTACTACCTTTAGTGAGGTCTGTCACTACACCTCTGGGTAAGACTGAGGAAATGCCAAATAACTCTCAAATGTTTTTTCTGTTTTAAGAGTGATCCTCTTCTTTCACGAGATTGAAGGATGTACAACTCATGGGAAGAGGCTTTGCCCATGTGTGCTTTTGAGCATAGATACAATTTGTTTTTAAACCAATTTCTTTGGTAATAGTGGAAGTGAAGTAGCACTTGCTGTCTGTTCCCACTAGTGCTTTCTACCAGGATCTTTAGAGAGGGTGTTATCAAAGGGTGAGTTAGACTGGCTTAAAGCACATATTGTGGTCATGTAATGTGGAGCCTAAGACTTGCCTTCCTTGTTCATTGGAGTATTGTATGAATTTTGTAATATTTTATAGAGTTTTTCCAGTTAAGTCTTCAGGTTGTGTGTAGTGGTATCACAGCTGTACACTACTCTATTTGCATAGCAGTGTACCCAACACATTGCATCCACCCTGAGGCTCTGATACCTCAGGATTTCTTGCACTGCAATTTAATGTATTTCCTTCTGGTTGCCTTGTTTTCCAAAAAAAAAAAAACCCAACAAAAAACCAACCAAAAAAATGAAAAAACCCCACCACAAAACAAACAAAACCAAACCAAAACAAAAAACAAAACCAAACCAAACCAAAAGAAGAAAACCAAACCAAAAAACCTATTGATTTTCCTGGTCTTCTAGCCCAGAGATACAAACTTCATATTTCTGAAATTTTCTTTTTTGAAATGCTAAGGAGCCACTTAGAGCTAGCTCATATTAATACCAGTGTTGATATGTTCCTGCCTTTCATAAAGTGTTCTTTGAAAGATATCCACCAATTTTGTTTTCAACAATGAGCCAAAGAAACACCAAAGAGTAAAACCAAGAGGAACTATGCGAAGTGTAGAAATATGGGTGCATTTTTAAAAGTCAGCTAGGTCAAAAAGAAACCTGAACAGGCCCTCTGCAAAGCTAGACGCAAAAAGATGATTCACTCAATTAATGCTCACATCTGCTTCAGCACGTGACAGAAGCAGCTGCTCACCTGCACCAAAAGACTACACAAGACAGCACTTTATTGAAATACTTGAGCATAAATGTTAGCAGTGGAGTCTTTTCTGTCTAATGTAATAATGACAATAACCATTTCAACATGCTTCAATGGTAAAATCAATTTTTTTGGTAAGCCTTCTCCTAAAAATACCTCATAATCTTAATTAATTCACTGCTCTGTTCCAAGAATTGGCATATGAATGGCACAGATGTGGCAATAGTTTACAAATATAATGCCTCCAGGGAAAAGCAAGCAGCATCATGGAAAGCAGAAATGGTGAAGTCTGGTTTTTAGAATTACTTCCTTTGCTTCTTTTGCTGGTGTCAAATAAGCAGTCAAATAAGCAGCCAACTACAGCATTTCCATGGCTGGAAATTTCATAACATTCATCTTGGCAGTGGATTTCTGGATGTGTTTTTGAGAGATCAAACTACATGCTCTCAGTGAAGGTACTAAGAAAGCCATTCTCATCCAACTGGCTGACATTTTTTTCTTTAAATTTTAGAAACTGAGCGCATTAGGACTTGTTCTATCTGTCAAACTTAATTGTGTATACTATAATCAAAAATTACAGGATATGTGAACTCAGATATGATATGTATCCATAAAAAGTGATTGCATAATTCTTGTGTCTTTGTGATAAAAATGAATTATGGCTTGCCAGAAGCTTGAAAAATAAGGAGATTAAGAGAAAAAAAAATTAAACTGCTTCATTCATCTACTTTCTGGTGTTTATGTGCATAGTTCTCTGTACTAAGCTAATAATAATATATTCAGATTTCAAGATGTTTAAAGTTATCTAATACACGTGAGCATATTTAGCATGTAACATAACAATAAATATTTTAATGATGCCGTAAAATGCTAACCACCAAACTACTAAACAAAATATTTTTATGTCTTCACTTAACACTCTGTAGGCATGTTTTTTAAGTATGCAAGCTGGTAGAAGGTTAAAGTGTCTTTGAAACAAGTATATCTGCTCTTTAAAAGCAGGAGTTTGGTACTCCAAAGACATAATAATCTCAAGGAAGAATTTTAAGTCTTATCCTCTGTTTTATATTTAGTAATTTGACTAGTGTCTGTAAAAATGAAAATCTCCTTATGAGTTAGTTTTCTGTTTCGTTATTTTCCAAGGCAATTACTCACCAACTCTTCAACAGTCATGCTAAAATTACCTATACAGTAAGAGAAAGGAAGAATGTCAAGGTTATATACAAACTGGAATATTTGGAGGACAATCCAAATTTAGCACGAAGAGAACAACATCATGAAGAGAAAAATTTTGTCCTTGAATTTTCTCTTTGAAAACTGGATATGAAGCAGGCCTAAATATTACATTTTATGTTTCCTTTGAGCAGTTATCTTTACAGCACTAATAAAACCAGTGAAATAAAATTAGGTATTTTTTTAAAGCAAAATGCCCAAATGAGTGAGAGATGCTAATTAGTAACAACTAGGTGTTCAGTTCAGCTTTTTTCTCCTCTTTATTCTGTGTTTCCTTCATTACTTCCTTGCCTATATTTTTTCCTAGCTTATGGATGATGTTGAATCTGGTAAATACAAAATCGTTATAGCCTAATTGAGAGATTCTCCTTAAGCTATGCCTCTATAATTAAATTATTTCACTATTTGAATGAATAATTGAACATAACCAATAATATTTTGTCTCTTCCCTGTGGATGCTTGTGAGTCAATGAATTTGGAAGATTTTGAGAACTTAAACGCTCTTGCTAGTATTATGTATATGGAACATTTTATGGTGTATGTTTAACTAGGCAGAAGTGAAGACTGGGTGAGATACCACCCTCCTTTGGGCTTTAGCATTTTCTTCCTAAATGCATTGCCCCATTTCAGACGAACAGAGAAGGTATTTCCCACCAATTCATTTGATTTGGTTGTGTTCTTGATCACGACGGCAGTTTATCGCCCACCTTTCTCTGCATCTGAGATTAATGAGACAGTTAATTGGATAACTCCAAAGGGGAGCACTGTGAAGAGCTGGATGGTGCTGTGAAGGGGATGAGAGCGGCCTCTACTGCAGGATGGAGCCCAGCTCTGCTGTGCCTCATCACAAGGATGTGAGTGTCACCAGAGCGTGGTTCTGTGCTACCGATTTGCCTTCAGCCCTGCTGGGTCTGCCTTGCGTGCACTCTTGTATCCCACCTTATTGCTTGAGGCAATGCAGGGCTGGAAACCTTGCTCAGTGCACATTTGAAATGGAGGAGCATGGAGGCAGGGATGGGCTGAGCACACACTGTCAGGATAAATGACTTTCCTCAGTTCGAGGTTATATTTATTTTTTAATAGTGAGCCTGCAGTTCTCAAGGAGACAGTGATATATCTGAAAAGCGATAGACCACGTGATATAACCTGGCTTTCAAGAAAGCATACTTTGGCCTCCTCAGGGATCTGTCTGGTAGCGTACCATGGAATAAAGTCCTGGATGGAAGAGGAGCCCAAGAAAGCTGGATGATATTCAAGGATCATCTCCAAGCTCAGGAGTGATGCATCCCAACAAAGAGGAAGTCAGGCAAAATGCCACAAGTCCTGTGTAAATGAAAAAGGAGCTCCTGGACAAACTCAAACACTAAAAGGAAGCTTACAGGGGATAGAAGCAAAGGCAGGGAGCCTGGGAGGAATGCAAAGGAATTGTCCTAGCAGCCAGGAATCAGGTTAGCAAAGCTAAAGCCCTGATAGAGCTAAATCTGGCCAGGGATATTGAGTGCAACAAGAAAAGCTTCTATGGGCATGTTGGTGAAAAAAGGAAGATTAGGAAAAATGTGGTCCCTCACCAAAAGGAAATATGGGACTGGGTTACCTGGCATATGGAGAAGGCTGAGATAGTCCACGACTTTTTGCCTCAGTCTTCAGCAGCAAATGCTCCAGCCACATTGCCTAAGTCACAGAAGGTAAAGGCAGGGACTGGGAGAGTGTATCGGGTCCCATTGTAGGAGATCAGGTTTAAGACCATGTAAGGAGCCTGAAGGTACACAAGTCCATGGGACCTGATGAGACACATCTGTGGATCCTGAGGGAACTCAGAGCCATGAAAATGATAGGTGGACTGGAGCAGCTCTCCTATGAAACCAGGCTGAGAGACTTGGGATTATTCAGACTGGAGAAGAGCAGGTTCCAGGGAGACCTTATAGCAGCCTTCCAGCACCTAACAGTACTACAATAAAGATGGATAAGGACTTTATACGAGGACGTGTAGTGACAGGATATGGGATAATGGCTTTAAACTAAAAGAAGGTAGGGTTAGACTAGATACAAGGAATAAATTCTTTGCTGTGAGGATGGTGAGGCACTGGAACAAGCTGCTCAGAGACATTGTGGGTGCCACACTCCTGAAAGTGTTCAAGGCCCAGTTGGATTGGACTTTGAACAATCAACCCAAAACGTTCTGTGATACTGTGAAAACCTATGAATGATAGACTTAAAAAATCCATGATAAAAATTAATATTGGCTAAAGAAAAAGTCAAATTATTTTTTCAATGATAGGAGTAATCTTTTCCTTTTCTCTATACAGTTTTCAGGTCGTTAAGTTTTTGGAGGCTGTTTTTGATAAGTGAACAACTTAGGTAATTTTCCCAGTGGGGGAAAAAAAAAAAGAAGATAGAAAACACTTCTCTAAAACAGCTGTTTTGGCAGATTTTGACATTCATAATATTTTGTGACAATTTGAGAATGATTGTACAGGCCAAAAAACCTACAGATCTTAGGATAGCAAATTATTATCTTGTAGAGGCCTGATCTGGCCACAAGAGAGCATTGTAAATCCAAAGAAGGCCAGCTTCAGCAAAGTTCATGAGACCCAAATGTGATGCTTTTCCCCCACTGCTGTCAGAAAGCTCGAGAAATTATGACTATGTTTATTGATGTTAACACCAGACAGATAATTAATTATTTAGGGGTTTTTTTCTGAGAAGTGAAAAGGTCACCTTCATTACACATAACTTTGAAAAATACCATGCCTGATACTGCAGATCATGCAACATTAAAATGCAAACAGTGATTGAGAATTTCAGAGCTCATATATTTGCTTTACAAGACCTTCCACATTTGAAATGCTCACATTTCTACACCACTGAACAGGTAGTTTTAAGAAAAATATGATTAACAAACCCTACATTGAAAATGCAGAGGCTGAGGTCTTTTCCATTGTGTCTGTAAGGAAGATGAGAATTGCTGAAAAGAAAGACTGAGAGAGACTGCAGGGTATTATTTTTCAGCTTCAAGAAAGAGTAGAAACCTAGCAAACAAAGAGTCAAGGCTAGAAAAGCAGGAAAAATGAAAATGAGGAAGAAAAATGGAGAAATGAAGCTCTAGGCAAGATATAATAGAAGGGTAGGCTAGAAGGCAACATGAGAAACCTGATTTCTAGCTGTGCATACTGACAGCCTCTGGGCATGCATATGACTGCTCACCACACGTCTTTCTCTCTAAGCTTCTCCAGCAAGCAATGACCATATTCCACACCTGTGCATGGGAGTCTCCTTGGGTCTGATCTCAGAAGCTCCTAAAAAACCTTGACGGAACTGTCCGAGCAGTGGAGCATTTCTGGACCTTACTGCTGAGCTGTGAGGCACTCCCTGATCGTACCAGGAGACCTTGCATGGTAGAGGTGGGAACAATCGGAAACATCAGACGCCCAATCAGGGTGGGAAACAAAGGATAAGCAATTCTTTATAGCCTTTATAGTTATTCCTTACGGCCTTTATAGCCTCTTTATAGCCTTACCTGAATTCTAGCCTGAAAGTGGAACAGTACCATTGTGAATTTTAGCTGTAGTGGAACAGTACCATTGTTACTGCACTTTGGGAGAAAAGCCTAGTAGTTACTAACTTGGGTTACAGCCAGGATGGAAACTTACTGATGACCAAAGTCAATCATCTTGCGACCTTATAAACAGCCATCCTAAGAGAGGCCCTTTGAGCTCTCCTGGACTGCAGCAGGCTGTGGCAGCACCTCTGTCTGAGTAAGATGCCTCTCAGAGCTCACAAGTTCTCAAGCTTGCAACACTTGAAGAACCATTGCTGAAAACGAGGCCTAAACTTATATCCATCTCCCCCACATTTCTCCACGCTCCTCAAGGTGCAACCCTTGCCAGTTGGGAAAAACAAAGGGATTTGATGTGAGTGTTTCACTGAACCCAAGGGTAATTTTTGATAGGTACCTTTACACACAGAAATAGGTGTATACATAATTTTACCTTTGTGTGTATGTGAATTGGTTATGTTATGAATGTTACTACCTCAAATCTCAAGGTATTGCTATAATTATAGTAAACCCCATTGAATCACTTTGTAAATGTTAAAGTACCCAATGATTAAGTACTGCTAAACCCTTTGTCACTCTTATCTACATCCATATCCTTTGCACCCTTAGTCCATTTTGCATTCCTGGCTTCCAGGTAAATCATTCCAAATTTGATCTTCCTTTGTATGTTTCAGCCTATGTAGTAAGTAATAGAGAAAACCTTGCCATCAAACTCTGTAAAGTCACATTTTCACAAATTCATATTAAACCTGATTTTGCCAAGGTCTTTCATGGTGTTTCTTTAAGTGACCAAACTGCTCATTCAGAACAGCTGCCAGATCAGCTCTAACAGCTCTCTCTGGTTTAGCCTTGGGAAGTCCCATACCCTTCACACGTTCTTGCTAATTCTGCATGATGAGGCTGCCGAGAGAGTCTCACCTCCTATTCTCTGCTTCCTTGGGTGCCAGTTCCAGATATGGAGTTACTTCTTGTTTGAGACTGAAGAAAGAGCAACACCCTTTCTCCACATTGCCTTGCAATCCCCTTCTCTAATCCTGTGGCTCCGCACTGCCATGGAGAACTGTGACCACCTGCAGGATGGGGTTGTTCTCTGGCACACACAGTGTCCTGCCTGGCCTTGCTGCTGAGATGCAGACATGCAACTGGGAAAATGGAAGAATAGCACAGTGGGACAAGCAACTCTGATCAGAATTTGTGCCAGAAATGCATCAACCTTTCGGGCAGGGAAAAGGTGGCACAACAAATGGGTTGAAATAATAATGGAAAAGATTTAAAAAATATAAAATTTTATGTATTTTGTCTGCCAGGTTAATCAAGTCTACTTAGAAGGGTTAACAGAGAGAAAATTCAAGAAATACTTGCCAAACATGCCAGCTGCAGGATCTTCCAGCGGTGATTCTTGCAAAATGTGAGTATACAAGCAGCTTGAGAGTTTTTATCCAGATATTCAGAGAAAAAAACCCCTAAACTAACTGAAAATAAACAGTGAAACACAGTGTGAATAAAGGGATGGTTCTGTAACATCAAACAATTATGTCACTTCTGTACAGATCATATTTTAGCGATCAGAGAGAGTAGATTAAAATAACCTGTAATTTACTTCATGCTTTGTATCTCTTTTCTGCTATCCGGCTTTAGCCCTTTGGAAATACCTTGACAAGGAGAAATAGAAGGTATAGGACTGTAGAACTGGAGATGAAACTGAGAGAAACAACTATAATTATATGAAAAAGACAAGGTTATGCATTAAATTTCTTGATAATCTTTGTACCTGAACTTATAAGGAACATGAAATGAAACTAGTAATGAAATTAAACTTGCCTTTCAGGGTTGTTTACAGTGAAATTTGGTGGCGTGCAATGGGTGACAAAAAGTGAATTTCTCCTAATAAATCTGCAACATTCCTGCTCAGGTGGGTGTCTGCCCCACTCTGAATGCAAAGCTACATTTTTATGACCATAACTTAGCAAGATTTGGTGGTGTGAACCTGGTGCCTCAAATACATCTTTTCTTTTAGATGCTCTCAAAAACTTGCTTGATAAACTGTTTGCTTAGAAGCTAGGAAAAATACAGTCAGATATTCCACTTTCTTTGCTCTTGTTAGTGTATCCACAGGTCTACTCTTTATCAAAGAGTTATGTTTGGTTTGCTGTTTTCTTCCTCTGCAATTTTTTTCAAATATTACTTCTTAACTGTCTTGTGAGGGAGAATTAAAAATTTGGTAGCTCTCAAGGCATAGCAAAAAAAGAAAGTGGGAGAAAGAAGAGACCTTGAGGAGAATCTTTAGGACAGCTGCGAATCTTTGGCTGTGTTTTTCTCTTACTGATGCTGAGTTGCTAGCAAGCTAAGCCCTAGGGGCAGGGTGTAAGGCCAGTCCCTACGCTCTGCTGAGGACAGGGTGGGGACTTGCTGTTCAAATGTGAGGTTTGGCTTGGACAGTGAGAACCTGGCATGGGTCACTGGCACTGGTACTTTGATGGTGGAAGCCTTAGGACAATCTCATCCTGGAAGACCAGGCCAAAGGATGTGTCAAAATCCAGTTTTGTAGCAAGAAGCACCAAACTCCTCCCTACTTCCCAAAGAATTGGCTAGCTCCCTGACTGTAACTGTGGCGGAGTGGAACTGTCAGATAGTCATAACTACAACATTTTCTCGGATGAAAACAGAGAGCACATTTGGCTTCTTGCAGTTAATCCAGGGTGGAAGCTCAGGATTATTTAACCTCCATCATTTTGCTATTAGATTCCAAATCTCCAGCAGTGATTCAGCTCCCAGAACACCACACTAATTTGATACTAATCCGTGAAAGGTCACTGCTAGCATAACAATATCCCGTAACAGCAGAACTAGAATATTCAGTGGCATTTTACATGTGTTTGCTGATGTTAAGCTAGCATTTTGTGACACTACAGATCTTATGCAGTAGTGAATGTTAAAACTAAGCCTTTTTTCCCCTTAATTCTACCTCCTGATGCAAATACAAATACAGGCTAAGACAAGTACACACTGACAACACTGAGAGGGCAATAGATGCACTGTGCATGTAATGTTAGTCTAAATTTGGTCTTTGACAAGATGCTATCTGATGAGGCAAAACAGAAGCTCTGGGTCTTGATAACTGAGCCAGGAGGGTCTGTCACAGATGAAAGTCTATGAAAGTTGGGATGTTCCCAGAGCCTTATGAATCTGGAGAAACTACTCAAAGTAGAACTGACAGGGATGTTGATTTCACTGAGGCATTGATTTTGCCACGGGCCTAAGAAGTTCCAGTTTTATGAGAAATGTCAAAAAATGTTGGGTTTAGCCTTATCCAGGCCTAGCCCTTCTGCATTTTCATCTTCACATTTTCACTAGGTGATCATGTGCTCCCTGACTATAACATCTTCCAAAAGACAGCCAGAAGAAATTGTGAGCAGGACTGAAAACAAGTGCTGTTCTCAAGTCCATTACATGCCCAGCATGAAATACTTTACGTGTAACTTATTTTCATAATGTTTGGACCATTATTTGAATTAAAGAGTAAAGCCTTTCTTGTATTCATGTTGAGAAAGTGACAGTCATTAAAATGAACAAGTGCCTCTTACCTATGAAGTAAGCCTTGGAGCAAGTTTTTCTCTGATCCAAGCATCCAAATGAAGCAGGAGATGAGAAGAGGAATGGTAATGAGAAACTGGATGGAAGTTAAAAAGCAGTTGCCTTTGGCATGTTTTTATTAATTTTTGGTTGATGTGCGAGAAAGGGTTGGTGTGTTTAGTGAAGTTTTAGTGCTTCACAAAATTATGATGAAAATAGAAGTAGCAGTAAATAAGTGCTGATGTAAAAATTGCTCAGGAAATATTCATATGAAGAGTGAAAAATCAGGCAATAATTTTCAAAACCAGCTGCTTTATGTACTTATCCCAATCAAAGTAACAATTAACATCCAAGTGTCACAAAGCAGCACTTTGAGCTGGTGTGTGAGAAAAATGTTTTCTGGCTGTTCATTAAAACCATTAAGAGAGAGGAAAAGCCAGTCACTTTGGTTTTTGTTCCTCTCCCAACTCTGTGTCTTTGAATGTGAGGAAAATCCAGCCTTACCCTCTACGCGTCTCCTTGCCCCAGGCTGTGATCATGTTTGTTTGAGACTTTCTTCCAAAAAACTTCCTTCCAAGAGTTAAACCAAAATACAACATTTTGATATTGCAGATGGGGAGGGTGTGTGTGTGTGTGTGTGTCTGTTTTATTTAAGGTAAATTCTTTTTTTAAGAAAAAATAAATTTAGTGTGTCAGAGCCTTCTTTCACTTTTGCCACTATTATATTCACAGGATACAGCTCTCTGTAGTAGCTTCTGTTCTTGCATGGAAGGAAACACATGAATTCTATTTGCACTAGGGACCTCCTTGGAAACATTCTTTGGCAGCTGGCTTTTTAGCTACCTGTTGCAACACCACAAGACTTGAGCTTCTTCATTTCTTTCAGTTTCTAAAACTCTCAGTGAGAATTTGATCAGCAGTACTCTGGCAGACTGAGCACAAATGTACCTGTGCATCCGGCTGCACAAGGCCTTTCCTTAGCTTTATTTTCTTTTTCAGATAACCATTTCCTTTGAACCAGAACTCCCTTTTCTGTCCTGTTTGTGTTACTCAAAGGTCTTTTGCTGGTGCTTGGAAACTCTTGTAAAGGAGTTACTCATCTAAATTCTGGCAAAATTTTTTTGCAAATGCAAGACATCAGCTTGGTCTGTGTAGTTATACACATTAACACTGTCAATGCCTTTGTAGTTGAGGTTGGTAGTGTTATAGATTCTGTGCTGTGTTAACAGGCAGACGTACACTGAGGGAGATGAATGATATGAAAAAACCAGAAAACAAAAAACATGGAAACCCCACTGCATACTCAGTAAGCCTGCAGCTCTCCCAGCAGAATAAGTCACTTCTTTCAGGAATGTGGGATTTCATTAGATCCATAAACACTTCTACATCTGTTTGTACTTAACTATGTTTCGGATTTGTAACCTATATAAACCACAGCTGTAGCAGAGATGAGATGGACTGGAATTGCAGCAAAGAACTTCTGTTGCATTACAGTAGAGAAGGAGTACACAAACTCCTAATTTAAATATGCACTGACACTGCATATTATGAATAGGTTTGGTTTTGAAGATTTTTACAAAGGCAAATTTTTACTAAAGAAAGGACCTCACAAAAAAATCAAAAAACATTAGGGACTTCAAAATGAAGAAAAATCTTTTCAATTAAAAAATAATGAGTGGCATAAAGAAATAGTGCGTTACATATAATTTTCATCATGGAAACAGTCAGGTGATAATTTCCTTGCCCTCATTTTTTTTCCTGCAAACTTGGGTGTCTGAAGCTTTGTCTCCCTGTGTGAACTTTTATGCAATTGGTAATTAAGGATGAATCTACTACATACATTAGACTTCAGCTGAGCATCTGTGTAACATGAGAGTTCAGTATAGACATTTTTTGCCGGTTGGATGCTTTGTGCAATTTCACGATTGCACACCAAAGATTCATTAACCTGTTCTCATATTTAATTTAACTTCATTTAATTTTAATGTTGTAGGAAGAATTACTTGATATTAATATGTTGAAAGCACTATAAATTTCCTTACCAAATTATAATCAGATTTGTTTTTGAATAACTTCTGATTCCTCAGGACAGGTGCTATTACATTTCCATACCACAAAAGTGTTGAATACTCCCAAGAAATAGCCAATGACATAAATTAATAATTATGATAAGATTATTATTTGTTTTCTCTGAGATTACCAGGAACATTTGGCATGGTTTATGCTAATGAGATGGTCAAAATCTTTCAGTCAAATGAACCCATATAGAACTCTAGAATCATTTAGGTTTGAAAAGACCCTTCAGATCAAGTCCAACTGTACACCTCCAAGTCTGCCACTAAACCATGTCCCTAAGCCCCAGGTTGACATATCTTTTAAATACCTTCAGGGCCGGTGACTCAATCACTTCCCTGGGTGTCACATGGGGTCCGGTGCTGCTCAGCACTGGTATGCCGCGACCTTCCTAGAGAGAGTGTCCCGCAGAGAACAGCTCTTTCCAGGAGGCACTGGCAGGCCTCCCTGGGCGACAGGTGATTTCAGCAAGCGTAGGAATTTCTGGGCTACAAGTGATTCCAGCTCGTGCAATTCAGCTCTTTGTGAAACCACCCAAGGCAGACTCAGGGACAGAGAGACAGGCGCCTCATATGGCAGGTCCACAGAGGTAGCCCTTACTGCCCAACTGCCCTACAGAGAGGAGGGAACTCCTGAGTGCCAAGGGCAGAAGACGAGGCTTTTTATGGGAAAGGTAGGGGGTGGGGTAGAAATCAATTAGCCAACAGGGTACAGGCTACTACCATAAAGAAGCAAGGCATGTTGGGAGTGGCTCTTTTAGTCACCATGACCTGGGGAAGGTTGGTTATGTCTGGGGAGATTCTTTTGGGAGTCTGCGCTCTCTTCTCTAAGGGAGTGCAGAGGGCTCCAGTGCCAAGAGCTCACAGCCCTCCACACCTGGGTAGTCTGTTCCAATGCTTGGCAACATGTTTGGTGAAGAAATTTTTCCTAATATCCAAACTCAACCTCCCCTGGCACAACCTGAGATTGTTTCCTCTTGTCCTGTCACTTGTTGCTTGTGCAGAGACTGACACCTGCTTCACCACAGCCTCCTTTCAGGCAGCTGTAGAGAGTGATAAGGTCTCTCCTCTGAGCCTCCTTTTCTCCAGGCTAAACAAACCCAGCTCTCTCATCTGCCCCTCATAAGTACTGTTTTCTATGTTTTATATTCATAAAAAAATAGCTGATTGTCAAATAAATATATTCATACTGTATGTGAGATAAACATAGAGTCACAGGACATCAAGTATATTAGTTTAAGTGAAGGCACAACAAAATCAATGAATAGCTTTAAGTATGCTGAATTCTGTTGTAATTAAAAATGTCTTTTAAAAATATCACTAAACAAGATACTATTTGCTCTTCTAAAAGCAGATCTTGAATCCATAGTAATGATAGATATGAATACAGATTAAATAGTATTTTACAAACTGGTCTGCTAATGTTTAAGGGGAGAAAGGACTTCAGATTTTTGATTCATTTCATCTTGGGATAAGTCCAGGAAAATTTGGATGCTAATTTCATGAAAAGTTTACTGTAATGCACTGCTGTTCCTAATTATTTCTTTGACATTCTCCCATCTTGGCTTCACAAATTTCTATCTTCTATCAGTCTTGACCTTTACTACACCCTAATAATTTGCTGTATCTAAAGTTTTTACTATATCTATCATGTGAGTCAGCACAGGCAAGCAGCCTGGGACAGGGACAGAAACAGAGACAGGGACAACCACAAACCCACAGCTAAAGCACAGGCAGTAAATTTATTTCCTTTACCTCACCACTGGGCTATGCCCAAAGCAAAACCAGGGCAGAGGCACACAAGCAGAGACACACACTGTTGAACTCAGTCCATGCCAGAGGATTACCAGCCGGCTCACACTCGGTTATTTCCAACTACAAAATCACTTGAGCATATTCACAGTCTTCCTTGACAGTCACCCCTAATACTAAACTCCATCTCATAACCCTGTAACTGGGATATTTAGATCTGAAGAGGCCCCTGGAGGTCACCTAGTTCAGCCTCCTGCTCAAAGCAGGTCGATCTCAATCAGGTTACCAAGTATTTTTACATTAATTTTAAGTATCTGTAAAGATATTTACATTCCCTACCACCTCTCATAGTAAAATAAATACATAATCTAATAGGATAGCGATGCCATACTTTTTTTAATTAATTTTTTTTTATTTTGTAGTTCTCTAAGTTTCATCCCATTGACTTAATAAATAGCAGGAAATTTTATGTTTGCTTGTAGAGCAACTCTTCTGGCTTAGCTTCAGCTAAAGAAATTGCTTTCACAAAGTGTAAGTACAGTTTGTCATGTAAGCCAAGTGGAGACAATTACTTCAGAAGACCTCTTCTGAGCAACATAAAATGCTCATGTTGTCACACAAGGTTTTGTTTTAGGAACACAATCCTCTCAAGACCACCTGGTGATTCATTTAAGTCTCTTCATCTTTGTTGACTGCTTTAATGAATACACATCTGATTTTCTGTGTTGTAACCTGGTAACAGTGATGACTCCTCCAAATTTGTGGTCATTTCTAGCAAATATACATAGATCTTGCAGCTCCTCACAAAGCTATAGGAAATTTGACATCTGCTAGAATAAAGAGATGATGCAGATTTCCTGCTTCATAATGTTATCTGTTGGAAAGGGATATCCCTGTCTGATTCTCTCCGAAACAGGGAGAAAATTCTGGGATAGGGTAAGATGACAGGTAAATACAGGCTTACATCAAACACATAAATGTTTTGAATTTAGGCACAAATTAGACTGGGTTGTTTTTTGTTTGTTTTTTGTTTATTTGTTTGTTTGGGTTTTTTTTTAATTCAACAAAAGAAATTTTGTTGAACAGTGGACTTTTGATTATATATTCTTATCCCCAAAAATATCAGTGAGAGAGGCAGCTTTTCCTTTAGTAATGTGAACTGTGCTAGGTGTCTGAAGAGCCAAGACAGAGTTTTCCAGGAAATCAAGTTTTTTCCTACCTCACTTTGATTCTGAAGAAAGTCCTTATTATGTAATCCTTCAAAAAAGGGAGATCTTGTGAGTCTTAATAGTAGTTGAGCATTTTGACTGTTAATTGAAACTTGCAAATTGGAGCCAGTGAACAAATTATGCTCTTGGTTATGCTGTATAGCCAAGCAGTCACTGAGGGCTGTTATATTTCTCACAGCTGGACAACACAGTAGTTTTCAATCTAAACTCAATTTAAGGGAAAATAGCAAAACTGAGAACGAACCTGAAACTTTTATGAGAACATAACATGAATTTTCTGTAACGTAGTATAAAATTCTCCTTCAAAAGTGGCCTTTGCCCCTGCAGAAATGGATTTTTGAGGATTTATAGGTATGGTACCAAAGCAATCCTTACAAATATGTAGCTACATACACTCTGGTTACACTGCGGTAATTTAAACCTCACAGGCATGTTTGTACACTGTTCTTTTTTTCTGCAGTCTTGTAAGAAGGTTCAAAACTTTTGGTGGCTTGGCAGTATGTTTCTTTGATGCTGAGTTCCTTTTCTTCCCATTTAAGTACACAGCCTCAGGTCTGGCTAAGAGGTAAATCTTTACTGATAAAACTATAATACCCTGAAAATAATAAACTAGAATACTCTGAACAACCCCTCCTCAGCTCTTTCCTGTTCTGTGATTTTTTTTTCTGAGTCTTTATTCCAGGTCAAACAGGCCCCAGGTCCTGTGATAATCAGGATACAAAATGTAGTGAAAATAATGGTAGTGCATCAGGTCCGTTATCCTTTCTTATCTGAAAACAAGCTCTACATTGTGTTTATATGCTGAGGAAAATGCTACTGATGGTTCTTCCCACCACGTGGGACTGCCTGTGGCAACTCACCAGAAATGGCAAGAGTGACATGAACAGAAACAAGGACAACAGGATGGGTGCACATGAGCAGGAATGGGAAGGAACACTGGAACACTAAATTTCCCTCATTATCCAGTGCTCTCTGAGGCACTGTTCCATATTTGCCTGAGCTACTTTTCAAAAGCACTCCAAGCAGTCTACAGGACCCTCCACAGAGGGATGCTTTGTGATACCTGTTATATAAATACATGTATCTATCACAAAAATAAACAATTTAAGAAGACAAGCAACGTACAAAATGCGAATGAGAAAAAAATGTAATTCATTAAAATAACACTGATGCAATAGGACTTCTATTAGTTTCATTTTTTAAAAATGAAGTAAGTTTTACAAAGGTATGGGATGGTCTTTATTACCCTATTTTTCTGCTGACTTCAGTGCAATACTCCAGAGGGTAAATCCTGTTGCAATCCTCAAGCAACAAGCAACCTCTCTTCATTAAAAATGAAACATCCCACTTAATAGAAGACATCAATTATCCTATGCTATGTGTCAGAGGTAAATCAGGGGTGACATAAAGGAATCAACAGAGTAGTACTGGGGTTAAACTGTTTGGAAATTACATTTTGCCAGATCAGATTCTTCCCAGAATTTCTCATTATTAACACATTTTTATGACCCTTCAGTTGAAATTAAACTGGCACAGAAACTGAGTAGGCTGTCTCATGTCCTTTAGTCCATATGTAAACAGATCAAAGCATTTTCTGGGCATCATCTCTTTTGTTTATTTGACTGAGGAAGTTATAATTTCCTTTCTACCTTCATTTTGGTAAAGCTGGTTTTGTGTGTTTGTACGACATTTTGTCATGTAAGAAAAACACTGTGCACATCTTCAGAACCACGAGTATTGACTGATCTGGAGACCTGATGCAAAACAGTGCCATCTCAATGACACACCTTATTTCAGGACAGTTCTTAAGGATGTAGACTTACCAGATGAGACTTCTTGATGTCAAAGGCTATGACTCAATATTAACTAATATTAACTCAAAATATTAATAATTTAATAATATTAAATTATTTTTGCCTTTACTGGTATCTAACAGTTAACATGAATAACAATGCAGGACTTGAAATTAACTCTACATTTCATCAAAATGAAAGTATTATTCAAAGGCCCCAAATTGTTCCCCTCAAGAGTCAGTGGTCAATAAATCTGACAATAAATCTGACATGCAGGAAAGGATATGCAGGGGAACAGCTTACCTAGTTTGTACTTATGAGGGAAGATTTTCATACACTAAATGACTTAATTTGGTTATATGTTTAGGAACATATTATAGAAGAAACCAGAACAGCACATACAGGGTTCCTTACATTCCTCTAACCTTACCCTCAGTGATACAACTTCTCTCTTAGTTTGAAATGATACTTCCTTCAAGCTTCATCTCTGGTCCCCTGATCATCCATTCTAAATTAATTCTACTTTTTCATCTGGAAGAATGTGGAAGAACTACTTGTGTTTCAGGAGTATGGATACATAGTACATGAAGTTACAATCTGTCAGCATTTCCTGAGAATGTCTTTTGTGCAGGGCAGACCCAAATATGCCTTGAACCACCCACAAAGGAAGCTCAAGTCTCACTTTTCCCAAAGCAGCTGTTTTAGCACTTGTTCATTCTCTTTGTGTTTTCCAGTTCCCTTTAGCAACAGAAGAGACTTTTACCTAAGACAATCCAAAAAGCAATCAGAAAAAAATGGTAGAGGGTTCCCTAAAAGCCTAGTGCTAAACATGGCTGAGCATCTTGCTGTTTCTCGACATAACAGATACACAGGACCGTGCAGGTTCAGCGCCAAAAGAAAGAAGGTGATCCACATGAAAATCCCTGACAAGAGGAAACAGTTATTTCTTCAGAATGGCAAGTTTTGACCACAGTGACACCTTGGTATCACTCACTGTCCTAAGCTTTCTGGGCATGGGGCCAGGTGTGGTTTGGTGATGATGTCTTTGTGCCCTATATCCATCATACCCGTTTGTTTCAAAGTTGTTTAATAATGGTGTTATAAACTTTTGTACTTTTCTCACATAGGAGGATTTGATTAGGTTTCCTAGATGATAATGAGTACAATAAATATATGCCCATGCTATTGCTCTGTGTATCCAAAAGCAGTAAATTGCTCATCATTATTCTATTGCAGGAATGAAATTAAAAGACTCTGCCATTAGCCAGATGATGATGGCTATAACTTTTTAATCAAAACATATAATTTTATGGCTTATAAGTTAACTAATGGCTGTGGAGCCTGACATGTGGTTGATACATGATCATAACACAGGTCTCAGGGAGGATCCTGGTTGATATGAAAAAAAAAATGCCGTTCAAAAGTATGGCTAGTGCCTTGTTTTGCATCAGTAGTAGTCACCTTTTGCTGTTTCTAGAGGCAGACATGAAGACTGATATCTCTAGATTTGTACTGTGATGATGGTTCTCCTTAATATAACCTCTTCTGCCTGCAGCCTTCTTTGTAGCAAACTGAGTGTGAGACCTTTAGCTGTCAATGTTTTAAGAATCAACAGCCCACCTCTGATGTGTCTCGGCTCCACAGCCTTGACTCAGGCTGCTGAGAAAGCTGCTAAGTTGAGACAAAATTGTGACAAAGTCTGCCAAGTCTTTAAGAATTTTTGAGACATGGCTAATGAGGAGATCAATAATTTGATGAGGAAAATATTGGCCCGACAGGGTATAAAATCTTAAAGGGAAGAAGGTGATGAGGATTCATCCAGCTGTCAGTGCTATTGGTGTATCAGTACTGAAGGAACTGGTGGATGACAGCAGCTCAACAGCAGTCAGGAGCTCTCTTCCAGCTCCCTGACCTCTTCCCCCATTGACTGATCCTCTCCTCACTGGCAAAGTATCTTTTAGTGCCTTATTGGGGTGGAAAACATGCTAATGACTAGCCTAGCAGCCTGTGAAATCCTAGCCACCTTCTGTGTGAGTTGACCAATAAATCACAACTTTATACTTCTAAGTATACTGTTTACAGATCACCTTTGCACAGCCCAGGATACCTAGAGAAAATGGCCCCCAAATATTTGAAAATATATAGATTTGTAAACCCCTTTTCAGGAACAAAACACACTGCATTTCCCTAGAAGAAAACTTAAGAATACATACTCTTCTGGGGACAATTTGATAAACCACGTATTTTTCTAGAGGTATAGGACTGAGTCAGACAAACATAACAGCTTGTAAACAGAGGGAAGTTTGCTAGCTTTTGCTAAATGCACCATGTCAGCATATATATGGAACTAGAGTCTAAGGTTATCAGCACATCTGAATCATAGAATATCCTGAGCTGGGAGGCACTCACAAGGATCACTGAAGTCCAGCTCCTGCCCATGAACAGGCCAGCCCCAAGAATCACATCATTGGCTTGAGAATCTTGTCCAAAATCTTAAACTCTGGAAAGTTTTGTGACATGATCACTTCCCTGGGAAACCTGTTCCAGTGCCCAGCCATGCTCTGGGGGAAGAACTTTTTCCAAATATTCAACCTAAACCTCCCCTGATACAGCTTCGGACCACTCCGTTGAGTCCTGTCACTGGTCACCACAGAGAAGAGATCAGTGTCTGCCCCTCCTCTTCCTCTCACGAGGAAGCTGTAGTCTGCAATGAGGTTTCCCCTCAGACTCCTCTTCTCCAGGCTGAACTGGCCGAGTGACCTCAGCCAAACCTCCCCTCAAGGACGCTTCCCCTCAAGGCCCTTTACGGTCTTTGTAGCCCTGCTTTGGATGCTTTCTAATAGCTTTAGATCTTTCTTAAATTGTGGTGACCAAAACTTGGGTAAGCAAAAGAGCATGAAAATCCATTTGCTAGATTGAAGGACCAGACATTATCTAAATAAGTGAGACCAGACAATTTTCATTTCCTTCACTTGAAAATCAGAGAGAACACAAAGCTGAGAAAGTGGAAGATTGCCCTTAGTTTTCAGAAGTAGAAATGGGAGTTAATAGGTTGATCTACTCCTTTAAATCCATCTTTTGTTTGTTTCTTCCCAAGCTTGGATTATATTTTCTGATTTGGAATGATTTTTAACTTGTTTGCAAGTTGAGTAGTGGTGTAAAAATGATGAATTGACTATAATACAGGATCAATACAAATACTGAATTGAAATAATGGAAAAGATTTTACACTTTGGCAAATGTTAGATGAGTTCAAAGAGAGCTTGACCATAAACACCCAGGACAGAATTTTACCTAGTCTATAGAGGTGTGTGTGTAGCATAAGCAGTTTAACTGTTCAATGTGATAAGTAGAGAAATGGCTTCTGCATTTTTCTACTATCTTTGTTTTTTCTTTCCAGAACTTAAAGATTTTGATTCAGTGTATGTATATTCAAGCAAGCTATACTGTTGCTGAGATGTATGGTCTCTTCTTGTATTTAAAACTGTTATTAAAATAGTGTTGTAGTAGTGCTCTCTAATGAGATTTCTGCTTGCCTCTCTAGTGACTTCTTGCTGGAGGGTGAGGGCTCTGAGGCACTTGTGCTCCAGGGGACAGTGAGGGGCTGCCAAGCTGGCTGGAACACCAGATTTTACCCTGGGGGTAAATTCTCACATTCTGTAGTGTTTTTCATTCTAAATAATAAAACTTTAAGTTTCTCTCAGGAGATAAATTTGCAAGAGAATTTTGATTTGGAAATACCAAAATCATCATGATAAAATGCTTTCTTCTCCCAAGTTATGTCCAAATACTTAATCTTTATAATGCCTGCTGTAACAACACTAGCTCCAAATTTCCCTCCATGGCATAGAATTTAAGATTCTAGATGGTTCTGTAGAGAGGAATCAATACTAAACACTGTGTTTTGAGTTTGAATAAGTCTAATCATTTCCTACCAGAAACAGACTCAAAATGAACACTTTGTTTTTTGACCAAACAACATTTTGCAATAGACAGCTGTACTATAAAAATAAACATTTAAACAGGTATGTTTTTTATTTCTTAATTTCAGCCTCATATTGCTCAAGTCAGCACAATAAAAAACTCTACTATTTTGGCATGTAGGGGTCAGTACTAGATGCTGTCTTTGATATTGAGCTTTGTTTTTTTCTTAACAAGAAATTCAAGCTTTAATATAATCAAAACTCAGTGTCCTTAAAATACTAGAGTGATTACAAATGTCATATAAGTGATGCACTGAAACAGGACAAAGTTCACTGCAGGTCACACCTGCCATCAAGTTTAATATCTGCATCATGATGCTTTTCTGCTCCCAAGGCTCACTTTTGTTGTAACTATTTTTATGTTGAGGCTGGTTCATCATAAAAAGAACAGCTGCTCTTTGTCACCGTTAATCTTTCCAAGGTGATTTAGATTGTTGAGGGTTTTTTTTAAAAAAAACAACATATAAGAGGCAACTGTCCTATGTACCCAGGGACCTGAGATTATTTCTGTCCCTTCTGTTCCTTAATGGATATTCTCCAAGAAACCCTGGTGAGTAATCTCTGCCCTTTCAGAGCTGAGCAGGTAAATCAGCCAACTACCAAAGCTCTGATGGTGTTTATAACATAGATTGTAATGGCAGGAAAATTAAATGAAAACAAAGAAGCACAAAAAAGCATAAGCACAAGTTTTATCAGCTTGAAGATAAGGGAGTTGGTGATGAACATTTCATTAATGCTAACAAGAGTGCAAATGCATTGCCATGTTGTGTTGAAAGCCTATGCTTTGGAGGCTAATAACCTTAATTTCAAAATGGATGAGCACACAACAAGACTCAGATTGTAATAACAAAAAAGTTATTTCATTTCTTAAATTTTCTTATCCCAATTATTTTGGGCTTGTTAAAAATTTGGATAGAAATTGAAAGGGAAAAACACTTTGGAGAGCCAAAATGATTAGATGAGAGGGAAATGTAGTTCAGTTTCTCCTTAATGAGAAGGGAATGTAATTCAGTCTTTTTCTTATATATTGAAATGCAAGAAATCTTAATATTACTGGCACTATGCAATTAATACCAAATGCAAACTCTTGGCAAATTTCAGCTGCAATTTCTCATGTGAAAAGACTGTAAAATCAGAATCAGTAGTACAATACAAAGTGCACAGATTATTATTATTTTTAAATTATACTAAGCAGTACAAATGACCTTACATTGAATGATGATGGCAGTGAACAGCACCCCTGGGCCAACATTTCGTGCATCTGGTGGTGATGGCCCTGCCACTCCAGAGGCAGGACGGGATACAGCCTCTGCCTGAGAGAGAGATGCCAGTGTTTGGTAAAATTCTGCACGGGGCACAGTGAGGACAAGGCAGGAAAGACTGTGGTAGGTACAGAAGCCTTCATGTGTCATTAAATTTTTAAATAAGCATGGGCTGATACTTAACAGAGCAGCAACTTACCTTTTGTAAGACCCACAGCCTCAGATTCTCCAGGTAGGTGTAGTAAAGGATCAAAGCCTTTTTCTGTCAAGTTTATATACAAAGTAGATAATATGAAGCCATTAATTCATCTGTTAATGAAATGTATTGATTTCCTATTTTAAACCAGTAAATCAATTACAAAATTTTATTAATCAGTTTATTCCCCAAGAGCACTTACATTAATAAAAATAGTCAGCAGTATTTCATTTTATTAAAACATAATGAAAGCAGAAAGTATCTCTTGAAAGTACCATACATTCTGGAAAACGTCCAGCTGGGAAACGCACTACTTACTTGAAGACCAGACACTCATTCACAGCAACATCTAAGTAAATTGCCTGACTTGTGGGTCCTAGGAATATGCTTGTGTCTTTGTGTTTGTACATGGACAAGTCAATGGAACGATATAGCTCATATCAGATCTTGCAGACTGAAAGAGTTTGTGCTCCTGTTAGCCTTTTTTCTGTCCCTTAGGTATACATCCTACCATGGTGTTGGTATGGATCCAGAGGGAGCACTTTCCATGAGGGACAATGGTAGCAGCAGGGTTGCTTTTTTTACTGTGGTCAAGATACAGCCTCTCCTTTACAGGCTGTGAGAACATAATTTTTTGTGACTTACAGGATTTGTGCCTTGTGTAAAAACTGACTCCATAACTATTCAAGTTAATGACACAGAACAATGAAACTAGCTCACGAATCATGACATAACTGCAGTGCGGGAAGGGATGTGATGGAGTTGAGCTGCGGGCTGTGGGACATGCCTGCAGAAGCACATGACAGCACAAAGGAGCACACAGCAGCACAGAGAAGCTTGTCTCTGCCTGACCCTGGGTGCAGGAGATGTCACACGGCAGAGCCCTATGGAGAGGAGCCTGCCCGAAGCTGACAGGTGAACAGCACATAATCACCCCACAGAAAGACATTCAGAAAGTGTGTTGCTGACATGGATATGTGGGATAGGTCACGTAGTGAGGATCACCACGTAAGGCAATACTGTGCCTTGAAAAAGTGTATAAAACCAGCTCGTTTCTTTGAATAAACGATTCAGGTTCCCTGCGGATCTGCGTCCATGTCTAAATCGCTACATTGCAGCATGTTGTTGAAACAAAACAAAAAAACAAAAAAAAAAAAAAAAAAAAATTGTTTGCATGCTTCCTGGCATGGCTTCAGTTCAGGACAAGTAATCTTCCCCACACGGTTTCTGAGTGTGAGGTTGGGGCTAGCACAGACCAGGGTTTCTGTCCACAGGTCTAAGTGAGGCAGCCTGCTCTGGAAAGCAGAAAGTATATCCACATGCTATGGTTAGAAAGCACACTATGACCTTTCCCAGAAACCAGACCCTGTTCTATGTGTTTATAGATATGCGGCCGGTGATCTCACTCTTCTTGCCAGCTCACCTTCTGCCCTCTTTAACGTGTTATGCATATGAAACAGGCTCTCTCTTTTCTTCCACTGACATCAAGTATTATGAGTCTTTGAAAAGACGAGCTAAGGGCCTGATACAAACTTGGGCAGGAGAAGGAGTAAGAGCAACAGTAAAGAACATGCTCTGGCTCTACTTTTCTTTGGTCTGCAGTAGGAGAAAGGTGGTAGAGGAAGATTGTTCCCAAGCTCAGCAGCTCCCCTGTTTATCAAGGACAAGAAAACAAAAAGGTCTCACTACAAGCAGATAATGGGAAAAATGTAAAGCCATAGTATTTTGGTATGGATTAAAGTTAATAACTCAGCTACTGCTGCCAGTCATTACACACCAATCATCCCAACTCTGCCCCTTTCCTGGTTTTTCAAGAAGAAAAGCATAATAAAAGACTTTCCTAAATTCTAAGCATATACGTGTGTCGCTGTCACCGCTTGTCTGCCCGGTGGGCAAGCAGGTGACTTGCTGGAGTGTCCTGGTAGAAAGGACAGTCTGCAGCTTAGCAGCCGAATGGAGGCTCTGGCAAGAGCTATCTGCTCTGAGCCCTGCGTGGAGCTGGCAGCAGCCGTTGTTAACTGCAGCAACACAGGCGGAGGTAAAGGACGAGAGATGGACTCTTTGTTGCAGCCGTCCAAGTCTTTATTCCCCACCAGACAGATGGAACAACTAAGACTCAAACACAAAGGCTAACCAAAGAGGATGTAGAAGTGCTACTTACATGGGTTTTTATAGAGCAAGTAAAGGGGCGGAACAAGGGGATAAACCAATAGGGAGGTGACATGCAATGACAGATACCCAATCATGAGGGGGCTAGGGAGGAACTTATGTAAATGGACCAATGGGGATTGGGACAGGACGGATCTTTCTGGAAACTACTTACATAAACATAAGAGCAGGGTGGAGCGGGGGAGGAGATTTCCTAAAATTGGTGGCCTTAGGGTGCAGCTTGCTCTTTGGAACTGCCCTCAGTATCACTGTCTTGGGCAGGCAAGTCCACCCACTGAATGTCCTGATTAATCCAAAGCCTAAAGGTGGACTGGGCCACCGCAACGTATATGCACATGCATATACACCTATTTTAATAATATAAATATTGGAGAGATCTATATTAGATGTTTCATAAGCACTTGGTGTTAGTGCGTCACAGTTACTCTTAAAATAATATTCCTAGCATGTTCTTCTATGAAATAGCTCACAGATCATCTGCATGCTTTAAAAAAAACCAGTTAGGACTGGTTTATGATGAAGAATAGATTACCTGGTTATGTCTCTTACTAGAAGGTATGTAAAGATAATTTATGTGTCTGGCAGTGACAAGATTTTGAGCAGAAGACACTCTATTATAGTGTCAACAGTTAATTTGTCAACATGTTAGAACTATTGCAATGGCACAGAAGAATCTGCCAGGATACCTTGTTTACAAAATAGCACCTGCATAGCATGCAAAATCTGATCCTTACTGGTTTTTCAAAAGATGTTCTGTGAGTGACCTGCATAACACAAAGGAGAGTGTATTAAATGTCTAACACAAGCTAATTTGTGAACAACAGAGAAAAGACGAGACTGGATTATTAAACAGTCAATAGAAAATGATAATTTCCATTAAAAAACCTTTTGAAGAAGGTAATGAATTGGACATGGTGCCTATGGCACTATGCATTAATACAGAATTTATTTTTGCTTTCAAGATCTCTTTGACAACATTAGACATTAATAGCTTGAAATAGTCTGCCTTTGCCTATCTCACTGTGCAGTTAGGAAAAACAATTTAAGACGATCTATTGAATCACTGGGTTCTACGTAGTTGTGGGTGAGAAAAACAGGGTCATCGCCAAAGATGCTGCACTCCATCATGTGGCAGTGATCAGCCAGCCATTACAGAAAGCTGCTTGTGCATTGCTTTTTTCTTGTTTGCCTGTGCCACAGCTTTTTCTTACATTTCAGCCTGGCTTTAATTGCCAGCTTCAAATAACAACATGTATACAATCATCTCTGCAGATGATCAGGTCTATCCCTCACCTTTACAGTTTGGACAGATCTGGGCAGAGCCCTAACCCTAGACTCTGGCACAGCTGTGAACTTCAGATTGAAAGGAAAGCTAAGGATGTCTATGTTCCACTACTGCAGAGTTACAAGTGAATTTATATATATATATATATATGTGTGTGTGTGTGTGTGTGTGTGTGTATGTGTATGTATATACAGGATGAATAAATGTGCATTAAACTGTAATTATGCAATGAAATGGAATTGGTTTCAGGAAATAGATAAATTATAAGAGGTAAGGGTCACTCCCCCTGAGTACTACAGAAATACAATATGTAAAAGCATACTTTATATCTACAGAAGCATCTTAGCATGGGGAATAACAGAAAACTTGTCTGTAAGGGATCCAAAAAGGTCAGTTAGACTATGCCCTGCTCCAAGGCAGAATAAGCTCTATATAAATCATCTCTGACAGATGGCTGTGTTATGTCCTGCTCAAAAAAAATCCCAGTGAGGCAGACACTACAGCTCCCTGGGCAGTCTTCATTACTCAATGATCCTTCCATTAGAGAGTTTATCTCTGGCTGCAGTGTAAGACCCTGCTTCTTTTCCTGTTGTTGCTCGATAGAGATAAAAAAAAGAGGTTTATTCCCTTTCTCTTTGCAACAAACATGTGCTGCAGAAGAGCAGAACACTCTCAGGAGAGTGCTCTACATATGGAGACTGTGACATGGGCCATACTGTTTTCCCAATTCTAGCAACGTTGGGAGGCTTGTTAAATTAAACTCATGTAATGAGTTATCTATCTTTACAAGTTCCTGATGAGAAAGCTAAAGTGTTCATTTAAACCTTACTGGCACGTCCCCACCATCTGTCCCTGTGGATACTTTCAGCTAGGATCACCCAACACGAGCGCACAAATACTCTGTACTCTCTCTGCCTTGGCCACAGACTGGGCATTTTCTAGCTGTGTGTGATGGATCACGTTAGCAGGACACGGTCATTGAGCCTGCTAGTCTGTGTGTCAACTCATAAAGCAACCAGAGCAAACTCACACCCTTCTAGAGCTGCCTCTTTTAGTACTAAAGGACTGCCTGTCTGGGAAGGTTAGTGTGAGTCAAGTCAGGACACAGGCACGGCAGCGATGAGCTGCTCCATAAGAAATGTCTGTGCATGAAGCAGGCACAGAACATCAGGAATGAAGGAACAGCAGGCTAACTAATTAAAATACTTCTCCCTGTTTTCCTGACCCAGTTGTGGAGCTCTGTGTATTGGGTAACAGCATGAAAGTCAGACCACCATGTGCCTTGGGTGGCCTGGTAGGAGCTCAGCTGCAATGTGACGCAGAAGAGACACAGCACCAACACAAAGCTCTACATGGAGACAGCCTGGTGCCCGGAGGGGCCTGATAGCTGCAGAGCCTTGCACAGGTAAGGCTAATGGCCCTGGCTCCTAAGAAGAAGCTCTAGATCTTGGATATGAGGTGCTGTTACTTAGTGAGTCCATGCATAAGCAGATTCATAAAGGAACAGGGCCTCTGGGAGCAGGATGTGTGAGGGTCTCAAGGCACGGAAGGTAATGTCCTCTAATTTCATACACTCTCTCACTTTTAAAAAATGTGATTTCCTTTGTTAGCCCCAGAAATACTTTTGTGTGATGCAGCTACTTTACATTAAGTATGGAACAAATTATTTCAGTCTTAATGTACAGTAAAGAGAAAGCGGAACATTACATAACCTAGCACACTGATGTCCCCATATAGATGTGCCCACATAGGTAAAAGTAGAATTTAGTTCAAACATGTTTGTCTTTCACCTGACATTTTATCTTTCCTCTTTTCTGCTGTTTTCACTGTGTTTGTAACCCATCTCAGTTTCCTCAGTGGAGGGTAATGCTTAAATATTTTTCACATGTGATTGCAATTTGAGAGTTCACCCTTCCTTAATATTAAAGGTAAACTAGAAAATTAGAAAAGTACACAAATTTAGGTTTAATACATGCTGTAATCTAACCTTAATCTTCATCCTTTATAGCATATATGAGTCATAAAACTATGTGCTGATACAAGATAATTTTAAGAACAAGAAATACTACTGAGTGGTTGAGTCAGCAGGTTTTCTCCCAACAATTAATTTTCTAGCTTTTATGTTTGCGTCCACATTAAAACAGCAAACACATTATTCTGCCAAAGAATCCCCATCCCCACAAACTGAACAAAATAAAAATCAAGAAATGAGCAAGGCAGAACTGTGAGACATGCAGAGGCACACATATATCTTTCAGAACCCTTACAGTATCTCCTTTACTTTTATGCATACATTAGTATTTTGAATATATGACTTGATAAAGAAATAAGAATCATGGTTTGCAGTAGGATTCTAAAGCTTCTTAAAGAAATTGAAGAAATTGGAGATAACATTTGTATAGTGTGTTTAGCCTATGGATTCTGTTCTTTTGTTCTTGAACAAGTCTGAAAACAACTCTGTATTGATAGATATGTATCAGATACCAGAAAAACAACTGTTGTCCACAGAAGCAGTCCACCTCAGTGCTTTAAACATAACCACTCAAACCTTTGCAAATTATTATATTCTATCAGTCAGAGTAGATATTTCTTTTCCTCAGAACACGCGTATTTTCTGAATGTAGAAAATTGGCATGTCTATATGTAAGAAACATTCCTTATGAAAGCTTGGCTTTAAATACATCTTTCTTCTCTTTGACATCTGGGCATAAGGCTGAGGAAGACGAGTGTGGTTTTCTTTTCATTTTCTGTAAAGTACTTTGCTTTCCTCTGGCAACTTGCTGATTTCAGTCTTATGGTAAATTTCTTAAATGTCACTTGTATTTATGAATAATTAAATTATGTATATGTATGTGTGACTTTTCCTCATTTAGTCTTAAGGTGGAGTGTACGTGTTAGAATACATAAATACAGAGAGAGTACATTAAGAGAAAATTTTCTTGCCACAATATGGTGTTTTAAAAAGACTTACACACGCGCATAGGGATAATGGAAATGGGAGAATTTTCATACCACAGAAAATAAGTTAAGGACAGAATTATCCCAGTGTTTCCAGCAGCAGAAATGTGCTCTTTCTCAGCTTTAAATCCAATATCAACAAACTTGGCCAAGCCATTAAAATCCACAGAGGTTTGGTATTCATCATGTTGCTAGGGATCCCAGAATGTACAGATTCTTAAAACAATACGTTTTTGAGACATATCCCATTGGTTTCCTGTGAAAAATACATTAAGAAGCCTAAAATAGAGAAAAAAGCCTAAACTATGGCTTCCAGCCACAGAGACAAAGAACCTTGCATGAGGCAGAATGTAATTAGGAATTTGCAATACAATGATGCTTAATGCCTTCCCAGTCTGCAGGCTAATCAGGATGGTGCAGATCATTTATTCTGCAGCCTATAATTGTTACCTTTGGGCAACCTTGTCCAGTCTGCAATGACTCCTTTTCTTACTGGTCTTTTGGGACATGGTTGTTGAATCAGGGAATAGTCTGAATTCTGAAATTGTGACTGTGACCTTGACTGTCTGTTTGAAGGTAAATACTCATTTTAGTCAAATCTACAATGATGTATTGCATTCTGGGCTTTAATATTTATAAAACCCTTAGACAAAAGGTGCTGCATATTGCAAATTACAGTTATAAGACTTTGCCCTGAAGTCTTTTTTTTTCAGTTAACCTGATCAAGGGGATTTTAGTTGAATTAGCATTTGGTCTGTATATTATTATTAATACATACCAAGAGAAATATTCTGGCTTGTTTTGCCTGTTTTCAGGAGGACTTAAACTGTTCTAAGCTGCATTAAAGAAGGCAAAATCAGAATAATTCATTTTCCTCATACTTATGGTGAGGTCCTGAAGCATCTTAGCTTAATACAAATTAAAATGCTTTGCTTATACATTAAATCAGAATATAGAGAGTTAGCAGCAAATAAAAAAAAAGAGATTGTATAGAAAATACTTTAGATGTGACTCATGATCATGAGTGTTCAGTTCAGAAATCTGAACTTGGGTTTGCCTAAATGTCAGACGATGTTGCTTGTATGAAGGATTCAACTTTCAGTGTTTTCCTCTTGCTGTTTTCACTGTATTCCTTTGGGTTACCTTTGCCCTACAAAAGGCTCTTGGTTACTACATGCTGTAGTATACGTGAACAGCAAATTAAAAGCAGAGGAACGCATCTACAGCACAACAGCCTATTTTAGTATCCAGTGAAACTCGGCTAAAGGTTACAGCTGGTTAGCAAATATTTTGGCAGCACATATAAAGGAGTAAAAGGAAATCCAGAGTGCTGAGCTTTGCATTATCAAAGGCTTTTCAATCTGTATTAATTTTTAAACACCATAAATTGCTTGGCTTGAACATACAGGCGTAAAAAGCATCCAATAATATTTTTTCATACAAAGGCTTGAAACAAGAAACTGCTGACACAGATCTTTCGAATACAACTCCACCATTACATATCTTAAATGAAGAAAATTTACTTTTGAGCTATTTCATATCAAGGCAGCTGAATACCTTGGCTGGAAATATAAAATAGGATGAACCAGTTTATCCCTGTTGTTCCTCCTACATGTGGTTCAGCAGAAACAGGATAATATTCTTTTAGGGCTTGACTTTACCGACTGGTTACCTTAAATTACCCTACTTAAATAATACCCACAGGGTTTAATTCACAGGAATGTAAATTTAAAAAGCAGAGAGAATGGGCAGACATGGTTTGGAGCGCAGAAAATGGCAGTTCTAGCAGAGGGACCACATGAGCTCCCCTCTCCACATGAGTATCAACAGCATCCAAATTGAAAACTGTCCTCTAAGCTGAGAGTGTAAGTACAACCTCGTGTATGACTCAGTCTGAAGTGCAAAGCTCTGCCAGTATGGATGAGTATTCGAACAGGCCTTGAGCTGGCCTTGTATTCTGGGCTGACACTCCTGCCAAGGCAGGCCTTTAGTCCTGAGCGTGTCCCATGGCATGGAAAGGCCATCCTGTTTGCCTTGCAAAGCCAGGCTTGAGGCAGCTCTCAGCCTGGCAGCCTATCTCATGCTCAGTTTATGGGGTGGAGTATTTCATTGCAAGTGAATTACATAAGAATTTACAATAGCTTATGGAAGGTGTACTCATTATTAGTTTGATATTCACTGGACACTGTGTTTCAGCCAAGTTTTCCTTAAAGAGTGCTACCTAGAGGTTACTCACAGAAGACTGGGCAGATAGTAGAACTTTGTTTATGTCTGAAGAACAGGGATTTTCAGGGTAAAGTCAGTGTTGTTTCCTGTTTCTCAGAATTCCAGTGGACTTTGAGCAGCACAGTATGTAACTTGGCATGCTGTGCTTCCAGACGCTCTAATGCATGTTTACTCTGCTTCTTCAGCAATCCTCTGTATCTCACTCGCTTGATGCTGGGAAGAGAGGCAGGAGAGGTTACAGCTGAAAAGCACATGATGTTGTTTTGAACACATTTTTGAAAGATGGAGAAATATGCTGAACTTCCTCACCAGTTCAGTCTCTCTCCAACTGAACTAATGCCAGAGACTGACAGCAGCAGTCCTTGATGCAACAGAACGAGTATGTGAGGTTTTGCTCGAAATAAAAGTACTTTCCACAAGAAGTTATAACATATTTAAAATGTAAGTCCTTTCACCTTCCAAACAGATTTTCTCATAATTACATCATGTACTTTTCAGCCATCCCATAAAACATAAGGTAACTGCAGAAGGGATTGCAGTGAGACTCTGAACAAATAGGATCTATAGCTCAAACTACACAAAAGATGTATGCAACAACATGAATTCAGCAGATACGTTCTTCCACATATATCTTTGAAAGTTACCTCCCTAAAGAGGCTCGGCACAGAGTCTGTACCTAGTTATTATCATCACCATGTTTTTTTACCTTGCTTTCCTGACTTGTAAGCATGAGCAGTCTAAAATACTTCTCAACACACCCCAGGATGGTTTCAAAGCAAGGCATGGCCACAAATGGTTTTCCCTGAAGATCTATCTGCTTGTGGCAGCAGGTCATACAATTTTTTTCACCCTTTATATAGTTTTAAATTAATTTAGCAGGATGTTTATGGATTTTGACAAGTGAAACTGTTCCAGGACTTTCTTCAGAATGCAGTGCACAGACAATAACTAAAGAAACCCAAACACTGGTGTAAAAACATATTTCCCCTCAAAAGTGGTAGAAAATGCCAGTCTTTCCCTTGCATCTGTAGCGAAAATAAATATGCTTATCAGAAAAAAATGGTGCTTAAATAGTTGAACAAAAAATTATCTAAAGCATCAGCTACTGTAAGGTGGACCTAGCAAGGGATTTCAGCTTTCGAGGATCACAACAAAGTCTTGCTTTTTATCTCACAGTAGGAAAACCAGTACCAACTAGGTACAAAGGATCATATTTCAAAAGATGTAGTTTCGAGGGTTCAAAACCTTTGTGAGGACAGTGTAAGTTTTAAACTTCCGATACAGAGGCTAACTTGGAGTTACAGTGGTACAGAGGGATTGCCACACAGAATTGCTAAGTTCACACACCCTTTCTGAGATGGATCAAGTGGCACAAAAGATGCCTTGCTGTGCTGAGCATTAGAGGTAGAGAAAAAACATACAACCCAAGCTCCTTCCTGTCCCCGTGGAGCCCTACACATCCCAGCAGAGAAGTCAATGGTGCAGCGCATGTTCCCCAGAGTGTAAAGCCTGCAGTGGTACTGGGCTTACAGTGGAGACAAGAGCACTCTGGTGGGGTTCTGCAAAAATAGCAAAGAGATTCTGGCGCTTGGAAAGTTTTTTTTCATGAAAGCTGACCATGCTTATTCTGTTGTATCAGAACTTAGCCAGAAAATTTTGCTCTTTTAAAGTAAATAAATTCAAATCAGTGGCTGCTCTAGCTGATGTGATTGCAATAATAAGAAAGGCTCCTTTCTTGTGTATCAGCTTTACTAGAACTCTACATGTGCTTAACAATTAACAGTGACCAAAAGTAACAAATGATATCATTCTGGATGCCATTGTTTATAAATTGGAAAACTGAGATTACAGGAAAATGCAGGCAGGTTGGCAAAGGAAGTGGCAGGGTCTCCCTCTTTTGCTGCCTTCAAAGTGAGATCAGGTGTTTTCTGGAAGATTATTATTCAGCCAGAGAGAAGTCTTTGGGCTCAGAAGAGGCCAATATCCTGTGGCTGCCCTTGTACAGAAGCTTGAATGAGTTTATTTATGAGTCCTTAAACTCAATGAAAGTATGAAACACCAGAGAAAGGGCTCCAGCCCAATAGGTATGGGCTGTAGGAGCTGAAAAAAGGCAAGGGAAAGCAAAGACAGCAATGAGGAGAGGAAAGAGATAGAACGTTTCCAGTCGTACAAATCAGAAATGAATCGCTTGTTGGCAACAGTTTTACATCAATGTAACAACAGAACAAGACCTGTAGGCAGTTGTGTCAAAAAAGCCTTGCAAGGGAAAATGTAGCGTTTCTCAAACCTGAGGTTCTCTAGAGGCTTTCAGGGGAAAAAAAAAAAAAAGGAAAAAAGTTATAATATGCAGCTATAAAGGATTTTTTAGCTTTCATAGTATGTGAGGCAACTTAGTATATTTTTGGATGTGCACAGGTAATCATGTTGCATTTCTATGTTCTTTCCAGTATCACATGCTTTGTGAGTAAATTTTTTTCCTGCTGCTGGTAGCTTATAAAACATTGATAGTAAGATACACGAGTAGTGCCGTAAATACTGCAAAAAGGATTGTAGTGCATGTTACAGAGAACCAATAAACAGCCAACAATGTATGGGTAAATTTGAAATGACTGGCTGCTCTTCAACAGTGCTCTAGGAAAATTGTGATTTTCAGTTACGATCTGTTCAGTCAAATTAAAGTCTGATGACTGCCTCAAGATGTTCATTTATCACCCAAAATAAATCAAACTGAGAGAACGGGCAACAATACGTGATTGTATTCAAAGGCAACGCATCAGCACCTATGGGCAGAATTTCTAGCAGCAGCCAGATAAAAGTGGCTGGAAATAAGAGTACAACAATAGATCACATCAGGACAGGATATTATAGAATCTCAGCTTGGTTCATAAATATAAAATAATGAGCTACTGCTTTCATAGTCTTACCTGTCAAACTGTATTAAAAAACTTGAAAAAATGTTATTGTCACCCGTTAGAGCTGAAGATTTGGTCAAAAAATTTAAATAGATTGTACTGAAATGGGTACACTGGCCTTTTTTTATGTATGCAGACCTGAAAACAAGAAAAAGAAAGATAAGAGTATGTAATGCTCATTTTCAGATTTTCTACCTGCAGCAGATGTGTGCATGGCTCAGTCTTGTGTACATGCATTGCCTGTGGGTTCTCTGCCCACGAGAGTGTATTCAGCACTGGTCTTGTCCAGGGAACACTGAGCAGGGAAAAATGTCATTATCGCATCTACACAGCACAGCTGAGTGTGCTATCCCCTCCGAATACAGCAAAGATGTCCAGGATGGTGTAGACTTTCACCAGACAGGAAAATAGCAGGTGGTGGTGGCCTGCAGACTTCCATTACATCTACAGCCACAGTAGATTTACTAACACCAGACTGCTGTGCCACGGATCTAAAAGAGTCTGGCAGAAACAGCTTTCAAGAAAAAATGCCCATACATTTTCAGACTTGGAAAATGGAAAGAGAAGGAGGTGTGATACCTCTCCAGCACTGAGCAGTTTCTGAGATAGAACCATGAAAGCAATCTTTTGTGTCCAGAAATTAGCACCACATGAATGTAAATCACCAGGAGGGGCTTATGATGCATATCCAGAACTACTAAGACTTGGCAAAACTGAGTCTGATGGTGGCATCTGCCATGCTTTTAGTGCATCAGAAAATCACAAAGATTAATTTGGTTCTGGCACAATTTTTGAAGAGCAGAGTGAAGGAGATCCAGTTGCTGAATGGCCTCCAGAAACCATCCGGGGAGATGGGTTTTGCTGTCCTTGAATCTGGAGATACCTGGAGCTTTTTGCCACCTCTGTTGTCCTTTGACAATGTCACAAGCTGTAGCTTGCTGTAATAAAGTGATCAGAGTGTAGATGCTGTAAGGTAGTAGCAGGCAGTGATCTTACAGGCCCTGTAGTTCTGTGCAGGAGCAAGAGACATCTTTCAAAGGAGATAGAAGAGCTTGCATGATTGCAGTCACGAGGCTTGGAGGACTTCATCCTTGACGAAGCAGGAACATGCCTGTGGCAAACTAAAGGAACTGCAGACACAGACAAGGCACTGCAGCCTGGGCTTTCCTTACTGTGGTCCTGGGAATGGTGCTGACGGGGGTTAATTCTGCCTGCTTGTCTTGCAGCACAGCAGATCCATGAAAGAAACAGCTGAACAGGCAAATATCTGCCTGTGTCAGATTTCCACGCAGCTCAGATATGTGTATATATAAAAGGCCAATGCTAATGGTGAATTTCCAAACTTTATTACAGAATTCTTAAGGTTCAAATACTTGCTTTCAGATCTTCCATTCAGTAAAAAAAATAATAAAAGAAAGTAAAAAAAGTGAGTTATTTTAGGTGCTTATTAAGAATGTGCCTTTTTCCTCTTACAAACCAAAAATGACAAAAATTACTTTAATGATCCATTGGCAAGATACAAATTTAAAGACGGAATTTGGAGCCCTAAGGCAGCCAAGAGATGCTCCTTTCCAAGCTGAGCCTGCTGCCAGTGCAAAGGACAGGGTGAGCCAGATTTCGTTTACTACCTGGAATAGTACAGCAGGGAAACCACGGGGAGAGGAATTTGCTCACTGGGAACACAGCTGCTTCACAGGCCCTCTTGTACTTTTTAGGTGCTGCCAGGGCCACCCTAGTGGTTCTTGTGAGCCCTGCTCCTTGGGCAGACACCCGAACCAGTTCAATCTCCTGGGTTTGCGTTCCAGTGTCTGTAGTGAGGGAAGGACAGGGCCAAATTACACTATTTACTCCTAATTTCTGAGCTTACTTAACTGTGACACAAATGAAAGTGTTGGCGTGATTAAGTGCTTGAGTTTAAACAATTCATTTGAGCAACCCTATATAAATGAGTCAAGGAAGAGAAGACAGTGCTTTAAAATTTACCAAACACTATCCATTTCAGAACTATTGAAGTTCCTATCAATTTCAAAACCATAAAATCACTCACACTTCAATACAAATTTCTATTAGAATAACATTTTGCAACTATATTTTGTAAGAAAACTGAGAAATTCTGCAGTATGATTTTCTGATCTTCTTTTTGCTCATTTTTTTGTACTTCTGGCAAATTAAAGAAGTCATTATGGTGTAATAGAAAAGGATATAATTTTGGACTGGGTTACAATTAAAATGAATGAGGTTAATGAACTGTATCTGAATCACTGCTTTTATACTCAGAAATGTTGTTTGGTTCAGATGATATTTTATGTTTCTGTTATAAATACTACACTTTCGGACAAAAAAATTATAAAACTGTATCTGTGATATATAGACAAAATCACAGTAATTATGTGCAAAATGTGAGTGTCTGAGCATAGGACTTGTTCTTACTTGTTGGCTTTTAATTTATTGCTAACTGCCCCTGCTCTATGTGCCTATTTTTTTGATTGATGTAGAACCATCTTGTCCACATTTCTGCATATTGCAAACTGTGCATAGAAGAATATGCCTAAAGATTTAAACCATTGAATCTGAGCTGCACTTATTTGGGAATATTTCCTTTAATGAGCTAATTAGAAAAAAACCACCTTTATAAAAAATTTACAGGTTTAAGGGAATAAAATAAAAAAAAGGGTGGGGTTTTGAGAATGAATCTCTCCAAAAAATATTCATAAAAAAAGCTTTCACTTCAGGTGTTTGGTATCCCTGGGTCATCCCGATGAGATTACAGGGATACAGCTCTGTCGTTAAATGAAAAAGTATCTGAACCCAGATCCTCAGAAGTATTTAGAAATAGTTGTCTTGTATTCTGTTCAGGCATTGGTCCTTCCAAAGGCTGACAGCACCAAGCTGGTGAATTACAGAGCAGATGTGCGAGAGCTGAAGCCAATGCTGTGCAAAATGACTTTGTTCTGGCAGCTTGCCTGACTTTAACCTTGCTGTGCATGACCTAGCTCCAATACCAAAGCTTTTTCAGACACACAGAACTACTTTTTTCCCAAAGGTGACTTATAAGAAACTGTGGACATAATGGCAAGCTGTTCTTTCTTAAAATTATTTCTCAAACTGCAGGCCAGTACCTTTTGAGCAGTCCTGAAAGGGCTTAAAGTGGGTTGGTCAAATATCATGTGGCAGCAGTTCTCTCTCAGGGTAGCAGCAGCTGCTGGATTAACAAGTGAGGACATCTTAAGACCGTGGTTGCAGGATTGATAACCACCTAAAATTGCTGACAGCAGTTTATTTTCTCAGAGGTGAAGGAGTGAATATGAACACTTGTAGCCAGCTATAAGGTCTTCTCTCCTGACTGATATGGAGGATCTAAACCACTGGAAAGTCTAATCGAAAGAAAGTGAGATGAACCAAGTGGAGATGATATTTTCAGATTTGCATAAACCAGTCCTAGATATTTCAAGATCCTCTTGCTGAGTTCAAACAATCTATTTTCTCATTTGTTCTGAAAGTGGTATGTGAAATTAATCCAGCACCTCTTACAGCTTCTTTTGCTCTTGCAAAAGACAGACGCATGTCCTGTATCATATCCTCTAGAACACATTCAAGTATTAACCATCAGCTAATTGTTTCCAGTTTTTTTGGAGTAACTGTTTCACCTTCTTGCTCTGTTTCATTATAAAGCTTGATGTGTTCTACAATACCTTTTGTAGCTTTAGTCTATAAGAAGTTTTGGTGGTCTCCTATAATTTCATGGTCTTCTGTAACTTGCTTTACTCAGCAAAATTCTTTGAAGAGAGTAGATTGCACTGCCACAGACAGGAGATAGGAAACAGGGGGAGGAATGGAGGGAACAAATTAGCAGTAATCATAACCTGTGATCACATACATGATTATTTAATGTACCTTTCAATTGCTGCCAATTCCAGCATTCTGCTAAAAGTCAACTTTCAGTGTGAAATACTTTCCATTCAAAATTTATAAAGGAGATGTTGGACTTCACTTGAGAAACTTGCAGTTAACTTAACTGCAATGCAAACAGGCAAGCAAAAGGGAGGAAAAAAATGAATTTAGGCAGGGTGAGAGAAATGGGCTGTGCGCTTTCTGTCTGATCAGACTCCTCATACCTGAGACCGGCTCTTGTAAAACCATGTTACAATTGTACTTCAGTACTATGACGATAAATGAAAAACTGCCTATCACTATTTTCACTGGTAAATCAGGAAGTAGATAAACTCAACCCTTGACAACAGATATAGTGATAAGAAGGAGACAGAACACTGACCAAATGAAAATAATATGAAAACTTCATTAAACTATATAAAACTTTGACTGCAGTATCAACTCTAATCTTTAGACCCTTGTCTAAGTTTGGTTTTTCAGTATCGGCATTTGCTAGGAAAACATACTCTGAACCTAGCCAATAAAATCATACTACAAGTATACTTGTGTTCCTGAAATTGCAAGGCTGCATGTAGACCTCAGTTGTCACTGGTCAGAAAGAAACGGACTAAACTTCTGCAAGCCTGGGAATTATTTAAACTATAAGAATTAAGTGAAAGTCAAGGAACTAGGTGTTTTGTGTCAAGCAGCTGTATTCAGAGTTGAGTCTAGTCACTCTGAGGAGAGGTACCTGTAGCATCAGCAGTGTGGTCAGACTCCCAGTTATCTTGAAGGAGATCCCCACCATTAGCAGCACATCAGTGGCAATTCTTCTCATTCTTCATCAATTTTGATATGATTCAGCATTGCAGGAAGTAGACAAACACCTGTCAGTGCAGATCATGTCATAAGAAGCAGAAGACTGGAGCAACATATCTCAACTTAGTTGGTCTTATTTAGAGTTAATTAGTGTCTCCTTAACACACTCATTACTGAATGTAACTCTGTGGTGAGAATGATTTGTTTATGTCTTCTTGCTAGTGCCTTGGCAAAATACATCCTACAGATTAAGAAACTCTGGATTAAAGGACCCCTTGTCATCTTTCATTTCATTTCATTTCATTGCATTGCATTGCATTGCATTTCATTCCATTTCATTCCATTTCATTCCATTTCCTCTTCTGTGTTTCTAGGACTGTACTAATACTGTTTCAAACCTGTACCTCTACTGGTTCAGTAGCAGTGTATATGACCTCAGATTCCCACGTCTTGTGGCATGTAAACAGCATATCCTGACACAGACCAACCAATTGCATCCGCCTTATACTTTAGTGGGATGTTTGTGGGTTTTTATTGCAGAATTTGTAATACGTTTGCTAATCTAAACCTGCCTGCCTCAGTCACACTCCTGGACCATGAAGCACATTGGAAAAAAGCGGTCCTGTCCTTTATGGTTACTGTGGATTTGCTAGCAAGAAGTCTAAGACCTTCAGTTAGGAATCTTTCCTCATGGCTATCTATGCCTCCAACCTACTCGACGAAACATAACTTTTTCTGTGCTTGTTTCATATTCTATGAAACACAACTTTTTCCCTGCCTTGAACAGAGAGCAATTTTCTGCTAGTGTGACCAAAGTCTGTGACCTCCAGATCTTGGGTTCTGGCATACTTGAACAAAATACCTGTAACTGTTAAAACTAAATTTCCAGTTTAAAAATGGAGTCTCTATTCTGGGATATACTGCTTTCTCCTTTTCTGAAAGCCCTTCTCAGCCTTTTGGAATCGTCTCACTGTTCTTCATGCTGTCGTCTATTTTCCCCTGAATTCCACAGGAGATGTCTGTGCTGCCTTGCAACAGCTGGTCATGCAAGGGGGTGAAGCCTTAGGAACACTAGAATACTTTGAAAACTAAGATAGACCAACAGAATTTTAAGAGTTCAAGAGTTCAAACATGTTTATCCAAACAGGAAAACGGAATTCTAGGTCAAAGTCCAAAAAAAATCTTAGAAAAGCGAAACAAGATAGGAAAACAAAAGCAAGCAAATAAAATACCCAGTACATCACATAACAAACAAATTGTGTCAAAAAGAGTTTCCAGACATAACAAAGAGGATATGTAGGCAGGGGCACATGAAGAAGCTCCTCACTGTGTTTCCTCAGCTCCAGGAAATGCTGCCAAGTACGCCTTCATTGCCAGTGCGATGAGTTCATATTTGGAGCAAATTCTGCTGGGATGCTGGGCACTTTTACCTTGTGAAGTGCTTAGCTTGGCTACCTTTCCTTTTTCATAAGGGCAACTTGAAGTGCAATGTCAGTATGTCATGCTTAGAGGCTCAGCAATGGTGTCAATTAGGATTGAGACTGTGAAGAATGGCATCCCAAAGAAGTTGCTTGTCTGGCTCTTTTCTCTCCCTTTTTTTTTTTGGCTCCTAAATGGTCACAGAAGCAGAGATTGGCAGCACCTGTTCTCTCTTGCGGTGTGCCATGGCCGCTGCCACGGCCAGCGAGACCAAGTAGACCAGCACGTCCAATAGTTTGATGCCCACACAGCCCAAGAACTGTAAGGTTAGGGTGAGTACCCAGAGGGCTGTGCAGGGTATGCAGATCATATCCCCATAATTGGCCACTGCCATCTCTTCCCCTTTTCCCTTATATTTGGTCTCCCCTCTAGAAAGTTCTGTGTAACTCAGTCCCCCATTGGCCCACGTTAATCCTCTCTGTCTACCCCTATCCCTATTGGCTGAGTACCCTTTTCCCCGCCTCTGTAACGCCACCTTGCTGCTATATCATTGGTTATTATGTGATTTCCCCTCCCTTCCTGTAAGGGTATAAAACTCATGTCAGTGCCATTTTTTCGCTTCTTCGTGCCCCTCCCTGGATTTCTGTTGGACCCTCACCTTCAGTAAACCTTCTCCTTTTCCACAAAGAAGCCCCTCCGCCTCATCTCTCCTTCCTCCGCGCACCCTTTCCATCGATGGGCAAGGCAAACCCAAGCTGGAGCTTCGCCTGCCCTCCTGCACCGCGATCAGCCTCCACCACCCACTCCGGTGCGGGTGTATGCCCAGTGCTGGTGGTCCCCGCTAGCCGGCAGACAGCACCGCGGCAGTTCTCCTCTTTTTTATTGTTGTTATGTAGCATCTTTAAGGCAGAAGGCCCTTCCTGGTTGTGTGAATGGGACTGTGCTCCAGGCCTTGCTGTGCTAAAAGACTTGGCACTGTGCGTGTGGAGGCAGCTTTGCAGCAGCCTCAGAGAAAGACTTCCCACCAGCAGCATCTGTGGAGATGGAAACAGCCACTGCATTAGATTCATTAAGATCTAAAGAAATGCAGTAACTGGACCCTAATTAGCCATCTACACCCAAATGTTAAACATGGTAGGTTTTCAAATGGATGCCTGAGAGAGTCGTTTGTTTGCCAGATTATTGGACTCTGGATCTTACATGATGTCACATTAAATTAACTAGCCCTTAAACTAATGCCACGGAACCTCGTCAGGAGAAAGAACATGATTGTCCATACTATCAAGATATTAGAAAAGTCGTGGAATGGCTTAGGCTTAGGGCTTTCCCTGGCTTCGTCCCAAAAAACTGCTAAGCGGCTTGGATTTTAACACAAGCAAGAGACAATTCTTCACCATTTTGGTTGTAAACATCTTATTTTGTAGTGTGGCTTTTGGTCATTCCATACCAGTTGTCTTCAGGGCCAAAAAATGGTGCTAAGCATAATTAAACTACAATTTCAGATGAAATTAAGTGTGTGGGAGTCTAGAAAAAATGGCAGAGTCCCTGGTCAGTCCTAATGGTGTTTGCACTTCTGAGGTCAACTGGTTAAATTTTGAGAGAAGAAGGAAACAACAAACATAATGAACAGAGGATTTGACCTAATGTCCTTGTGTGAAAAGTCCTACACTCCCAGCATTCCTCCTCTGCAGGCTGGAGGGATTTGGGAGTGAATTAAAGCCTTCATGTTTCTTCAGGTGCTGCTGTCGCAACCTCACCATGTAGGTGTAAATCTGCCACACCTTCAGGATGTAACCTGCCTGACAGTTTGCTCTAACAGAGCTGTACAAGTACACTTTGACTTCTTAAATTTGGAACAGTTCTGCTGTGATGTCCTGGGCCAGCTCTGTTGCTAGGTTAATGGGAAATTTTCCAGCTGCAAAATTATGAATATGTTCTTCTTGTTCACAAGTTCCCTGATTCCTTTTGCACCTCATGCTGCTCCATTCTGAGCATCTGGCCTGGTGACAGAACAACTAGTCAAGAAATGAGGATGCCAGCATGTCTCAGTGCTGAGGAGGAGTGTCTATGCACTGTGGGGCATGATGGGCTACTACCACCTTCTAGGATGCCTTTGCAGAGGTATCAGGTTGTGTTCAAACTGGAAGCCTGAGTCCATTCTACCTGCAAGGACAGAGAGAGAGTTTAGTGTTGTATTTTTCTCCTTTCCTGTGTTTACCTTTCCACGTGGGTCCCCCATTCTCCGCCCCTAGCCCTAACCACTCCCTCGGGTTTCTCCCATTGATTCTGTTACCCCAACTCCGCCCACGTACCACCCCTACGCCCTGTGACCATTGGTCCTTGTGCTCTCCCTGCCCCCTTTGCCCCGGATAAAGGACCCTGCATGCCGCGTGACTCCCTCTCTTGCATTCTACCTTGCCTTGGGGCAGCAGCCTCTGCCTGGGGGACTATGCCATGTGCTGGCTCTCTACCTTTGGGAGCCAGCACATGTGCTGGACCTGGGCTTCTGGGAGCCACCATGAAATAAAAGATCTTCTGCAGCCACCATGCGGAGAGCATTCTCACCTCCTTTACCGTCACCGTGTTGCGGGGTTACAGCTTTCCGGAGGATGCAAGGGGCAGCCTGGAAGAGGCACGGGAAGCGGAACAGCTGCTCTCCCCAAGGAAGCCTCACTGCGCTCTCTGAGAAGGCCGTGGCATGCCGTACCACTGCAGGAACTTCACATACCGCAACAAGAGAGTAGGTACAGAAGTGAATGAAAGCAGAGTCTGTGTGTGTACATCAAAATGGACAGTACTCTTTACAGCAATTTGAAAAAGTGGATGCTGTTTAATAAAATGCTTATTTGAACCAAAATAGATGAGAATACAAAAATATGCGGTTTGGCCCTGCATCTCGGTAATGGCTGTGAAATTGAGTAACAAGCCAACTTTTCTTGCCTCTGTAGATCAATAAATTTCCAGGAACATATTAAAAAGGTGTATAAACATGCCTATGTTTCAATTTTGCTTTAGCCAGTTACATTCCAATCAATTACATATTCTATTTTGTAGGAATACAATTTATAACCCCTATATCTGGTGATGCTGGAAACTTATGTTTTCTTCTTTGGAATACTTGAGAAACAATGTGGTGGTTTGAACCTGAGCGTGATGGACAGTCATTTAGACCAATAGCTCTTCTCGAAATTTACATATTTAAACCACGTGGAGACGCAGGAACTCTCTCTTACTTTCGGCCCTTGGACAGGTAGCAGGGCTGCCTGCTCGGCCTGGCAGGGTCCGGGCCGGGCCTGGCCGGGCCTGGCCGTGGGGGCCCAGCGGGGCTGGGGCCATGGCCCTGCTCCGTCTCAGCCCAGTGGGGGCTGGGCCGTGGCCTGTGGCTTGGGGGG
>VZTD01000303.1:2038668-2344888 GCA_013397725.1 Rhagologus leucostigma
AGGTCAGAGGAAAGGGAAAGGCAAAGGCACGTGAATAGACACCATGATAGTGACACCAAAGTCAGCGAAGAAGAGAGAGCTGAAGCCCAGACGGAGGGGATAGAGGAGATGCTTTTAAACCTAAATGCTTAAATTCTTTTGTAAAGCTATGATGATGAACTATGATACATCAGAGAACCCTTTCGTAATTTCGTGATAAGCGTTGGGGGGATGGGGCATTCAAACTGCTATGAGCAAAGATGCCTGTGCTGAAATAAGCAAATGTTGAAGTAGCTGTGATCCAATGAGAAGCCTGAACAGAGAGAGATGGTGAGGAAGTGAAGACCCTTACTTCCAGGGAAGAAGAAGTCTTCTGTTCCTAGAGATGAAGATGATCCCAGAGGTGGATGAAGAGAACCTTTGCTCTTGAATAGCTCATCCTTAAATTTGAACCCCATTAGCTAAGATTGAACCCTCAAAAACAGTTGTGGGGAAAGTTGTAAGTCGAGGGAAGGGACTCACACATGCCAACAGAAAACCACCCTGGGCGGCTGTTGTGCTGTGACTTTGAAGCCACAAGAAGACTCTTTCTTTTTGTGGAGAAGCCCATAGCACGGGCAAAAGAGACTCCTCTGCGTAAGTAAACTGATGAAAGACTATTATAGAGGTGGTAAACTGACTGAAATAATCCCGAGTTTGTGTCTTTATGTTCTAAGTGGGAGGAGAGAGGAGGAGGGAGGAGAAGTGTTCTGAAGGTTTGTTCTGACCCTTAATATTCTTTTTTCTCTTAGTTCTGTTAATAAACTTCTTCATATTCTTTAAATTTAGAGCCTGCTTTGTATTCCTCCTGATTCTTACCTCACAGAAGGTAAGAAATGCGAACAAACCCACTACAAACAAAAATAACAAAAAGTTCAAGTATTCGTATGCATTCTGAGAAAGATGTAAAAGATATAAAAGATGTAGCTTGCTGGAAGAAATTTATTGAGTTTGTGCAGCTTGTTGCATATGGATCCAAAGAAAAATGGGTTTCACTTAAATGCTAAGATAAAACTAAATTAACGAATGTTAAAATGTCTTTGTTTTCATATGAGTGTAGTGCTGCATTGGACATGAATTGGACTGAATAAAGAGAAATTTGTAACTTTCAGCCTTTGAAAACTGTCATTTAACTGTAAATGCACAAAGATGTACTGACAATTTAGCAATGCACAGGATCTTTCAGTATTTTGGCCATGCAGTTTTTATGTAAAAGTGTGTGTTTTCCCTGCTTTTGCTGATATTTCAGGCAATGTGCATCGTTCAGAGGTGTGCTCCATTCACTCTAGAGATCAGTAGTTACCCTTTGCTTTCAGTGTTATCTCATCCAGTATCTTAAATGTTCAGGAAAAAGAAATATTTTTCCCTTCATTAAATGTGTTGTTTTGTTTTGTTTTTCCTGAGTTTATATTCACATTTGTAGTAAAAATTAAAAATAATAGCAATGAAAGAAAGTGCCAGAGCTCCCAGTAAGCAATAACTTCATTACTGGGAACAGTCATTACTACAGAGCTGATGATTTGCAGTGGTGCCACACATTGCAGTGGTGACAAAAAATGTTTCTTGTCCCTTCTGTGCTCAGGCTCTCCCCAGCAGCTCTATCGCCCTCTGTATCTTTTGCAGGCTACATGCAATATGAAATTCCATTCCCCTGCCAACTCTTACTCTGCTATTTAATTCTTCATCAATACCTCAACTCCTTCTGGTTTTGATAGATGAGCCCTGCATTCCTGCTGAGCTGTTTGGCTTGGAGGAATATTTGAAGAGTAAAACAAACAAATGAAAAAAGTTAGTGATGGCACTGGTCCTTGGAAACAGCAAACAAAATAAACAGGTTTTGATAAGTAATTTTTGAGTGGCAAAGTTTTTTACCTCACATAGTAGAACTATGAAATTTCTTAAATGCAAGCCTCTTTTATGACTCCTTTTAAAAATGTGACAGAACAGGTATGCAAAATAATTTGTTGAGATAGATAGTGAATAATTAGTTACTAAGAGATGCATTAAGGAAACATTTCTGAAAGTTCTCTGAATGTTAATACAGCCATTCCAAAATACTACTCAGGGAAGTTTGGTCTTCTCATGGAGAGCCATATGGTCAAACTGAGACACACTTCCCTTAAAAAAAAGAGTGTTTTATACTTTCTGTAAAAGTTTTGAATGAAATGTTCGTTGTGGATGGGTAATAAGACTGATTTTGAGATGAGCTCAGCTGGTTAGAGCACGGTGCTAATAATGCCAGGTTGTGGGCTCGATCCCTGTATGTGCCATTCACTTAAGAGCTGGACTTGATGATCATTCTAGGTCCCTTTAAACTCAGACTATTCTGTCGTTCTGTGATTTATGAAAAGGTGCAAAATCTGCTTTTCCAGAAGCTTGAAGGGAGAGTATACTCAACCCTGATGTGCCAAAACTGTACCTTTCTGCATACGCATGTGGAAAGATTCTTTCACTCAAATTGTTCACATCTCTCTAAACACTGACAAAGTACCCATGCAGTCGTTCAAAGGACACAGCCATGAAGCAACACTGTGCAGTTTCTAATGCCACACTACTCTTACAGAAGGTTAAATGGCAAGGAAAAGTGAAAAAAAAAAAAGTCATAACAGTGATTGGAAGAAAGTAACCAAAACAAGTCCCTAGAAAGACTGGCACCATGCTCACAGATATTCTGAGAAGTGAAAGAGTAGCTAAGTTTATTAGATAAACTTTGTCTAGTGAATAATTAACAGGTCAGCTTCAAAGTGTTACTCAATATAGACTGTTCGTTTGTTTTTCTTTTTGTGACAGTGATGTTTTGCTTTTAACATCCAGTAAAGGGTTATATCAGGTAATCCTGGCATGATAAGGTGGGAGATTTATCCATTTAATCGGTCATATTGATTTCATTTTTAATTTCAAGTTACTTCCTGATAAGTGTCCATGTTTCATGGGATCACATATAATTCAGTACTGTGTCTATTTAATCGGTTTGCATATACAAATGTTATATTAACACCATTGTTAAGGTCATGGTATTAGTCAGCCGAAGGGCTGGAAATGTACCTTCTGTAAATGCATTTTTACAAAACTGAGGATTATGTACTATTTATTTCATAGGGTCCCTGCCTCTTTTTGCATAAAGCATGGGTATGAACTGAGTTTGTTATACTCAAGAGGCTATAGCATGCCTTTAGTAGGACTACTTCCATATTCATGACAGAATTTGAGTAGTGATGCAGCCAAGGCTTCCAGAGAGAAAAGAACAGGTCAGTGGTTAAGGCAATTGAATGCTGTCTTGAAAGCTAAATTGTAACCTTGCCCCTGAGTTTGTAATTGATGCTGAGTTACTTAGATTAATCATAGGTGGCCACTAACCGATTTTTTCAGTGTCTGATTGAGAATATGATTTATCAACACACTGAGTACTTAAATCTGGATCTGAAGTAAATGACAGCTATAAGTGGGTAAATGAAGTATGGCATAGTGCTAAGTAGTTATAAAAAAATAAAGTCCTAAACCGCTCTCATATGAGACATGTAAGCTTTGTGGATACTTTTATCTTAGCTCCTTTGGATCTTTTGTTAGCTAAAGATAATAGTATACCTTGGTTTGTAGCAATACCTTAGAATAATTGTGCCAGTATTTTAGAAACAGTCTGCCAGAATGACCATGCAAGAAATAACACTGGTGAGACCTGCACTTTTACATTCAGAGGATTCTGTATTCTTACTAGAAGAAAATACAACAGATAGAACATAATGATGGATTAAGTGAGAGAAATAGTGGAAAATTTCTCATTAAATAAGTACTTTCTATTCCAGTGCATTAAACAAGGCTCCAAAACAAAAGTGGTAAATGACCATATATGCTAAATGATATAGTCAAATAATACACATGCAGCACTGACGCAATTGAAAGTTTTACAGACATAGTGTTCCACAGCTCCTGAGTATTTTGGCACAGCTCTGAAAAGGATGGACATTCGTGAGGTTTGCAAGAGAGCTACTTATGTCTGTGTTCTCGCCAAATACAAAGCCTATACCATGGGCATGTTAGAGCCTAAACAGCTTTTCTGATAATGTCCTTGACAAACCTATGATTTTAAAGCAGAAAGAGAAAAGAAGATACAATAAATGTTACTAGCTCTGTCTAGGACACAGTGCCCTAGGACTACCAGAAGACTACATATGCCCACCCTCACAGCCCAAGACAAGCACTTACTATAGCTCTTTGGGAGAAGCTTCTCTTCTTTCAGGAATGGATCTGACAATTCAACAGAGTGCTCAGTGTGAGGGCATTTAAGGTGACAAAAACAAATGAGGTGTTCCAGAAGTTTATTGCCCTCAAATAGAACGAGACTCAAGATGGAAATTGAGTATTAAGGCAGGAAAGGAGGTGTCTGATACAACGAGCTAATAGAAAATAATATTAACAAGCTAATAAATTAGGTATCCATAAACAAGAAGCTGCAACAAAAAGAGTAGTACTGTTACTCTTACAGTGCTTTTTTATGTAGCAAGATAAACATATGGGGTAACTGGTGCTAGTGCTTGGTATGAACTCATCTGTAAAGTATTTTGTGTGTCCATCTTGCAGATTTTTCAATGATGAGCTTTCAATCTTTGCTCAGGAGAGACCGCCACATTGTCAAGACTGACGGCACATCAGTAAAAAGGCCTATGAAAATACACTCTGCTTACCTGTTACAAATGCTGTGTGTTTATTGTTTTAGAGGCATTTTCCCTGCAGTGTGGTTTACACCCTTAGAAATATGTTAGGAGCTATTATGAGCTATGTCCTTATCATTTGAGATAGAATGCACTATTCAAGCAGACATGTAACAACAACAGGGTATTACACACACTACCTGTCTGTGTTCTTACTCGTAGTTCCTGCTAGGAAAAAAAAAAAAAATAAAGACAAGAAATTTTGTCATGGAGCAGGAGCAAATCAAATAGCCAAAGCTGTTTGTTATTTTTTCTGTTGACAATTCTGGAAGTTGAGGACACACACTGTTGGACTAGTTTCGCCATGGTATATGATTATAACAATGTACAGGAGCTGTGCATTTATCTTGGAAAGGTGAAAATAGTTTTGTGATCTATCTTGGACTTCCTTCTAATTTTACCAAGACAACATGATCACAGGTTTTGCTCATTACCGTGAGAGTGGAGATCATTCCTTTGGCTTCACTAAAGAAATTAGTGTATATGCACAGCCACGTTCGCGTTTCTGAACAAAAATCTTTACCCAAACAGGCATCTGTCCGCTTCACCCTGCTCTTCCCATTCCCCACAGGGAAGAGAATAACTAACGCAGCAGCTCTCAGTCCCGCCTGAGGCACGCCAGAGATGTGCTCTGAGCTGACACGCAGGGACAAGGACCGAGGGGGCCGGTGCGGGGGCGCGGGATCCACCGCGGACTGTCCCGGGCCGACCCGGGCAGGGGCTGGGCGGCTGCGGCCGAGGGCTCCATCCCCTCCCGTCCCCTCCCTCCCGTCCCGCCTGTGCCACCGCCCCCGGGCGGGGGGAGCCGCCCACCGCGTCCCATAAAGGGCGGCCCGGGGGCCCGGCGGGCTCGCTGTGGAGCGGGGTCCCCTTTCTGCCTCTCGGCCGCCGCTTTCCCTGGGACACGCAGGTGAGCCGCAGGGACGGGGCAGCAGCACCGGTCCCCGCGCCGGGCGCATCCGAAACCCCGGCACAGCGCATCCTTTCCCTCGTAGGCTCCTCCCGGAGACAGGCGGATTCCTTGTTGTGTCGCTGCCATGGCCTCCGTCCCCTCCGCCGGCTGCCTCCTGGCCAAGAACCAGTACTACAGAAGTGAGTGCTCGGCGCGGCCGGGAGCTGCGTGTTGTCCCCAAACACATCCCCCGCCCCTCTCTCCCCTCTTCCCTTCTTTCTGCCTGGGGAGCGCCTCTGGAGGAGGGAGGCTGAGCCTCTCCCGAGAAACTGTCCGGGTTGTTGGCACTCAGTAAAAGTGTCAGAATGTGTTTCAGGTGATGTCTGGATGAGCTGGAGGCAAAGAGTTGTCTTTGCCTAATAGTTTTTAATTTCTTGGAGAGTTTTTCCTATCACGGAACTTCAGTTTCAATGAGCATCTGCTTCTGGTTATTCAGCTCCTTTTTTTTTTTTTTTTAATTCCTCTATTTAGAATTGTTAGGGTTATCCTATACATACATATACATATATATATTTAATTATAAAATATGACCTAGAAAAAGTGCTAGCATAGTAAGTCATGGTTTCTACCTGTACTTCCTATTTACTTGCAAGTTTAGACACAATACAAAATCAATTCACATTTCTGTTTCTAAATATGTGAAATAATCACTGCTTTGAGAGTATTAGGATTCCTAGGTCCAGGATGGACACTAGTGCAAGTGTAGTATTTAGTTGTGTCGCAAAGGAAAGTATTGCAATTGGGTTGCTGTGGACTTTAATGTTCAAGGATGTACTTGCTTGTGTTGATAGCAGTGTGGCCATGATCTTAAGTTTTGTCATTGAGTTCAGTGAAAGTTATGCAGACGCATCTCAGTATGCTTTTAAGGGAAGAGTAAGCAGAGTCAGAGAGAAATTGATATAAAAGTTGTTATAAAAATGACTGTAGTAGAACAGTGTATATAGTATAGAAGTTACACTCTGTAGCTCAGTGAAATTGTTTCCTCTGAGATATCAGCATGTCTGAAAATCTTCTGACATATAAATAGTGTACTCTCTCAAAGCATTTTTTTTCATTACGTGTGTCTCTGTTTTCCACGAACAGCAAGACTGAACTCGGAATCCAGTGTTTCTTCCAGCTCCTCCTGCTGTTCGGATGCTGTGAACATCACAGACCAGGACAAAGCATTGCATGGTATTGTTCCCTTCTTTGAAAGAGTTTTCAGTTTTTCCTGTTATTTAGCCAGTGTCTAATGCTGTGGGCTTTTCTCCTTTGGCAGGGTTACCTGAGTTAGTTGATAAATACTGGTGGATAAAAAGCTTCTTCCATAGTGAACCCTCTCTGCCAACTGTTGGCAGAAAAACACTCTCAGCAAGCAGGTGAGTCCTGTCTTTACAACGGTGGGGATAACTTCCTTGCTCATTTTCCTTATGGTAAAAGTGTTAGTAAACAAGTCATAATCAGCTAAAACCATCTGGTGGGGTGCAATGCTGTTTTGATGACTTAAGTAAAATATATATCAAGTGTAAGGCTATGGAACCTTTCCATGTTTTCATTTTAACAAATGAACTCATATGCTACTTCGCATTATCCAGGTGTTAGTGCCCATTGCTGTTTCACATTTATGGTGATGTTTATTTAATCATCTACCTATAGAACTTGCACACCCACTTATACAGTTTGGTGTTTTACATTATGTTAAAAAGCTGATATGAATGCCTTCAAAAATACTTAGGCAGATAAATAAATATATTTGGGGTAAATACAATGAAAATTTTATTTATAACTTTTTTATGTATGTTTCTGCAGTACCAACAGTTGAAAAGGACAGCAAGATGGCTTTTCTGACTGAGATGCTACATACAGACTTGTTTTTCTGAGAGACTTGGGATCTTCCTAATGTCTGGGTTCAGCTGCAAGAAGAAAACCAAACCTTTAGGAGAGTGGAAAAGTGTATTTTCAAAATATTTGTCAGTAGCTAAATTGATATTGCTTAGTGGACATATCCATGGCCTATCGTGTTCTTTCCAGATTAGCCATGATTTGTGATGTCTCTCTAATGGAAGTTTCCAGGATTAAACATCCTGATGACTTACTTGAATAATTAGAGAAAAGTGTCAGCAAAAATAAGGCATCGTAAGTTTAGGAGGAAGATGTGTATTGAATGACTTTGCAAACGGGTGGTTCAGTTAAGTTACCTTTAAGATACCAGCTCTATAGGCAGTCACAGTGATGTAAACAAGATTCAGATCTATAATCCAGAGTAGGACTGCTGTGTGGCACATGCCTTTTATCAAGTATTTGTGTACCAGTTACAGGGTGTAAGTTTACAAGAATGCTTGTCAATAGCATTGCTTTTAGAAAGCTCAGTTAGATGAAGAAGTAAGAATCAGTTTGGGTTCTTTGATCAAGCAGGGTGCATAGATCCCAACTTCAAATACCCAGGTACAACTTTCATTCCTACCTACATATGCTGGTATTTGAGGACAGAATAGAGGAGATGCACAAGAAACCAGTAATCCTAATGGACACTGACCTCTTCCAAGGAGAAGAGCAACCTTGATCAGAGTTGATACTGCTAGTTCTTTTTAGATTTCTTCTGCCTGCTTTGTTGTGGCTTAAAGAGCTACTTGTTCCTAAGTGACTGATTCTATCAGTATTCTGCTGTCTGTCGGGTTAGTTATGGGCTAGATCTGGCAAGGATTCCACTCAAAGTAATCATTATTGTTGTTATCCAAGTGTACCTTTGTCATGCTCTTGAAAGGTACTATAACATTGCGATGCTGGAGACTAAATGAAGTTAATTAGTATATAGATTGTTTATTCTACTGGGCATGACTGAAATGCATCAGGGATTATGGAAAATAACAAGTATTTGGCTGGATGATAACATTTGTGACAAATATCTATGCAAATTTTTGATGTACTATCAATAAACCTGCTGGATATTTTTCCATCACTGGATGAACTAACAATAGCAAACATTAATGTAGCCAACCTATTTTTGTTATAGGTTAATGGTTGTCATGGTAATGCATAACTCCAAGGTGTATCAAGTGGCTGCTTCAGGAAGCTTACAGTCTTGGTGGAGACGATAAATTCATGGCAGATGACAACAGAAAAGAGCACAATTCTGAAAACATGTTTTCAAGGGTCTTTAAATTGACTTGTGTCTTACTTTACTGCTATTGTATAGTTTCAACTTTGTCCTTTCTCTAAGTGTACAGAATGACTTTTTTTATACTAAGATTTTTTTGTTAATAAAGATTTAATCATGACTTATTTTTGGCTGTAGTGCAATTGGTGTGTGGGTTTGGGTTTTCTTTTTTTTGGATATGTATTTATTTTTCTGTTCTTTTTTAATGTGAAGTAATTGAAAAACTTAAAGCCCCCTCAGAAATCTGTGTTGTGTGTGCACTACATTCTTCCTTTAGTCACTTCAAGGTCTGATGTGAGGTGAAAAAGGAGTGCAAGCTAGGAAAAAGCCCCTAACACCTTTTTGTATAAGATCATGTTGTAAAGGAAGAGAAAAAGACAACAGGATAGTTGCAAGAAGGTGATTATGACTGTCTTTGAAGATGCTTGAAATCACAGAAGAAATGAGATGCTGTAGCCCTATTATTATATACATGGGAAATACCAGATTCAGGAAACACTGTGAAAAAGAAGTGCTAAGTTTCCATATTACTCGTTGAGTTTAAGCTGCTTCTGGCCTTATAGAGCCAAAAAGCAGGGTGCAGAACAGGCTTAAAGAGCTGATAAACTTTTAAGACCCACAAAAAACCCTCCAAACCAAAACAGTTATTTTTCAGGGAGTGGTGAGGGTAGGAAGTCCGCATATTTTTTGCTTTCATCTGCTTAGGCTCTATGAATGACTTGGTTTTGTAATGGCATCAGTGTGATAGAAACCTCTCTGGAGAGGTGTCCTCATGCCATCCACTTCCTCTTTTACTGTGATCAACTCAGCATTTGGGCTGCACCCCTCCCAACTCATAGTAATTTGAGCCAGTTCTTCAAAGTATGCAATGAACCAGCTCCATTAATTAATATCCAATGTTGCTATAGCAAACTCCTGAGAGGATATGGGTAAATGGGACATGAAAATGCTTGCAAACAAAGGGCTGCATTTTGTCACATCTCAGTAATAGGGAAATGTTAATTTTCTTAATTTAAATGCCAATACAATGCGCTGTTGAGAGGAGGGAAAAGCCAAAATTTAATTGACCTTAAAAGAAGCTGAGATAAATAGGAATGGGAAGCTATACTGTATTGTTTAAATGCAGCTTAGAATAAGGAAAACAGGAAAATAGTATGATTTCATATTCCAGTCTGGCCAAGACAGGTACAAATGTTTGATCAATGATTCACTGTAATAGGAAAAAAGTGCTTTTTTGCTGTTAGAAGGTCTATAGGTAGAGATCTATTTTAAGTTAATCTGTATATTGTTATCCATCTGGAAAAAAATAACTATCAGAAACAAGAATTGTGCCAGCATGTGAGTACTGAGTTAGATCCAACTATCATAACCAAATTAGGAATGGAGAGCTGGCCTTGAGAAAGAATTTTTTTTTCTTTACCTCAAGCACACATATAGCAGTGATATTTAATATAGACTTCCATTTCTTTCCTTAAAGAAAACTTAAGTCATAGTCCTGGTCCTAGTAGTACCCTATTTTAGAAGTCAAAATAGAAGAAAATTCTTGGACCATTTTTTTGGTTCAAGAAGGATGAAATTTGCCTGTTCTGCATGTTCAGAGAAATCCATAATAATGAAGCAATTTTTTTCCCCATTTGTTGTGATTTGGAAGAAATACTGTAAAGTTACATTTCTTTCCTAGAGTTTTCTTTCCTGTATGTCGGGTAAGCAATACTGCATATTGTGGATGGACAATAGTGAGGATTAACTCTAAAGACTGTAGCTATTGCAGTGAAATGGGATTTTATTTTTATATACTTGCTTTTTCTGCAGAAGCAAGAACGATAAATGGACCAAGATAAATACAAAAGGTTTTCAATATAAGAATGAAGAGCAAATCTAACAGCAATTCAAACTTATTTTGAGTTGTTAGGAGTAAGTACTATCCTTGTGATTTTTTTGTTAGGGTCACTTCTCTTTGTGGTATTACAACATTCTGATACTTTAAAATAATTGCAAATCCCCTCCTTATTTTTTTTTTCATGATCTTAACTAATAGTGCAATATTTCTTCTTGAAAACAGACTCTCTGTTATTGTCACTTCTTAAGTCTTCTATGAAGGAAGACCCAAGCAGGGTTTACTGAGACATTTCTACCAGGATTAATATTGTTTGCAGAATATTTCTCGGGTGATTGCACTCACAGCTGGTGACTGAAAATCTTGACCATGATCATGTTCAATGCCCTGCCAGACTACTCATAGATGGAGGGATTCTGTCAAATTTCTTTTATCATGCACTCTGTCATATGCCATTTTAAGCTGTTCTGGCAGTAGCAGATGTGAAATATACTGTTTGCAATCACTGGATGTTAGGTTTTTGTAATAGAAAGAGGCTATCACTACTAAGGAAGAGAATCAGATCAGTGTTTTGGGAGGAAGTTGTGGAAAAGCATATTTTTTCCTTTTTTTCCACTTCCATCCCTCTCAGAAACTGTAGAGAAAGAAATTGCTTTTTCCCAGCCCTATGACAAAAGAGAAGATTCAGTTCCCACATAGAGTACTTGATGGTATGTTCAGAGACACTCTATTGACTTTTTCTCAAAAATAAAATTATAAAAGTGTTTGTAGTCAAAATGACAGAATATGATCTGGACAAAGATATAATGTTAAAGCAGCTCATAAAAGGAATAAAAGAGGGCTTGTGCACTCAAAAAGTTGCTTTTCTCAGCTATGCCAACCACCGTGTCTCCTTCAAACTCAACCATCTTTGGCATCAACAAAATTAATTTTCATTTGTACCTGTAATACATAAATCAAAATCTCACTTTACTTGTTTAGTTGAGGTAACACCACTGGGTGCAAGATAAAACTGTTTTGTCAGTTTGTAGAGGAGAACCAAGGTACAGCTTGATGTCAGACACTCTGCGGGGATCATCTCCAGGACAGACTGAAGCCTGGATATCCAGGAGAAATGCAGTGATACTGGAAATAACCTTTTAAAAAGATTTTCCAATTTTCCTTTCCTTTTGTTTTCATTTGCTCTTTTTGCAATGATCATCTCATTCTGACTTTGAAGTAGTCAGGGATGGAGAGTTTACAAACACTCTAAAAGTAAAGTAAAGTAAAGTTAAATTTTCCACGGTTGATCACCTTCACTTTAAAAGATCTTCCTCTCTGGTACCAACTTGAATTTCTCTGTGAACACTTGAATTTCTCTGTGAACAGCAGTTCAGGTGTTAGTCAGGAATGCACGACCTAAATAACAAGGAAAGTTTTAAAGTGCTGATTCCACCTCCTCTTCAAGGATCTTTCTGAAGAGGTTGCATCATTTTGTTTAATATCCAGCTACACCGACTTCAAGAAGTATTTCAGCACAGTAGGAGTGGATCAATAGGTGGAAGCAGCTGGAGATGTGCTTTTTGCTTCTGTGAGTCAAAGCTAAAAGCCAGGCTCCCAGAATATGTTTTGGACTCTGTAGTTTACAGACTATTGCTAAGTGAGCCAAATGAGAAAGAAAAAGGTGATAGTGCCGTATTGACATGACATCAAAGCATTGGCCAGTTTGAAATCTTGGATCCTGAACCGCCACTCAATTCGCTTTCAAATGGAATTTAATGAATAGATTCTTTAATATCTCAAAATAATATGTTTAAAGAGTTTTGCTCATTGTAACTAACTACTTGTATGAAATAACACAAGAATTCACATTTTTGAAATCTAATTAAAAAATTATTTTCAATCCTCTCCTTGATAAAATGTATTTTGCCATTTTTTTCATTTTAATTCCATTATTACATTGCATAGAGAGTAGGTTCCTCATCTTGAAAAAAGGCCACTTTACATTTTGAATAAAGTTTTGGAACCTATGGAAGGCTCTTACAATAAACCTAGTTTGGATATCATATATCTTTCTAAGAACCTATAAAAGTCATGTTTCACTGTTTCATAATAGTGCAAAAATGAAAGGAAAATACTAGGGGTAAAATACACAATGAAATAATTTTTTTTTAAATAGGTATTTTCCCAACGTATTTTAATCAGGTCAATTTAATGCTGTCATGACTCCAGCTCTGACTCACCATATATTTAAGTTCAGGCGAAATCTGGAATCACCACAGCATCATACTGACAGGATGTGCCTTTTCTCTGGCAGTGACAGACTGAGTGGAGTATTGAATGTAAAAGGCAAGGTATCTGTATGTTGTATGTAGTAATACCTTCACATTCTGTCACAATAAAATGCCCGCCTGCAAAATACAAAATCAATTTGTGAAAAAGACAAACCAAAACAAAACACTGCACCAAAAAAATCCTCCTTCTTCACATTTTGTGCTTTCCAAAACCATATTTTTCTTGATGAAGTATTACTTCCTTTGTATTTCTTTCTAATGTGACTGCAAAAGACTGACAAACTGAAATGCATTTTGCAAATAGATTGTTGCTTGCACTGCTAGTTCTACTTGGTGTTATAATTATTGTCCTACATTAATCTTTTGCCATTACTGTTTAATGTATTTAGTGGGGAAGTTGTTCCTCTGTGTGTCTGTCACTGTACTGTGAATTTAACTGTTTTTTTGTCTGGATGGGGCACCTTTATAGTATAAATACTTTTTAAACACCTACTCACCACTAAAATAGAGCTCCAGTAACTAAGCCAGTCAGCTCAGACCTTCTGAGATAAATGTGCTTAGGCTGTAACTCTCTCATGCTAGGACTGACTTTTATTCTGCATTTTTACAACATCACATTGGATATTAATCTTGAAAGGAATCAACTGCGAGGCATTATAAAATTATATAAGGCCTTTATGACTAATTCTGAAAATGGATGTCCCTTCACTTCTCTTTGGACATAAAAGCACCTGCAGCATTTGAAAATACACAGAAATAAAACATGCTTTTTGTAATAAATGTATGTAAACTCATTGATGATGGATTTGAAGTAAAAAACCTTCAAACAACACAAAGGATCGCAAGGCGGATGGTTGTGACAGTCATTCATACCTACTTAAAATCCTAATTACATTTAAGGATCATTATGGCTCAAAGACTCACAGAGTTTAAATTGTTATCAATGCTCATTCACTCTCTCACGTCTCCCTGTGCTTTTCTCTGCACTAATTAAAAAAAAATACATAACAATACAAGAACAAGCATCATTTTAGCACCTACACAGAAATAGGAAAATGAGAGAAAAAGGATGGCAAGGGCAGACAGCAGTCCTTTTAAGCCTAGAATGGATCAGCCTCTCTTTAGGACATACATCTTTCTGTCCCTGGTTACGGGGAAAAAACGCCAACCCCCCCCCACCCCCTTCCCCCAAACCCAAAAGTATAATGCTCTGGCCAAGAAATAATCTTGGCCATATTAAAAGCTCAGGAAAAGCAGGCCCTAGTATCATTTATACTGAGAGAACTCTAAAGAAGGAAAATGGATTGAAAGAAACCACATTGTGGTTGTAAAACAGGGCAGAACTGCAGCACAATCTTTTACCTCAATAAAACCTTGACTTTTAGGCTGAAAAATAGCATGCCTGAAATATGTTGACAGGATATGTTCCTGTGACGGCTAGCGAGAATTTTGTTTAAGACCTCTTTTATGGGCTAATCTTCTCAGAAATTGCTTCTCTTGTCGGAATGTTGTCCTGTCCCTCCCTCACCACTGTCCCCCCCGAGTTTTATGCACACGTTACATTGAAGTGGATGAAGTCTTTATGGGGAACATGTTGATGGGCTGTAGTCAAGGAAAAGCTCCTTGAGACATACCCCATGTGTGTATTTAATTCAAAGCTGTGAATTTCAGGGCAAACATAATTTTTAAAAAATACGTAGTATTGCAGTGAAAGAACAGAAAATATATGTCAAACATTTTGACTGCTCATAACAATGACTGCTACCAGATGTAGTGTGAGGAATAACCTGAATTTAACATTAACCTGCAACATCAGAGCAGGCAAGAATTTTACTAATGTCTGAGAAAGCAGCATTAAATGCTGCAGTAGATTGCATACGGGGGCTAAATTCTCTCTTCCTTCCACTAAAGAACACTAACAGTGATGTCTCTAATTAGACCAGAGCCATCAAATAGGCAAGCTGAGAGTAAGAAAGGAAGGATGGGTAAACCAAACCTTAACTGGCTGCAGCAGATTATCAGAAAGAAAATCTGCAGGTTTATCTGGGGTCCAGACCTAACATGACAAATATCTTGGCACAGAACCAGTGGAGATTGTTCATTATTTTACAGTAAAACAGTCAGGAGTATTTATTTATTTTTTTTATTAATTATTTAATGAATTATTAAGTCTGATGAACATTTTAGCGGTAGGGACTGGAATCTCTAATGAGCTGAAAATTCTTGGGCGAATGGATGCTGAGAGATTGATGTTGTTAGCTTTTAGCTTCTGAGAATTCATATCTGAAGCCCAGCTATGTATATTATTATTATTTTGATATACATTAGTTTAAAACAATCAAATTTATTAACTGAAGTTAATTTTTATTTATATAATTTGCAATCTGTAGAATGACTATGCAGTGTATGGAAGAATATAGGTAAGGACATAATTTTAGTAGGATTTCAGCTATTTTGGTATCCATTTAGCTGATGAGAGGGATGAACTTCCAGCATGAAGAGATAAAGGACAATTTTATGGTGTCTTTTCAGGATTGAAAAGACTGTACAGCTGAAAGTAAATTTCCGGTAATAAACCTCACTCTCATTTCCCTGATGTGGAGGAGTGACCTAGAAAGAGCACTGCTTATGTTTGGCTGCTGAAAGAGTGTGTTACAAATACAGGACAAGGAGTTCATCTTGCATAGCTCCTTATTTCCAAGAAATCCAAGTGTCTCTAGTCTTACATAAATCACCTGGGACACTACAGCTGAAGTTACTGTGCTGAGACTTGCTTAATACTGTTCTATAATTAGCTAGAGAGTCAATTCAACATTTATTTCAAGTGTATGAGGGAGAAGCAACTTCATGAATAGATAATAGAGAAGGCATACATTGTCTGAATGCATCAGTTTAAAAAAGTGTTCTTAAATTACTGTTTTATTGAAAGCATGCATTTGAAGATCCTAGATTATTCCATCTGCAAGTCAACACATTATGTGCATTACACTTGTATTAAATTATTATGCCTCAGCTAAATAAAGACCCTCATCCCTGGTGCTTCACTTTTATGAGCCTCGTACATTAATGTGTGTAAAGGCATATGGGAGTGAAGGAAAGAAAGAATTCTTTGTACTTTCAGTGTTTATTGAACCACATTTTTTGGGTCATCCTAAAGAGTAGGCACAATTTCAGAGGTAAAAACATAAGAAAAATCTCTTTTGAGAATTTTCTTTTGAGACTTGCCAAGATTTCCATTATTATTGCCTAATTATTCCTGCTTTCTGAAAAAACATGAAATGAAGACACAAAGAGTTCTCAACTTGTGGGGCAGTGTGGGGCTATTTCATGAATTGTACATTAAAAAAATCGACAGGATACAAGACTTACAGTCAGTATTTAAAGATATGGAAAGTCAGAAATGTTTGAGAAGGGAGAAACAGGAACAGAGAAGGTGGGATAAAACCACTCTGCCTTTAGCTTTCTACTTTTTACAGTTCTCTGCAAATTCAAATGATTGTTTGTTATCAATTAATTGTTTGCCACATTATAGCTGTTATACTCTTGCCAGTCAAGCCTCCGGCTGGGCAGGAATGGAAACACTTAACATCAGTGATTTCTAACATATGGGGTCTAAAAGTTGGATTTAAAACCTAGTATCAGTAGGTACAAGCTTTTTTCTTTCAATATCAGGTAAAATGTTGTTGAAAAACCTATATAAATATAAAATAAAGCATCAATGCTATATCTTATCAAATGTAAACCACAGTATTTCTGGAACTGATTTAGAAATTTTATACCCATACATACGTGTCAGGTTTAACCCCAGCCAGCAACCAGGCCCCATGCAGCCGCTTGCTCACTCCCTCAACCAGCAGGATCAGGGAGAGAATGGGAAGGGTAAAAGGTAGAAAACTTGTGGATTGAGATAAAGGCAGTTTAATAGGGAAAGAAAAAGCCATGCACAAGCGAAGTAATACAAGGAATTAACTCACTGCTTCCCATGGGCAGGCAGGTGTTCAGCCATCTCCAGAAGAGCAGGGCTCCATCACATGTAATGGTGACTTGAGAAGACAAAAGCCTTCATTCCAAAGATCCAGCACTTCCTTTTTCTTCTCCCCAGCTTTATATACTGGGCATAATGTCATATGGTCTGGAATATCTCTTTGGTAGGTTTGGGTTGCTTGTCGTCTCTGTCTCTTCCCCACTTCCCATGCACACCCACTTTCCTCAGTAGCCTGGCAGCACGAAAAGCAGAAAGGGCCTTGCCTCTCTGTAAATCCTGCTCAGCAATAAAAAAAACCCTCTGTGTTCAGCATCACTCCAAAACAAAGCCCCATGTTGCATATAGGTAAAACCTTATAAAATGAAGGCCTTGTTGCCTTTGTAAAATCACGGCCTACTCCTGTTACTTTGGCTAAGTAGAAAAGGATTCTGGGTAATTCTGGAATAGAGGTGGAAAAAGTTATGTAACCTTAGAAAACAAGTTATATAACCATAACGTATTCACATTGTGGTTTTATGGTGGTTGGTTGAACTATGGGCATTGTGCTTTAATGGAATGTTACTGATAAAAGCCTAATTGCTTAAAAAGGCCTGGTTTTTGTAATAAACGAGCTCCCTTTTGCACCTGCCTGAGGACTCTGCGTCACTTCTCATCGCAACAGCCCCATACCAGCCACTGTGAAGAAAGTTAACTCTACCCCAGCCCAAACCAACACACTACTCTATAATGCTTCTCGAAGATTATAGAATGTATTTATTGAACTACAGCCCCTCCCCCTAAAATTAGCAACACAGTGTTTAGCATTTCCATAGAAACTCTTATTAGCATATACTAATTTTTTTGGCTGTGTAAATTTCAAACTGCATTAGCATTTTTTCTTTCGTATAAAATGAGTGATAGAGCAATCTATTTAATTTTTTAGTTCCCTCTCTTCAGTCTCATATCACAGAATCCCAGAATAAGCTGAGTTGGAAGGGATCCACAAGGGTCATTGACTCCAACTCCCAGCCCTACACAGCACCATCCCCAAGAGTTACACCATGTTCCTGAGAGTATTGTCCAAATGCTTCTTGAACTTTGTCAGGCTGGTGCTGGATATCAAACCACCAAAATACCATTAATGATGCCTTTGTCAGGGCCTGTACTAGAAAAGTTTATAATTAAGGACACTATGTAATAGTGTTTGCATTTCTGCAGGGAAAATTGCTTCTGAACATACTATATTATTATACAGCAGCTTTCTTTTTCCTAGCAGATTGCTACATTTTTCCAAAACAAAGCACTTTCATGCACATTTTTGTGTGTACAAATAAATTTAGAAACTGTCATACATTATATATTTTAAAATTATTTTTAGTTTTTGAAATATAACAGTAATATTAAACCCATTAATTCTATACTCATTATAATGCTAATGCAGGCATTAAAATATTATTTAATTGGAGGTGAGCTTCAGACTGAAATAAAACTTTACATTCTACAATTTCCCATGTGGTTTATCTTTTAGGCACCATAGTTAATGACAACTTTCACAACAGCTTCTGCTAAGCCAGGTGAAAATATAGAAAAATTTATCTTCTCTTTTACTGATAAGGTTGTACAATAAAATAATTGTGTGGGTGTAATTTCCTAGCCTGCGCTATGGTCCTCACATACCCACCAGATTCAGAATCATGAATTCTAACTCAGTTTAGGCTGGTCTTCTACCAGAGACGTGTTGCTTCAGGTTTTAATGATTGATTACGCAGGCCTATGCATATGTCATCCGTCCTTCATATGTATCTAATCCCTCATGGCTGAGGGATCCATCAACAAATTAAATGACCCCTCAGTAAATCAAATTAATCAGCAAGTCCAGAGATGTTCCCAGTATTATGCATGATTGCTAAGACATGCACTGGACACTGTAGGAAAAATCTGCAGTGCTATCTCCAGAAGTAGCAATGATCTTAAGTCATAAGATCATAATTTGGAAAACTGCTGTCTGTGTCAGAGTGATTAACACCAGCTCTGCTGGCCCAAGATGTTTTCTAGTTCTCTTACCTGATGGTAATAGCCTCTTTCAACCTCTCTGCTTTCCTCAAGATTTAATCTTATTTCCACTAAAATAATGATTATGATGATAGTAATAATGATACTGGAGCCCTCACCTCTAGCCCATTTGAAGAGGCTGGCCCTATAACCAAGCATATTTCAGGAAAGACAAATCATCTTGGTGCAATTATGCATTTAAAGCAGGTTTTGAACTTTAAATTTTCTTTGTCTAAAGATAAGTTTATTCTTGAACATATAATTTGCCCTTACATTTACGGAGGACAGGTATGCCCTTCCTTCTTGTACAGTTCTCATATTGAGGACAATTCACCAAAAGTAAAAATCAATCAAGTTGCAACGGTGCTGAATTTCTCTAGAATTTTTTTATAATGGGAGTTGCTTTTATTGGTGGGTCTAGGACTCAAGAGTTTCTTCTGCTGGGTTTAAATGGTGTTCCATATTGGAAAAAGGATCAACTGGTAATATGAATAAGTAGAATAGCAGTCCCTGGGATTCGTAATTTGACATAGGGTACTCATGTGTATTTCTTTTTAGTGGCATAATATGTCATTACTTTTATCATTTTATATATAGGCCTTCTCCTTTCCTTTTAGAAGTAATGCAGTGTGGAAGTGGGCATTTTGTTTATTGAGCGCTTGTAATTCCACACATGGATTATGCAGTGTGTATGCTTACAAATGCTGCAGGGGTGACCAATTTGTATGAAAATACGTCACTGAGGAGCCAACATGCCTATTTCAAATACTGCAGGTGTTATAAATGGAAGTGAGAACAGCAGCTAATTTAAATAACTTCCCATTGCCAAGCCATCTTCCACCCTAAGAGGATTCTAAAGCACATTTTGCCCTAGAAAAAACGATGTTGTTTGCTATTTTTCTATGCAGTTGAATTACAAATTACTTCTTCAGCATAGACCAAAGGGGACAAAAGTAGATATGTGGGATATTGGTATCCAAACAAGATTTTAATAAATAGACAGACAAAAAGTGTTTTATCAACAGCTGATTATGGTCACTCATTCACATTTTTTACTATACACTAGGTACCAGTAACATGCTCAGAGCTATGCAAAATTCAATTGCTGCCTACTCCTTAAGGCTAGGAGTAGACAGCAATGGTACTAAGAAGGAAGTACATTTGTGAAATGCCTAGAGAAAAAAAATAATTGGAATGATTTTGTTTTAATTGCTTATTTCTGTGTTGTTTCAGTGGAAAATGGCACATAGCCTTTTAAAGAAAAAAAATGCTTGATAACGTTTGCAGAAGATGTCACTTCTAGTAATGTCATGCCCTCACTTGTCTTGATGAGCTGAATAATGTGATTTTCAGACAGCCATCTAAATTTTCCCAGATGAGATAATAGCTGTCCAATTTACTCAAGTTTCCACTCAGTATATGGTTTAAAAATCATTTATCAATGATAACATAAACCAATTATATTTCTAATTGCCCTTTAACAGATGAAAATTTATACAGAAATGTCTAACTTAGTCCATATTTCCTAATTATATATGGGCTCATTCTTTTAAATGGGTGAGATTTGCGTGTCAAACTTCTGAATTCCAGCCTCAAAGAGCATTGAACCCATTCATGGTCCATGACAGAGGAATCGTGGCTAAATAAGCAATGTACCTGATGTCCATGGTTCTGGTCTGAGGCATTATTTCACTATTTTTCTAGAACTTCTTTGGTTTTTCCCTGGGATCTTTGTGCCAACTTTGTATCAGGATTTATGGAAGTTAATTTTTGCATCTACCACTTTCTTAAGCTATGTGAAGACATGGGAGTGAAATGTGGTCTCACTGAAATCTCAACCAAGAGCCCACGAACAGAGTTTAGGTGAGAACTAATTCTGAGTTTTCCTCAGAGTTTAGGTGAGAACTCTTTATGCAAATCAAATTACATTTGAGACAGCAAAGTCCTCTGCCTTTGATGGGAGATAATTTTACCCCAGACTTTTTCAGCATAGTAACCGCACATAGTTCCACAAAATTAACATGCAATGTCTGAGTTGTCTTTAAGAACTCAATAGTCAATTTTGTAAAAGTCACTTATTAAGGTGTAAAATGAAAGCCAAATAACAATAAAAAAAATCACATTTCTGAAAAATGTGAAGAATAAAACATTAGATTAGTCCAGGCACATCTGAAGGAGAAGGCTGTAGTCATGAATTATTAGTACAAGAAAAGCAAAATTCTCTACTTTTTCTTAAAAGTCAGTTCAGCTCACACACCATCACAAAGTTACTCTCACATTTCATCATTTTTGACAATTCCAAATCAGGAGCAACAGGACTGCTGAAACCTCTTTCGACACAGAGGGATGTTTTGTTTGTATCATAATTTCTCCATCACTTTACTAAATAGTAATCCACATAGGAAAAGATACTTTAAAACTTAGACTGAAGAACTTTGTTCAAAAAATTACCTTTTGCCAAACATTGACTTGAATAGGCTTAGATGCCCTGTCTATCACTGTTGATTGTACAGGGAACCTAGGGAGACCAGTTTTGCAATTGAAGGCAGTGAGCTAGGTGCCCAAGGTGTGAGTAGGAACAGACTACCTGTGCAACAGCAACAAAAGCAATCAGAAGGATTCTCAACAAGGAGGCAAAATACCCATTTTATTTTAAGTTTATATCCAACTTCCAACTTCAGCTGCTTCTAAGCAGTTAGCTTAAGCACCTTCTCATATCACAACAGCATTGCAGAACTCTCTAGAAGTGGTTCCATGGGGTTTACTTCCATTGTATTTATACATAAGCACAGGGAATGTGATAGCCTTAAAGTTGGTTCCACCATGTTTTGCTCAAAGTTGTGCTGAGTGAGACACGCGTCTCTCCTGCAAAGTTTAGTGGAGAGAACTAGTGGTGGAGGTAAAGCAAGAATAATTTGGAAATGAATCTTTTTTAACATAAAGCATTTTTAGGGAAATGTATTTTTACCAGACTTGCGTCAGTGGTGATGTGTCAGGCCGTCACTTCATGTTAAACAAAGAAGGCAGGTTTTAAGGGACATTAAATGCAACAGACTTCTCTGGACCTCAGTGGTTGTGAGTGAATACCAGATGACAGCACAAGAAACCAAGCACTTAGTGGAACTAACTTCAAGTAAACTAAAATGCCATGGCAGTGTAACAAAACAAATGGAGAAGGATTAAGCAATCTCTATTCATTTGGTATTTGCAAGAAACAGTTGTCCTAAAAAATTAGAAAATCATAGGCAGCTTTTTTACAAAACTGTTTGAAGTAGATGTGGACTTCATAGCTACCTGAAAAGGAGAAGAGTAATCTTGAAAATATATTACATACCTGTGAGTCCTCATTAAATAAGAAATATAAAAAGGACAATATTTGGTAATAGTCAGAGAGAAAATGTCCATCTTTTGGTTAAAATTGGGACATATCGTCAAGAGAACTTGGAGCAACAGTGAACCAAATCCGCTGAGAAGTCATTTGAGACTTTTTCCCAAGGATAAGGGAGCCCTGGACACTAAGCATATATATGTGAAGGCTCTTACTTTCCTTCATTTTCCCTGGAAACATTTCCCCCTTTCTAATTAACAGCTGAAAGAGGAGTAAGCAGATTTCTTGCTATGAACATTATTTACCAGAGAAAATGTAAGTCTCGCTAGTCACAGCACAAAGGAAAACCAGTGAGGCAGCTTACCAAAGGAGGCCTGAAACAGGAAGGTTACCACATGCTCCAGCACTTGAATTTAAGAAGTACTAACTCAGTGCTGATGATGTTGAGACTTGAGAAACAAGAGCCTCAGAGTATCTTGGAAGCCTCAGAGAAAGGTTGAAAACAGTTAGTAAAGACCAGTGTTCATATTAACTATCTAAAGAGGTGATGGTCGAGCCTGACATCAAGAGAGAAAGGGAACTGTTCAGTGGGGACATTAAGACATGACATAGGAGCAAACACTTCACCTATCCAAGGGAGAAAGCTAATCATTGTTAGAAAACCATGCCTGTTTATGAGGGTCATCTCTTAGTTAAATTTATAAGGGAAGATTTTGCTCTTCTGGAGGGCAAATGTGTGGAGCAACTGCCTTTGAAGCAATTCTGCTCTGTCTTGACACACTGAAACCAAGAGTTCACTCTGTGTTGCTACTGCTCATGAGGATCAGCTGATGCTGTTTCATGAGAATCAACTGTCTCCAGTCTTAAGAGTCTAACGATAAAACCTTCTGAAGGGAAAATCCATCATAAAACAATTAAGAATTAATGTAATTGCTGAAGAGCTATTTCCATACCCCATGCATGTTCTGCTGCAGCCTGAAAAAATACTATCTTCCATGAAACCTCATCCACAAGAAGACTTAAAAAGATACACTGGAAAAAGGGAGAAACCTGCCTTCTGGCAGAGAAATCTGCCATTAGAAGGCAATAGAACTGAAAAAACACCTGGGAAAAGTAGGAAATGCAATTTTATTTATTTCTGTATTGTATTGTCATCCAAATCTGGCCTTGTTGCACAGACATGTGGACAAAGTTTTTTTTAAAGGAAAAAATAATAATTTATTGGAATCTTGCTATAGGGTAACAGTTGCATGGAGAACCAACTCTCTAAATCAGAACGACTGATGTCTGCCCAGTGGTGATAGACAGTTCAATTGTAAGGATCCTCACAGTGCAGCATTCAGCTGGATCCAGAGAGACTTCTCAGATTACCATTTGGTTTTGTTCTTACAGGTCATCTGACCACGATGCTATGTGACCACCCCAGTGCACATAAAACTCATTGCACTGGAACCCAGCTACATCACAACTGTAAAATAAGAGGAAACTTTATTTTTATATTTTGAACTCACTTTCAACTTAAGTCCCGTGGGTATAGTTTGAGTAGTCAGAGAGATCATATTTTCAAAAGTAATGATAAATATTCTGCATACACTTGCGATAAAATTGTTATTTGAATTTTTTTAAGATATATTTCTACAAGTTTGACTAAGAAAAGAGAGCTAAAGGACAGCGTCTCTTGAAAGATTTGATAGGTAGAAAGGCTGTTAATTGAAAAAGACAAATAAATATTGCATAACAGTTCCTATTTCAATAAATGGTAAATTAGCAAAAAAAAAAGACAGCAATATTAGTGTATTCAGAAGATTTCAAGAGCAGGAAAAGAAGAGAAGTTAGTTCCATTAAAATGTGCAACAAAAGATAATAATTTATTTAATGAGACAAAAGAAATACAAACCTTTTTACTAATTCACAGATTGCTGCTGGAAATTAATGGCGTGCTTGCCTATAAAATAATTAGAAGGGGCATTGGGAATAAAGTGAGGGAAACAGCCCTGACAGGGAGGAAACCAGGGAGACAACCAACTTCCACATTTCTGGTTTATGCAAACCAGCTGTCTCCAGGAAAAAGGGATTAACTGTGGACAGTAACAATAATGATTGTTATTTGCATAGTTTTCTTTTTAAGATGAGAAAACAAAAATTGTTTAAACTCAGTGAATATGAAAGCATATCAACTTCTCTTAAACTGTGAAGCAGCTCCTCAGGGCTACATCAGCGTTTACTCAAGAATTAAAGTGTTGCAAACGTGGCAGAAGTAGAACAGCTGGTTTCCAGGATGTGGCTTGATGTTAGCGTAGGCATGGACCATGTCTGAACCAAATCCAAAGTACAAATCACATTAACTTTTTTACGTGGGCTAGACTACTGTTGTTGCCTCCTGCTTCCATTTCTTTAGGCAGTAAAAAGTTGTATTGTTTTATTTGAAAATATAGTTGTTTTGAATATGGTGGTGTTTTACTGGAATACTCTAATTTTCAGAATGTATCGTTCTATCATACATTCTGAGATTAAATTCTTGACTATCTCAAAATTATCATTTACCTTAAAAATTCTGTTTTGACTTGACTAAACTTCCAGTGATTACGAATTTGACTGATACTAGTCCGTGGTAACTTGTTTTAGATCTGAAGCTACTTTTGCCTCTGAAAAAGAGAGTGAAGCTGTACCCCAAAACCTCTGAAGATGTGTAGACCTCTGCTGTGTCTGTGAAAAGTAACATTCTCAGCCTTTGCTCTCATCTGGGAAGATTGAAGAGGCTTAAACATGCTTTAGACCTGACGCCAAATACTTGGGATCAGAGTATTTTTAAACTGTCTGCAGACGATAAGAATAATTCTGGTTAAGCTGAGGTTATGATACCTGCTGTAAAACTGATCTTTTCTATAATTGATAGCAGAGGTATTTTTTTAAGCTAGATTTTTTTAGGACTCCTTGAAAATTGTATGAGAGCTCTGATGTAAAAAACAACGTGAAGTAACATGGAATTCCTGCTATCCCTATATGTCGAAAAGATGCTAAATATTTATCACAGTAAAATTTTGGGTGAAATAATTTTTTTTCTTTTTCTTTTTGTGAAAATTCACTCTCCTCAAGTTTTCACTGGTTAGGATTCTCAGCTCTAATATTAACACTTTCTATCATTACTTAGCTCATCTTGTTCTGACGAAAAATGATATTTTAGACTAGACAAACATAACTTGACTTCTCTTTCATCCTTTCATCCTTTCTCCCATTCCCCTTTTAATTGACTACTCAAATGATTAAAAAAATTATAATCACTTCCATAGGAGAAGTTAACTTTGTTTCAGCCTTCTTTCTTTCCCTTTCTTTCATTTTCTATTTCTGGAAACTTTTCCAAAGATTTTGTGTTGTTCCTAATGAGAAACAGATGCCCTTCTAAAGTGTGTCTTCCTCTTACCACTCCAACAAAAATCTGGTTTAAGGAGAAAGCAATGGGTCCATCATGGATCAGTGGCTTTCTTGTGTTCAGGATGTGAAGCCAGAAATAGCTCATCATTTCATGGAAATTTGAAAATCTGAAGATTGATGAAATGAATTTTTTTTCTAAAAAACATGTGATGCACTTCTGCTCCCAGAAATAAGTTTGGATTTTTTTTCCCCATATATAAGGAAGCCCACTCCCACAAATTATTAGGACTCACACAACTACTCCTGACAATTTTACCAGAACAAGACAAGCAGGATCAGACCTTATGATTTATTCATAAGTTGCTATTGTGTTGGGTTTTCTTTCTAAAGTTAATTGGAATTAGAGTCTTTACTGATAGCAAAAGAAAAAAACTAATTTATTTTAAGCTAGCTTCAAACTAAGTTTTTAATTAAATGACTGCTTTTTTTCTCACCACAATTTGCCATCTCAGGTAAGAAGCTGTGGGTACCCACATTAGAGATAATGAAGCATATTTTAAAAACAAATCTGACTATCATTTAAATTTTGCTTCAGACTTCTTGTCCAGACTTCAGGCTTCAGTATTCTATACAGCCCTGAATGAAATCTCTAAATCTGAAAGTCTCCACCATCTATTCTTTGTCAGAGGCTGCTACAATCAGCTGAAGCTAAAAGTAATTACTATACATAAATGAACTGAAAGAAGTTGATTTTCCACAGGCTTTAATATCACAACTTTTATTAGAGTATATAAAAAATTGCTTGTCGAGCACTGCATGGGAATTTAAAAAAAAACAACAGAAAATCACATTCCCAGATCCAGCCAAAGCTTTGTAATTCATGCAGAACCTAAAATTACAGACACATATATTAAAAATACGTAAAGAAGTTAACTGACTCTTGTAAGTCATGAAGGCCATCTCCTTTGAAGCATTTGGGGCTGTTCTATAGTAGCAGCTCTAAAATCCCTCCTCCTCTCAGTGAACTCTTAAATTAAAGCAACAAGCAAGTATTTAAACTATTTGTTAAAAACTGTGCATGCTTGTTACTATTTTTTGCCTTCAGAAACTTCTGAGACAATTATGATCACTTAAATAAGATAGAATTTTGCTCTATCATACCCTGTATGTACACAATCACTGCTCAATATTCATTAGGCTTTCTGAAAAGAAACATCTCACTGGCACATGCAAGTAAAAGCTCGAGAGGATTAAATAGAACTGTTGGCTTATTTTAACTCAGTGGCATCATTACTGAGCTATGAAATTACTGAATTAAAGGAAATTTAAATATACCGTGATCCCTATGCATGTCTTTATCTGACTAGCCAGTCATATGAGTAATGATCACAAGCCATTATTAGGAATCTTCTCTCCAGATGAAGCAATCACTATTACTGGGTTTATGTACAGCATAATCCCTCCACAGGTGAATGAATTAGCCATGGGAAAGTGCATGCCAGAGTGTGTATCTGTGAACACCTGGGTTGCTGGGTGGGAAGAAGCAAGAGAGGACATGGAAAGGAAACTGTAGTTGGGAGTGGAGAACACTCAGAGTCACGATTCCAAGGTGTAGAAAAGACAGATGCTTCCTATGGACCCTGTGGGGACATTATTTCCTGCAAGCCCAAATGCCACTGGAAGTTGCTGGACACAGATTAAGTTTCGAGCAACCTGCAAGGTCACACTGCCTGTGAGGGATGTATGTGTTCCCAAAGCATTTTATTTTGATCTGCCAATTGATCAGAAACTTGCTGTGCTTAGAAAGCTTTTCTATCTTGTGTTCCTTTCGACATATTCTCCTTAAGAAAAATAGCAGACACATTCCTCTCAAGGCTTTGGCTGAATTTAGGTCCTGTCACAAAGTATTTCACTTTTTTCCAGGACATTATTTACCCTAATTTCAGATATACCTCTTCTGAGAGAGCCATAAATCATAGATCCACATTTGCAGTCCTAAATACTTAAACCCACTCATCTTAAAATACATGCTGGTCATTGATTTGCCAAATTAGAGGTCTCCTGAAGATTTTCTAGTGTTCTGTTCCTTCTCTCTTACAGTCTACCTTTGCAGTTGAAAAGCACAATTAAAGTACTATTGCAGATTAAATAAAAGTGATGTCAATAACATCTCCTTCTGTAAATGAATGAGAAATTGTTTCCGCTGAGTGCTCAGGCATTATAATGAACTGTAGGGAAGAAATGCTTAGCTCTTTAAATGAGCTTTGGGAGCACTGGAGTATCAGCTATTAGGAACTGAATTTACATTAAATTTATCTTAACCAATCCATGTAGTTTTGTATCATGAAAGCTAAAACCCCTAGACCTTAAGGTGGAAAATGGACACTTATCTTTCTCATTATCTGCCTGTGTCTCTCTTTTCAGAGGCAGACAGGACCGTTGTGAGACTCAAGAGGGCCAGGGCACAGAGCACGAAGAGTTCAAATCCCTCGTGGTTCATTTAGCTGCGAGATGACAGGCACTGCTGTCCAGCTCAGGGCGATGACTGCTACACTCCCTCTCAGCAATTGCCAGACTTACAGGAAACTGTAACATTTTAAAGCTGGACTATCAGAGGGATCTGTGGTTACTCCCTGCCCTTCAGAGGAGTATATTTTAAATGCTCAGAAATTGGAAATGCTTTTGGCTTTTTATCGTGGAGACTGCACTCACCTGTTCTGGATACGTGCTACCTAGGAAGAGCTGCTGCGCTTTTATACTTTTTTTACCTGTGCAGAAAAAGACACAGTCTATCACTAGACACTTTAACATTCAGTCTTGATCTGTAGCAAGACTACAGATATTTGGCTGAACACATCAGGAGTTGCACACTCCACAAGCAAAACTGTGCTCAGTCTGCACAATGTCAAGGAAATTAAGTTTAGTCAGAACTTCCTCGTGCTTTTAGTAAGTCCTGAGTGCTTCAAAACTAAATCTTTAAGAGCTGGCATAGACATAGGCATCTGATGTGTTTTCAATTGTGTTGATGGGATGTAGGATACAGTTAGTTAAAGTGGTTTCTGCTTTATACATATTTTCACATGCTCATGTTCCCTTGTAGTGTTTGTTTACAAAGAATCCAGTCTTAATTATTAAGTTATTTGCTTTTTATTCCAGAACTATCCTTGGCAGCAGCAATCTTCTTGAATCTATCATCACTCAAAGCAGGGAAGATATTAATTTTTTTCCCTTGTGAGAGCCAGAAGGATAAATACTGTCAAAAAAACCTGTTCTCAAAATGAAATATTTAGTAAGGAAAAAAAAGGAAGGATTCAGTAGCAAGTTAGCTCTAAACAATCATTTCATGATCAAACTCCAAGGGCCTAAATTTAGCTTTGCCAGTGTTGACCTGGACTGGTGAAAGGCTACTTTTTGAGGGGTCAGTGTTTAAAGAAATAAACATACTGGACCAAGCTTTGTTTATTACCAAGCTTTATATTCTAATTTTGAGCACTAACTTTGTCTTCTGTTTGAAGAGTAGAACCAATGATACAGATACAATAAGATGCAAGTGCTCTTATAAGTCTTATTAAATTAAAACCTTATAAATTGCTGGTTTTGCATGTGTTCATTTTGTATGGCACTTTTTTGAAGAAGTTACTGGAATGGAGTTTTTCTGAGTAATCTAATTTTCAAGTTATTTTGCATGACTGTTAAGTGCAGTTAGCAATACAAGCACAACACCTTGCCCCCGATTCTAAAAGAAACTATAATTGAATTGAACCTTACGCATGTTTATGCAGGTGCTCGAACAGGCTGGTATATTCCTGAGAATTACCTTGATCTTGTATTCACTATTTGAATATCAGTTGAGAGCATTTCCTTCTCCTCTGCTTGAAAGCATCTGCTGCTGCTGTTGCTGATGCTGCTACAGGAATGACTTAAATTTACTGTTGCTGTAACCAAACACATTTTAATACGTTAACTTAAATGTTGTGTGTGGGCGCTCTAAGAATGTCTTTATTCCTGTCTCTCTAAACTTAGATTTGATTTATGCTAACAGTATTACTTTCATAAAGAAATTTTATGTTCCAATTCTATGTAGGAATTGTTAATATCTAATTTAAATAAATACTTGTTAGCCCTTAGACAGCTAGAAGCTTTTCTCTGAAACTGTGGCCTGCAAGAAAAATAGGTGATAACTTGGTTCTGTAATAATTCTGAATGAGCCAAATAAACATTTTTGTCTTGAATACACATAATTTTAATATATAGGCATCACTGCAAAAGAGAAATTTTCATCCATCAGAATTTGAAACTAGTAATTTTAATTTTTTGCTTTACCACAGCAAAAAATGGATAGAAAAAAAAATCGCCATACCCATATATCTTTTTATTTAAAAATGTGTTTCAGATTTCCATTTCAGTATACACAGTGGCCCAAAATAGAAATGTTTTAAAAATACCGGTAACATAACAAGTTTGCATTGCACTGTAGTTAAAAACTGAGACAGAATTGATAGGCATGGCTGCTGTTGCAATACATCTGCCCTGTTCAGCTTTACCTTCTGTTGTGAAGTCCCGTTGAAAAGCTAGTCCACAGTAAACATTTTTTAACTTGCATGTGGTGTTGACCATTCTGTTTTCTTTAGGATTAGCAGGAGGTACATTCCACCCTGCACAATACAGGTAAAATCTCTAATATTTGCATAAATTTGCTCCTTCTTGGGTTTGATTATGAGACAGTTCAGGCGGATATGAAAGACCAAGCCTTAATGGAAATAGAACATGATGTGTAAGTTACTCTGTGAAGAAGATGACTTCAGACTTTTCCTCTGCTTACTAGCCCTTCTTACAATGGCTTGTAAAGCTTCTAAAGGACTAATGGATTCCACAGGTAATAAGGAAAACTTCAGCTCTCTCCTTTTTCTGAGAACAAAATATTATTATTTACTGAAACTTTCAAAAGCATGTTTTATCATGAGGTATCAAGACAAAACCCTCTCTTACACGAAGCAAGAAACCACAAGGAGTGGCTCCACAAGGCTGCTTCTTCAAGCAATGGTTAATACCTTGATTAGCAGTAGTTGAAATAAATATTCTGCAGCTAAGGTGCAAGTGAAGATGTAATCTTGTATCCTGAATCTGGAGAAATTTTTCTATCAGCTGGAGACTATATTAAAATACACTACTTGTGGTTCCCATTTTGGTATTGAATGCCCTTGGTCCAGTGAGTACTCAGGTATTCAGAAAAAATATGTCACTGAAAGCACTTTGCATATGCACAGATATTGCTCTTGGAGAAAATGCTTTGCATCCAGAAAAACAGCTGAATTAGCATATCTGCGTGACAGAGAGAAGTGACAGATTGCTTTCTATAAGGCAGTTGCACAGCTCGCTCTGGCAACTTGTTGGTATGCTACAGAGGTATTGATCCAGGAGCCACGTCACAATCAATCAGGCTCTCAGAGGACTGTGAAAGAATTGCAAATGCTTAAGTTAAGTAAGCACACAGTAAAAAGTTTTATTGAAATAAAAAGTGACTGCTTTCAGCTGTAGATACTTACTTTTTACTTTAGCTCGCTTGAAAGAAATAATTATGTGAGCTTAATAACTCTTTCAAAATACTGAGATCGTAAACCAACTGGCTAAGGGTGTTGCTTTCCAGTAGTAACATCAAACCACATCAAAGTAACAAAATGTGCCAAAACAAATCTCATAAACCACTTTTTAATTCTAAACTTTCCTCAGAATAATAAAACTCTTCTACACTGAAAATCAAGGTGCGAGACCATTGGCTACTAATGCAGGTCAGGAATAAATATGCATAAGTCTACTCCTCTATCTCTGTATTACTATTTGTTCTGTGAGCACCACCTTTGTTAGTACTGCGACTTCCTTTAAACAAAGAACCCCATGCTGAAGTTGCTGTAACTCGCTAGAAATTGCTTATATTAACCCTGTCTCTGCCTGGTGCCATCAGTGCAGACTTACTGTTCCTTTCTTCTCTCCAACTCACATCCTCTCCCATCTTGTTTTATTACTCCACAAGTAGGTTTGGGCACATTCCTCATAATTCATAACTCCTGGCTCCAGATGGTGTTTGGATATGGACAAGTCAGTCTTTTGTAAGTGCACATTGGTCTTTCTCTATTTTTCTCCCATAATAGGTTTGATTTTTGTCAAGTGTGGGTGAGTAGCAGATCACAGGAAGATATTTTGCTGTTTATCCTTCAACATCTGTCCATTCATATGTGCCGGCTCTATTACAACTTGTAATTCAGTTTTTAGTGGAAATTGGATATTTTTGTTTAATACCTTTAATGAAAGTCTTTGTTTTCAGATGCAAATTTATAAGAAAGCAAAGCTCTGCTCTAGGTGAGGTATATTCTAGATTGTAAGGAACTAAAATTCCAAGTGCTGTTTTTAGAAGACAGTTCTATATCTAATCTATAGGCTACCCCATCCCAGAAGATTATGCAAGATCCTTTCTTGGACATTTTTAAAACTAGGCACTGCCTGACAATGCCTTGTTGTAAGCTACTTTTAAAAGTCCTCTAGAAAGAAACAATCTAAGATTTGATTCACTCTAGCAGGTTTGTATCATCACCTAATGTTTCTCCATGCTTCCTCTCGAGGCAGGTCTGCAGATTAAGGCCTTCCCCAGCAGTATAAAATTATTTCAAAGACTTACCAGAAATAATGGGAACTGAAATTTGAAGCCTCAAACACTGCTGTGTGCAGCAGTAAACATTCATCAAATACACATTAATAGAACAGCTTCTGTGAAGTATGATAGCACATATCCCATAAACAGGTGTAAAATGAATAAAAGCAAAATGCTATTAACATGCGTTTGAATGTTTAAAAGCATTCATTGTTCAAAATCATCATGGCAGAATTACATTAGCCTTTGAATACATGATTGAATGTAATTTAATGTGTGAGAATTGTTTGTTAAAATACTTGTCTAACTTGTTAAGTGTTGCATGCAGAGATATGCACACAACAATTCCATTGACAAGAACTGCAATTCTCCTTTGAGGTCTTAACCTAGCTCTGGTTTAAATAACCACAAAGTTTTACTCTCTGAAAACTAACATAGGAAACATGCAGAACACATTTTAAGAAGCTGGAAATTTCAGAACCTAAGGGCTAGAAGGTTACTCAGATAAGAAATGAAAGTTTCTTTCATGCCTGTGAGGGGTTTTACTTAAATTTGTGTTTAGGTATGTGACTCCCAGGAGCTTTAGCCATATCCCCAGCATTTACTGGTCAGGGTAGCTGTGCAAGCATGTTTATCCCAGTAAAAGCGGTGCTTCTGTAATAAACTGAAACTGCTGATGCTTAAAACAGTGATAACCAAGAAGCTCTGCTGAGTAATGCAGCATCTGCAATAAATTTCAGCCGGTTCTACTAAGGTGACAGAGCTGTTATCAACCAGAATAATGTTGCATTAACTGCACAGCCCAGGAAGAAAGAAACTATGTAGTAGCTCACTGCTTGCACAGCTTCTGGAGTAGCTTTGGGAGACACAGAAGAGCTAGTCAGAAACTAGATAGAATCACTCAGACAGCTGGTCAAGAGAAATAAATCCAGTAATAGGAAAATGACATTTAATGAACCGGTATCACCTTCCTGCCTATCAGATCATTTGACCTTCTCTAAAGACTTCGAGGTATAGCATGATGCATTAAGTTTCTTGAATGGAAATAATCCAGAAAACCAACCAGAAAAAACTCATATTTATTTGGTGAAAATATGATTGGAAGGGGGGCAGCTGAATCACTGTGACTTTAAGTGAGGTCAGTTTTTTCCCCTAGGTAACTGTAACTGTATTACATGGAAAAGAATATCAAAAATCCCTGGAAAAAGATAAAAGGACCACCTGGCAATCTCAGGACATTGGAGAAGTGTTACTGATTAAAAAAACATAACAAAGCAAAATCCAAAAAATGAAACAAAAGAATTTAAATGTGCATATTGAGAGCAAAACTTCAATGAGGGTCAATCTTTTGGATGGTATGACATAGCATGTCACAATGTCTGTATCTCATTCAGCTAGAAAGTCTTGCTACGTTTTTCCTTACAAGTGCAGCTTTTCATGTTTGAAATGCAGATTTGGTGCTCAGAACCACAGAAACATTGTTTGACCCTCTGTGTAAACTAGCCAGGCAAACTAAGAAACGTTCAGTGAACCTGGGGTTAAAGGAAGTTTAAAATGGTGATCAAACTGTAGCACTTTTATGTTGTATGTCCTGTTTATTAATGCTGCTAATGTTTTCTGTGATCCTGCTAACACCTAATGGAAAGATTAATGATAAAGCTTTGCCTGCAGATGTTCAAAACTTGGCCCTTGCCTTTCCCTGAGAAAGCAGAAATGCTCAGCTTCAACTCTTATTGTATGATTTTTCCCTGTGTCAGCTGACAGACCTATTTCCTTAAGCAACTTTCCTTCATTGGTCTTATCCCCATTTCTAAGATCTCATATTTTCTGCTTTAAAAATACAGTTTTGCCTGCAAATGGCTGTGACTAACAGCTTTATTACAGGACTGAACAAAAAAAAGAAAAAAAAAAGAAAGAAAACCCTGCAGATCAAACATGTTTGTACTAAGTCTTATCAGCCTTGCCCTCAGGGCCACTTCACACGTTTACTGTGTGTCTGCAACAGAGGGAATTGCTCTTGGCAATGACCTTTTTGAATCTCTGGCATATCTGAAATGTGCAGCAGAGCATAGCATTTCTCACCAGTAATCTTTTTTTCCTAATCACAAATGGTTCCTTTCACTGCTTTAATGCTTGTGAGCTCTCTCACACACTGTCACATTCTCTCTCACAGACACCCACACAAAAACACATGCACAGAGTCGTTAACAAATATAAACAAGCTTCTACAAACTTGAAGGCTATTTTCTGGCTTGGAATTCACAAGTAAATACTGGAAATCCTTTTCTCCTAGCGACCTCTCAGCACTTTTGGCACCTCTCTGTCTCTGCTAAGTTAAGGCTCTTTCAGGAGGGTTCTTCAAGATGATATCCTCTGATCTCCCTGTTTTGGAGAGATGCACACCTCTACGGTGAGAGTGGCACTGAGCATTTTACTTGTGCACTATGGCAGTGCCTCAAATATTGAGCAAATACGCACACTCAAGAAACAAACAGAACCTAACTGTCTGGGTAACCACAAACTTGTTTTTAACAGAAAGATTTTAAAACAATATATTATGACTCAAATGTCCCTGGAGTATGGACTTCTGCTTGGAAAATGTCTAGCATGCTATTTGATTACTATTATATACTAAACAAGACACCACAGAAATGCTGAGATGAATCTCGAAATTTTACAACCAGAAGCTTCTCCAGTTCCATCTGGAGGAAGATGGTCAGAGGAGTAATTAATTGTGCTACACTGTTATCTATCTGTGTGAACTAATTTATTCTCTTCAAGTTTGCAGGGTAAGACTGAGGGCCAATGAAACTGATGAGTGTAACACTGATATTTATAAGACATTTAATTTATGTAGTACTTTACTTGAAGTATTCCATTACTTATTATATGGAGTCTCTCACTCATACTTTATACATGGAAAATAACACTAAATAAAAAAAGAGTAGCAAAATATTTCAGGTCTTTTAATATAGTGCTGATGTTTGGATGCATCTCTGTGATCTAGCTGGAAAACCAAGTGGAAGACCTGATCTTTGACCTCACCCTCCCTGCATCCCTGGAGGCAGGCTGGGGCACCCTGCCTGAGGATATCTGACTGTACCAGTGTACACCCTGCAGTGCACTGTGCAGTGGTCATTCCCCCACAGCCTCTGCCCTGCCAGGTCCTCTGGTGCCCCTCCATGCAGACGTCCCTTCAAAACATGGTACATCTTATTTTTCCTCACATCTGTTTGTGTACAGTACCCTAACCACTACAGTAACCAATAGTCTGAATTTCCTTATCTTGCTGTCGATAAGAGAAGGATGAGACAAAGATGTTAGCTTGTCACCTATGCTTTAAGAAAAATGGAGCTACTTGGACTATATTTACCCCCAAAAAATGAGCATTTCTTCAAATCTGACAAGTGGGAATTAAGAATTGTATCCTTTCCATACATCTGGCCAGAGTTTTAATTTTCCGCTATTGAATTAACAATTATTTAGCAGACACAGTCTTGAATTTCAAACTCCCCTTTGACAGCATTTTGGTCTGTGTTTAGCAGTATTTGTTTATGGAAGCTTTAGCTCCACAGGAGACTTTTTATTTCTCATCTTTCAAGTTGCAGTGGCATAAACAGGAATGACATCTGGTCTGAAATCCAGCTATTATGTTTACAGAATCTAGAAATCAGTAAGATAGTCATACACCAAAGAGGACAGAGATAACAAAACCATGCACATGATACCACCACTTTAGCTGAGCCCAGCTGGTCCCTCACACCACCAACCTGCTGGGTGGCAGCTCAGTTCCAGCTGTGAGGGAGCCAGCTGACTCTCCATGTTAGGAAAACCTGAACAGCTCATATTCAAGTTTTGTCTCTACTGACAGTATGGTTGTAGCTGACTGGGCACTCAGCTCTGTGACCTTGAGTCTGAAAACAAGAAGTTACCACAGAAGGCACAGATGTAGGCCAGATATGTAGTAGGAGGAAAGAGATCCCTTTGCCAGTGAATGTTTTCTCCTTTCTCATGTGAATGTGTGCACCAGTTCATTTGTGCCCATCTCTAATACATCATTGATAAGCAGCTGTTATTTCTTCCTGCATGAGAATGTCAGACAGTGCCAGGACTGTCAGGGCTTGCCAGTGCAGATTTGCCAACTGATCAGAGTCAAATTTTACATCTGCTTTTTATCAGTGCCCATGAAACTGTCAGATTCGTGGGAGAGGAAGGCAGATCACATACACACCTCCAGCAGCACTAAGTGTGATTGCATCTACAACCTAATAATACAGAAAACTGATAAGAAAAAGGAGCAGACTGTTGCAACGAATGATTGACATTTCGATGAATTTGGATCGTAACACAGGTTTCAAATACATAAATACACTAGTTAAGAGTTCTACAGCATCAAATAGAATATTAAAGCTGAAATTTAGGAACAGATACAAACTGCTTTAAATAAAACATACAAACCTCTACTCACATACTCTGATTTTTTATCTTGCTAGGCAAATACAATTTATTTAACTTATCTCTAGAAATTATGTATTGATCTTACAAAAAACCCCTACAGATTACTTGGAGGCTGATTTTAATATTACTGTGTGCTCATCAGAGCTCAGACAACCACAATAACCAGTTTCTATTAAGGAAAATAGAAAAGCTACAGGCAAAATTTTTAAATTATTCTTTATGAATGGAGAGCTTGTGTTTGAAAAAAGACAGAAAAGAAATACTTTAAAAGATGGAAAAAATACAGTGTAGATTGAAGACAGACTTAAAATGGATAAAGCAGAGCATGTCGTACTTTCAGGGACAAAGAAACACTGTAAATAACATTAATGATTTCTAAAATGGACTGGAAATTAGGCCTTCATTCAACACAGTGTTCTGGGGCTTTGGTACCTTCAGAGGACTGGAAGAACCATGGCTTGAGAGAGTAGTCCTAGCCTCTTTTCTAATAAATCTTGGAAACTTGGTGTCTCTGGGTTAGAGAAAAACACCAAGAGCAGAAAATGAAATCCCAGTTCCTCAGATCCTTGTAACATAAGGGACCTGAGATACAACAGTACATGGTCTCACTTTGGCCAGGTGCTGAGTACGGCACTCACTCTGGCCAGCTGTCTGACTGGTGAGCCATGACATGGACTGGCAGTGGACAGGAGAGCCATAGCAGAAATGGCTGGAAAGATACACCTCCATATCTCTAGGGGCTCCTTTCACTGGTGTCTGGCACTGGCAGCTGGATGTGGAAGCCCTTGGCTGATGGTGCATGGGTGTGCGCACACATGTGTGTGTTTTCCCTGACACAGCCGATCCCTTGCTTGGATCAGTTTAAAAGCTGAGCTTTGTGCTGTCCGCTTGTTCCATGATCCTTTCCTGCCATTCCTGGTACTAATCAGACTAATCTCCTGATATTTAGTACTCTGCTCACTACCTCCAGAAGTAATAAGACATTTTATCAGTATCCCCATGGGTTCTGGAATCTCCAGGCCAGGATCTAATCTCTGGTATCTAAGTAGGCAGAGATTGCAGTCTAGACATTCCCGCAAAATAATTACAGGGAAAAAATAAGTAGGTCTGGTGGCTATGTGTTTTGGATTAACAGTTTAAAATTGAATCCTATGTCCAAAGATATAGAAAATACACAAAAATATCGGCCACTGCTTTAAATAATTGGTGTTTCAACTAAGAGTTGATAGTATTTCTGCAGAGGTAAAGATGCACTAAAACATAACACTGTTTTGGCACAACATAGCATTATTTGTGAGTTTCCACTGTGCCATTAGGAATTATGATTTGCTATTAGTCTGTTCTGTTAAATAGCTACAAACACATAAAATTGTGTAAAACATTAAACAACTGTAAATTCCACTTATCATTTCCACAGAAAATGCCTAGATGACTTCCCTTTCTTCTGTTGTGTCAACTGCATGTCTCAGCTTGGAGTCATTTGCAAACTTGCTGAGGAATTTTCACATTTAAAAATAATTGAAAATTTACTGATGACTCAGTGGCAAACATATAGGAAATCAGTGCAGAAGCAAACTCCTTTCAAATAGAAGTGTATAATTCTACAGTACTATCCTCAGCATTTTTTAACACTAATATTAGCAAGGTGGAGTCCCCCCCACTGCCATCCCCCGCCTCCCCCACTGGCCCACCTGCATGGCTGCTTTAGCTACTCACTTTATCAGAGAAATCAGAGGAATCTGTGCATGACCCCTCTGCCTTGGTGCTGCTGTGGCTTTGATGCTGAGTCTGGCCAGATCTAGGAAGTAGAAGACATGATTTCATAGTTCCTTGGCAACCCTGCTGTCTCCTGGATGATGTTAGACTCTTTCATATCTGGTTTCACCTCAGGGTTTCTGGCCCTGGGAGGTGAAGACCCTCCTCTCCTGGTATATGTTTCCATCTCATCCCTGGTCACTTCTGCTCCCCATTTCAGGGCAGCAGTAAACAGAAAGATTGGTGTTGATTCTCTGTGAGTATAAGCCTGTGCTTGTTTTTCTGTAGTAATTTTGATATAATTTGGACACATGGAAATTAGAATAGGTCCACAAGCAGATATTTACTGTCATAAATGACAGTTTCGTATTTGGGTCCATTTGCCATCTGTAACAGAAGTATTACAGAGGAAACATTGTAGTTAAAAAAAAATACAAAAATACAAATTTTATGTATCTTATATCAGATTATCTTTCTTTCCACCACTACCTGTCTCACTCCACACACAGAGAATCTGGGAAACTGGAAAAAGTCTATTTCAATATGTCGATGAAGCTAATATGTTGGTGTGCATTTTCTCTAAAACAAATCCTATTATTCTGTTAGAATGCAAAAATTTTCACATTTATGAAATTAAGCATTCTTCTGTTGGGTTGGCTCCATCAGAACAGAGATGGAATGCAGAGAAATAAGGAAACTGAAAAACAGTTTTAATAATTTAAAGGGAAAAAATAAAAGCAAGCTTGAAAGACGTCAAGGATGTTGTCACATAATACAAAATTATTAATTATGCAAAAGGTTAATTAGGTATTTTGATGTTACATCTGAATAGTAGCAACAAGAATAAAAATAAGTAAGAGAAAGAAAGAAATGCAGCCATATGGGAATATTAAGCAATATACTTAAGTGGCCTTCTGTAAGACTGTTCCAGCTGTAAGACTTCATGATGATCCCCATGAGGGAATTTTATTTGTGCTTTTTTTGTACAAGTGTGCAAAAAGAGAGAGAAACAGAACTTGTGCTGACTCCTCATTCTTTATAAACAAAATTTATCATGATGTAGTTTAATTTCCTGTGTATTTGAGCCTTGATGGAGGAAGGCATCCCTGTTCAGAACACTACTTAAATATATGCCCATCCTCCTACTGATTTCAGTCCACCCTGAATAACACCTAATATTTGTCTCAAGATAAAGATCTTTATCTTATGAGACAGATGGAAGTATAGGATTAAATTTTTCCTGAATCAGAGCTAGAACTACAGAAACATAATTTAGGTTAGTACTCCATAGTTCATCCAGTTGAATTCCCTGCTCAAAACAGGTCTCATTAAATCAAGGCCATCCCACACTTTCAGTACATAGCAAGCAAGCAAACGAACCTCCTAATATCTGGTTAGAATTTCCCATACTCTAACTTGTGTCAGTTGTCCTATTCTCATGCACTTCTAAGAAGACTCAGCCTTTATCTTCTACTCTTATCAAAAAATACTTTATAATGTGATAGGTTTCAAATTAGTCCTTATATTAGTCCAATATTCCCAGATGAGAAAACAGGCAATCTAAAACTTGAAAGAATTAAAAATTTTGTTTTGCTTTGAGCAGCTAGTTACTTGTGGTAGAAGGAAATATATAAGATGGTAGTTCCTTAAAGTCCTTGTATCTACCAGGTGACATAGTGGTTTGAAGTATGTTCTCACCTAACAAGCTGAAACATGCTGGAGCTTGCAGTTGCTGTTCTGATAAAAGATTCATCCTCTTCTTTTACAATTAATATAATTACTGCTTTCCATTAACCATGCTCTAACTAATGACAGTCTCAATGATTTCACAAAAACTAATATAGCATGAATTGCAAAGCAGCCCGCACAATAATGGGAAATCTAACGCTTAAGTTTAAAATAATTTTTGCTTTTGTGGGTAATGTGGAAAAAACTCTGCATGCACTATGCATACCCTCAGGATCAGAAATGCTGTTTCTTTGCAGGTCAGGTTTACCAGCTTGCAACAGGGATGTCTGGAAGGAAAAAAGGATTGCAGCATAATGAAAATTAAGCTCATGTTTATTCCAGGACTATGCTGCAGGCAGTTTTGCCTGGTTTAGATAATATTAAAAATCTTGAGGTTCCTGGCTATTAAACTGATTCTTAAATGCGACCTGTCAGGCTGTAGTCCCTGCTGCCACTTTCTCAGAAGGCGCCACACTGCTCAGGTTCATGATTCTCCTTCTCAATCCAGTGTTTTTGTTTTGCATCTGGAAGTCAGTGTTACTGTAGAAAGCTGTCCAGCATGCGGTACACAGAGTTGATGGCTGAAATGTTATTCGTACCCTCTAGACATTATTTTTTCAGAGCAGTACTATAATTTGAAAGAAAAGGTTAATTACTAATTACAGATTTTTCAGCGTGTACTTGTACATGACAATAACTGTCAACACAAGCTATAAAGATCTATGACTGGTTCAAATACCAACAAATAGTGTTTTACTGTAAATATTACCGGCAACTTCTGCATCCAAAAAAACCAATGCAAACACAGTCACCTGTCTCTAAAGATGATCCCTGCTCTAGAATGATCTACTGAAAATGCAAACACTTTCTGTAGGAGAAGAATCTGATACGTTCCTTTTCATTTTGGATCTCTATTCTATTTGGGCAAAGTTTATAAGATAGCAATCTGTTGTTAGCTTTATTCCTCCTTCAGAAAGATCCATTGTAAGCTTCAAAGAATTCTCAATCTTCCTGCTCATTGTAGGCATTTTTTTGTTTCTTCTTTCTACGCTTGTATATACCAGCTCCTTTTCAAAATGTATTTCATTATGCTTAGCTTTCAAAGCTGTCTATTAATTGATTTCAGTTTTCCCCTCTACTTAAGTATAAAAACACTAATAATTTTTCCCTTTATTGCAGCCTTAGAGGCTTCCTAGACCATTTGACTATTTACTTTTCCGACCATAGTATATAATAAAATATCAAATGAAGTCGTTCTTTAGGATCTTCATTATGTCAGAAGCTTCCAGCAGGTCTGATATTAAATCTCTGCCTTCTATTTTTTTTTGTTTGTTTTCCAGTAGTAGGTCAACACTTCAGAGTCACTTTAATCAGTACATGATCTAACTGTGTAATTAACCCACTAGCTATATATCCTCCACAGATCAATGCTATGGAATGTATTCCTAGATAGATGGTCCTGGAAGATAACGATTGGACCTCAGAGTGCATTATGTAAAGTGAGAGTATAGCATCTGAAAAAGCCAGTGTTTTGTGCCGTTGTCTATTCTATTGTGCCTCTGAAAAGAGTCCCTGGAGAATAATTTGAACTGTCCTTTCAAGATGACAGTCTATACTGGAGGTGGAGGGTGGGATGCTCATGTAAAGAAAAGTACAGAGCAGCACACTGTTCAGTTGAAGGTACATCTGTTACCTGGTACTGCAGCATCCATAGTGGGCCTGCTAATTAAAACATCTCATCCTTGCTTTCTGTCTGAAATGAAGTCAAGATGGAAATTAGTTTAGCAAGTACACTTAGTTTTAAATGAGAAAAGTATAACGGCTTGTCTTATATATCCCTCAGTAGGCTACCACTGCTATTGTGGACTTGATTACTTTCCAGAATGGGCAGAGGCAGCGAGAGGCTAGAGTAGAGATGTAAAAAACCTTATCCGTGTTGCTTTCATGGGTTCCTCCCCGAGAGACACTGAGGGTCAGTGGACTCTGCAGGAGGGAGCAGTTTGGAGAAGACTGGAACTATCTCACTTTCAGAGGGGCAGATGCCACTGAAACGGTGCCATGTAATTTCAACACTGTGAGAAGAAACAAAACAGCGAGATTCGGCAGTCTACTGCATGGCTCAACGAGATAGAAAGAATAGCAGTGGAACACCTCAGGCATGAGAAAGAGGAAGAAATTCTGAAGACACATTGTAGACATCGACAATGTAGACTAGGGGATCCCCTGAACTGTCACAACAAAGATACTTCAAACCTGAAGTTCGTGTCATGCTATTGCAGATGACATGGGGAGATGAACTTGGCCTTAGGTTTGGCAATTTTCACCAATGAACTATAGATGTTCAGATGACTAGCTCAGATAGAGATGACAACTGCAGATAACTAAAGTCAGAAAAGACAAATTCCTGTTAGACTGAATGAAAAGCAGGTTATGATGGAGTTCAACAGGATTTTCATTACTACCACAATATTCATAGTTTCTATAGAGGGTAATAGAAAACTTGCATGTGAGAAAACAAGATTTGGATTTCTTTTAGGCAACTACTCTGTGTAGATGACATACTAAAATGATACTGAAGAACTTCTTAAATGGTGCTTCATTACAATCTGGCAAGTAAATCCTAAGTCAAAGAAAATGAAACACCTTATGAGAATTTACCATATGAGTTGGCACTAGAACAGGCTGCGAGAAAGGAAAAACCAAATTGAATTTTCATATATGCTGAATTTCTCATATTTCTCAGAAGTACAGAGGATGAACCAGGGGAAAAATATTTCAATATGAGAGTAGTTTATTCTGACACTAGTTGAATGAAATAGAAATTGGAAAAGAAGCTGGCATTGTAGGCTTTATGTTTTTAATGAAAAAAAAACTTAAAAAAATCAAAGCATGTCTGTAACAATGTCAACTGATAAAGGGAAATTAACTAGCAAAGCAGAATACTCTAACAGTAAAACATAAACTTGCTCATGAATTTGCAAAAGGTGAAATATGAAAATGAACAAGAAGTTGTATTAGAGAAATAAAAGGCAGTAGAACACAAAAGGTAAAAAATATAAAAGTAGGAAACTTGCTTCTTTGAGACATGCCTCAGTTCAGTGATTGTCCTGGATGCTCAGCAGATACTTAGCATTTTATTCATGCATAAGACAGTGTGGAGTTCTATCTACCAAGAATTATCTTAGTATTCTCTTCATATCATGTGCTTTGGTGATTCCAGGCTAAGAAAACAATTACATGTAAGTTGATTAGCATAATATATCCGTCTGAGGTTCTAATAGAGAAGGAGGAATACATGGGAGAAGAAAGCAATGAAGCTAATTATATTTTGTATTAGTGTAGACAGGAAATATCTGGAGAGGGGACATTAATGGTAAAGATTTAGAGTCACACTTTGTTGTTGGGCAGGACTAGTGGCAGTGAAGTCAGTAGCCTGGTTTTAGTCTGATGAGATTGAGATGGTTTTACAGGATTCAGAATTGAGTTCAACATTGCACTATGCATTGGGTTTCCCTGGCCAGCTTTTGGTAGTGGGGGGATGCTAGAAGCTTCCGCTATGTCTGACAGAGACGATGCTAACTGGCTTCAAGACAGACTTGCCACTGGCCAGGGACAAGCCCATCAGTGACAGTTGTAGTGCCTCTGGGATAACAGATTTAAGGAGGGGAAAAAACCTGCAAACCCACAGCAGGGGAGAGGAGTGAGAACACGTGAGAGAAACAGCCCTACAGACACCAAGGTTAGTGAAGGAGAAGTGGGAGGAGGTCCTCCAGACTCCAGAGCTGAGCTTCCCCTCCAGCCCATGGCAAAGAACATTATGAGGCAGCTGTCCACTAGCAGTCCGTGAAAGTCCATGGGGTAGCAGAGATCCACTGGCAGTCCAGGGTGGATCCCATGCAGGTGAATGACTGAAGGAAGATGTGATCCCATGGGAAGCCTGCGCTAGAACTGAGTTCTGGCAGTATCTGTGGATCCATGGAGAGAGCCCATGCTGGGGCAGGTTTGATGGCAGGACCCTCACGGGGGACCCACACTGGAGCAGTTTGTTCCTGAAGGACTGGACGTCATGGAAAGGACCCACCTTGGACTAATTAGTGAGGAACTGCAGCCTATGGGAAGGACTCACACTGGAGAAGTTCATGGAGAATTGTCTCCTGTGGGAGGGATACCATGCTGGAGCAAGGGAAGAGTGTGAGGAGTCCTCCCCCGAGGAAAGAAGAAGCAGCAGAAATTAACTGTGTGAGTAACTGACCTCAGCCTCCATTCCCCACCCCCCTGTTGCCCCAGAAGAGAGGAGGTAGAGAAAATCAGGAGAGAAGTTAAGCCTGGGAAGAAAGTAGGGGTGGGGAGAATGTGTTTTAAGATTTGGTTTTATTTCTCATTACCCTACTCTAATTTGATTTGCAATAAATCAAACTAATTTCTATGTGTCGAGTCTGCTTCATCCATGATGGTAATTGGTGAGTGATCTCTCCCTGCCCTTTTCTTGACCCACGAGCCTTTCATTGTATTTTCTCTTCCCTGTCCAGCTGAGAAGGGGGGTGATTGAGCAGCTTTGGTGGGCACCTTGTGTTCAGCCAGGGTCAATCCACCACAGCTGGATTTAGATATACTGCATAAAATCAGGACGGCTTTACAGAAAGTACTACAGTTCATACACTGGAAACTGCCCAAGTCTTAGGCTGTGCTTAGTAGCTGTAAGAATTCCATCATTCCCTCTGAAAGGAAAAAATAACACAGTTTTTCATAACTGTGGCAGAACTGTAGACATTTTCAGACATTTCTGGAAATGGTCACAGCAAAACGTTCCCTCCAGATTGATTATCATTTCAGTTTAAACCTGTTCTGCTGTTGTCTGGACATTAGGCATAGGAATACCAATCCAATCTGAGAACGAATAAAATCCTTTTTTCAAAATTTTCATAACATGTATTTGATTCAGGTTTACTGTAGCTACATTTTCTTACAAGTTTATAAGTATTTATGTGATTCCAAGATAAAACTGAATATTCAACTGAAATTATATTAGTTTAAAAATTCTACTTGTTGAACCTCTTGCATCACGTATAAGCGTTATAATCAAGGGACAGCTCTTTTTAGAGAGTCTGACCTAACTAGTGTGAATAACTGTAATTTCTTTTAAAATGAGTAATGTGTCAAACTCACCAATGGATCAGTTTTGTTTGTGCAAGAGGAAATGAAAGTGGACATTTCTATTAGCAAAAACCTATTAGATTGTCCAGGATCCAAAATGCTACTCTTAGTCAATGGCTGTAAATAAATTAATCAAAAATAATGAAAAAGAAAGCCTAGCCATGTCAAATAAGAAGTCTGGTTGTCTTTCAGTTAAGTTTTCCCAAGGACATAATAGAAATAAATCCCGTTTTTGAAGTTTCAGTGAGAAGCAGCAGCAGAATACCAAGTGTTCATGACAGGAGGAAAATACCTCCTATGAGATGAGTAATGTTGCTGGCAGAAGAGTATGTATTTGCTAAATTAGGTTTAATAAAGGAACATTTACATAAAATCATATTAATTTCAGGAGGGTGTATAAAATTTCTGCTTCTGCTAGATCCATCTGACAAAAAAAATGTGTGTTGCAATGAAAATGTGTGTTGAAGTTGTTACTCAGTTTTGGAATCAGAGTAATATTAACCAAGTTTAACTCAAATGTCTCAGTTTATACAAAGGACTATGATGGAATTACAGTCTTGCTATGAACCATTAAGGGCACATTATTCCATATTTTTAATTGAAATGGCACAAATCTTACAGCTTGTCAGCATAAGAAAAACTAAACCTTATTTTTCTAATGCCTACAGAGAGCTATATTTCGCTATCTTTCGTACTCCCTGGGTACTGCTGTTGTCAGTGATAGGCATTTCTGAAGCGTAAAACAAACACAGGAACACTTTGTTCCTCAATACTCTCTGTTTCACTGTCTGAATAATTCCCAGATGACTCCACTGCAGTCTAAGGGGACACACTGAATTGGTTTTGGAATGGGAGAACAGCCACATGACTATGTTTGAAACCAAAAAAGTTTCATTTCCATTGCTGTAATTCTGCCTGAGCATCTCTAATGTTGTGTTGTACGTTTTCTAGAGACGTTTTTCAGGGTTTTTTTGAGGCAACTTCTGCAGCTGCTCTGAATATTGGCTTAATTTATTAGAAAGTTCTTGCTAAAACACAGCTGTTTGTAGGTAGAGATATTTGCAGAAGCAAACAAAAACTGCAAGAAGGCAACAAAAAAAATTCATATAATTCCTGCGTAAGTGTACTAGCTTGAAAACAAACCAGTGGGAGATCGCAGGTCAGAATTATAATTTAATAGGAAAATTAAAATAAATGCAATAGTACAAGAACACTGACAGAGTCAGGATACAATCTGACACCCTGTTAGTCAGGGTGGTGGTAGGAGTCCACATGAAGTGCTCCTGTCAAAGCAGTGATCCTGTAGAAACAGTCTGGTCTTCACCTGGAGGTCCAGTGGTAGCTCTTGTCATCTGAGAACCCAGTAGGTGAGGGCTGCCTGTGCTGTTCCAAACCCCAGATTATATCCAGGTGGGAATGCCTGGCCTCTCCCTCCTGGACGGCGCATCTCACAATGGGCTGATGTAATTCTATGAGTCATGTGGTGGGTCCTTAATGGCTCATTAAACAGAGATGGCTCCCAGAGGGAGTTATCAGGGATGAGTCATGGTAGGAGATAACAAACACTGCCCCACCTGCTTTAACAGCTTGTGAAGATGATAATAGAATACATACTTTTGGTTAAACCTTACATTGTAACCTAGGACAGTAAGTTTGATAGTACAGAAGGAATCAGCAATGCATGATCATACCAGCAAAAAATCACCCCAAACCTGTCCAAATGGACTCTTTCTGCCCTCATCCATTTTCTCACATTTACAAAGCATTAGTTAAACCCTCAGCCACAGTTAAGAAACTGATCAGTGATATACAGGTGGTAAGCAGATAAGGGTTTTTCCTAATTCAAACCAGAGTTATTCAATAATCTTCTATTAAGTACCACTTATAAAAGTTCACAACTATATCTGTGTTGCAGAAGGGCTCTGGATAATCTTTATATGATTGGTCCTGGCTCCTAAACTGGTAGCTGATAGAAGTGCTGCATCCAAACTGTCGGACAAGATAGTTTTGTGTTACTCCCTGCACTTCTGGTTTCATGCTCTTGTTCATGAAAGGAGACCTGACAGAGGACACTTGCTGCTGGATACTTGTGTTTTTATCCAAAAGAACACAGGGCAATGGAAAAAGCAGGAGGAAGGTGAATAGACGGACCTCAGAGGAAGGATAATGCCCTCCTGGGCCTCATCCCAAAATTTAATCAGGATTCATCTGGTGCTTATTTCCAAGATTGATGCAGTAGGTAACCATTTAACTTGAAAATACTCCCCAACCTCCAAAGTTTTCTCTGTCCTTTCTAAGTTACCAGATAATTCCTCTTCTTTACAAAGGCACTACTATAACAATGTGTGCCTGAGATGCAATGGAGGTACCCAACACCAACGTCTGTCCTTCGTTCTCCGGAGCAGAAGCAGTTCATAAATCAAAGGAAAATATCAAAGGCAATTGCTAGTCATGTTCTAAGCAGAGCCTCATCTCTACAGGGACTTTTTACTGAATACTCAGGAAGCAAAAATTCTTCAGCAGTGAGACTTTCTTTCCAGTCTTTCTTCTGTTTTGAACTCTGAATCCTCCTTCCTATGTCAATGATATTCCAGAATTTCAAGAGCTGTTGAGAAGTACATTCCCTTTAATGATTAAATGCTACATATAATCAGTCTACTAAAAAAACAAAGTAAATCCAGTCCAACAGACCTGAAGAAATTAGTTCCATGTTTCAGGAAAGTTCTTACATATTTTTCACTGTTTCTGCAACCAAATGTTCCAAACTAATGCACAGAAGGACATTCTCATAAGTTTAGCAGTATTATTAGTGTTAGCCAAATTAAAAGACTTAAATTTCCGCATGAAATCAAAGTAGAGGGTGTTAACGATACACAATTTCCCTATATGTCAATAAAAATGGAGGCTGCATGGATGGCAAAGAAAAAGGAAGAGGCGTAAATGGCCATCTAAATTCCAAACGCCTTGCCTATCTTGTAATGTTTATAATAATTGGGTTTGGTTTTAAAATTTAGATGGTAACAAGAAATAATTCAGTATGACATTGATGACTATTCTGATAAATTTCAATGAATTTAAACATCTCTATTTCAAAGTAAGGCATCACAGTTGAAAACAGCAATACTGCACGTTCTAGGGGATTATCTTGCATTTACAAGGTCATCTGCTTAGTGCACCATTCTGTATGTAATTATGTATGTATATAATAATACCATTAATGCAATTTTAGCAGTACAGAGTTCCATGAAAATACTAAGGAAGGGTAATAATGACGTCAAGAGGCTACACAACGGGCATACATGTTCATATTTATTTTTCTGATTGTGATAAGTTGGACACTGTTGCCTTTCCCTGGGCTTAAAATTAAAAGCCAAACATGGTTAGAGGGAAAAAGGGTTTTACCTCGGTATTTATTCAAGGATCCTCAGGTGCACCACATCCAGGTAGAATGCACCGAAATGTACTCCAGAATGCACATCAAAAATGCACACACACAATGATTCTTGTATACAGTTACAGACCTTGCACATTAGCATATCTATCAAAGATTCTGCAATGAGAGGCTCAAGAGAAGCCCCTGTCCTGAGGAACGTTCCCCCTGGATGGGCCTATCTTGGTTTGCAGAATGCATCCTGGAGAGGACCTTGGTGTGAGGCTTCCAAGATGTTTTAGTCTCTTGGCTTAATGGAACTTTGGGTCTAAGCTAGTTATCAGACTTGGGGAATTACAAGTATGTGGGCTAAAAACACTAAGGATACATGAAAGCTATATAAAAAGCCATATAAAAAGGGTATACAAAAGGGGTATATAAAAAAGCAAAAAATCATCATGGCATCAATACATCCATCAACATAAACATCACCATCTGCCATGAAATACAAAGAATTAAAAAAAAATCGAGAGATATAATTGTTGCATTTCCTTTTGCAGATTATTATGGTTTTATACTTCATGATGTTCCCTTGATGCAAAATATCAGTACAAACTTCTGAATCATTTTACTATTTAAGTAGTAGACATTCAAAATGCTGGTGGTTTGGGAAGTATAAAGATTCGTTCACTTTTAATTTCCCCAGTGTAGCATCTTTAGCTTCCTATTTTTCAGATAGTATATCCAGGAAAGTTGCAAAGGCAGTAGCTAAAAACTGCCAGGAGCTACCGTAGGAAGGAGAGAACTGGAAAAATCTTTCCAAACAAGTCTGTCGCTTTCTTAATCCCTCAGAGTTACAGTGGAGGATTACTAATCAGTGGATAAATTACCAATTTTTCAGTAAAGTATTATTTGCACAGTTCCTTTTTCGTCATTATCCTTGTTTATTCTTCTGTGGAAGTATTTAACTTAAATCATAAAGCACTGTCATCTGAGAAGATTAATTTCTTCCTGCCAAGCAGTTTTAAATACCATACAGATATTATAATTGGAACAACCCAATATGTAGGGTGCCAAGAAGGACTAAATAGCTTTATAGGTCAACTTCCTCCTGACTTGTGGCTGAAGACCACTCAAGCTCAATTTCCTACAGGCTTCCTTTGTGTTCCTTCCCAACTGCAGCTACAAAAGAAACATTCACTTCTCTGTCAAAACACTGAAAAGATTTAAATGTCGTTAGTTCAGTCATTACTACAAATGGAGATTTTTGTTGAGGAAGCCCATCTATTAGTCTGTCTCTCACACAGAAATCATTCATTATATACCTGTACATATCTTCATATACTTGTACTGAAAACTATTTGCAGATTCAGACCATAAAACCGGGTAACGTATGAAGCAAAAGGAAGACTTTGACTTAATGTCTCTTTAGTGCACAGCAGTACAGCATTTCTGAGCAAGGTTACTACAGGTTTTTTAATGGATATTTGCTTGGGTTTTGCAGTTATGTTCTAATGTTTGACTTTATAAGGACTAAAACAAGTGAAGTGTATTATAAAATCACAGAATCATACAATCATAGAATGGTTTGGGTTGGGAGGGACCTTAAAAATCATCTAGTTCCAACTTCATGCCATGGGTAGGGGCATCTTCCACTCAACCAGTTGCTCAAAACCCCATCCAGCCTGGCCTTGAACACTTCTAGGTATGGGGCATCCACAACTTCTCTGGGCAACTTGTTCCAGTGCCTCACCACCCTCACAATAAAGAATTTTTTTCCTAGTATCTAGGCTATATCCGCACTCTTTCAATTTATAATCATTCCCTCTCGTCCAATATAGAATATCTAGCGGAGCATTGTCTTTTCAGGAAGGATCAGGTTAAAAATAAACAATAAAGTGAATGTATGCTTGTAGTCGCTCTAGACTCATTGTCTAGAGACATTTCCCTGCCTCTTGTTTATATAAGTATGACTTGTTTAAATTATTCCCTAATGCCTGAAGAATTAGCTTTCTTTTTTCTCTTGGGGTAGTTTTTTGTAAAAACTAGTCATGAATTACTCTTCACCTTCAGTGACACTGTGGTCTGATGCTCCAATAGTAATCCTTTGTTTTATAAAAAGTGAATTCACAGATATTTTAAGCATAGTAATTTTAGAGCAGGTTGATAAGACACAATGTTTTCTTGAATAAAATTAATGCAAATTAAAAGACAAGTGTAAACAACTGTCTCTTAACTTCAAGTGTCTGTTGTCAAATAAGAAAAGGTATCTAGTTAAATTTATTTTTAGTTTTCTCCTTTTGAAAGAAAGAAAAGAGAATGAAGATAACAAAGGAAAAAAGGAAGACTAGAGGGCAGTGATGAAAAAAGAGTCTTAGAGAAATAGCTCATTTGGCAAAGTAAACATTTGGATTGGTACGGAGCAGATTGTAGAACAGAAAATGCTGAAATCAAGGAACCTTCATATACATCAAATAGTTGCATCACAGAGTATGACATTAGAAAAATTAGATTCATTGAGTCCCAAGGACAGATGGGACTAACAGATCAATACTGTACTTCCCTTTGAACGGAAATAGAAGAAAAATGCATGTGAAAAGACTTTGTTTGAATAATGCCATTGACTTTAATATAGTTACTCAGGTTATGAATTTAGGCCTTGGAGAACTATATATACCATATCTGAAAAAGAGTCAAGTATCTCAAAAAATAACTTAGGTACTTTGAGACTGAAGGCTGGCTAAGGAGATGCTAGTAGCTGCTGAACATTTTGAAACAACAGAAACAGAAGAAAAAAATCAATAAAGCCTCAAAGGAAAAATGAGGAAAGAAATGGAGAGGTTATAATTTGCTGCAATAACTCTGACATGAAATTTTACACTTGCACTGATCTTTTTTTCTAAGCTACTCCAAAAAAGGATTCTCCATCCAGGCAGAGAACAGCAGTGAACAGCTGGTCTACAAATTGCTTTCTAAAATATACACTTTTTCTTTTCCTATAGCTTTTCAAAGTGACTTGCAGCTAGAAAGCTGCTCCTCTTATTTCAGTCCAACTGCTTACCAGAACCCTGAGACATTGCCAGTCCTTTCAGCAGAGCTGTGGCCAGTGGAGTTGGGCACCCCCTGAGGCTGCCCTGTTTCCTTCTGTGGGACAGTTTGGCACAGCTTGCAGTTCTGGACATGACCTAAGAGAAGGCCTCTAGGGAGGTATTTGGGCAGGATCATGGTTTTGCAAGAAGAGACCTGTCTTTCTTTGGGACAGGAATTTGCACTGCAGCTCAATATTGTTCTCGACACCTGTATACATAGAGGACCTTACTGAATGTTTTTGTAAAGACTTGTGACAGAATTTGCATCTCTTTTATTTGCTTTTCTGAATTTGTGTTCTATGTTTTTTTAGGCATCAAGACCTGTGAGGAGCAGATGACTGAGATGGAAAGGTAAGAGAGACAAGAGTCACTGTACTGACCTGAGACTCCACAGCTCATGCTTAAACAAATTGTGCGGTCAGGAGCAGAGAGACAGCTTTCAGCAGTGGCTCAGATCTTCCCAGGGGTCAGAGGATGCTGCAGTTCACCGCAACTCAAAAAATTGCTGAGATGCCTGGAAGCAACGACTCATCTTTGAACACATAGTGAGGAGAAGAGTTGTGTACAAGTCTTACCTGTTTTTTTCTGAGCCAGTTTTCTTTGAGAATTTCCAGGCTTTGTTCAACACTATTAGGCTTGCAATTTTTTTTAATTTTTTTTTTTTACTGTTTAAAACCCCTTTTGGAGACATCACAGAGAGAAATAATTCTAGCTATAACCACTCCAGAACTGTGGGGTTTTCAGGGTCCTGCTCTAAAAAGCTCAGGTGTCCAGTGAGAGAAAGGGCTCTGTAGTTTGAAAACGGGTTAGAACTGTGGACCTCAGCAAAATGAATCTTGTGCAAAACTGCTTGTGCCTTCAGTGAAAGACATAACAGGAACTTGTTGAGGTTTCCCATCCTACAGAAACTGTAATTTGTAAGGCAGGAGGTGATGGCATTGTGGTTTCCTGAGTTGTTTGGCGTTCCAAGTTTCACGTGCTGTATAGGTATCATTCAACGCTAATATCACTTACAGTTTTGAAGAGGAAAATGAAATCATTATTTTGTCCATGCAGTATGCAATTAAAACCCTTTTCTCAGCATGCTTTTGTGTTCACAGGAATAGGGATAGTGATGATAAAGCTACTAAGAATATTCTTTTTCCAGCAGAATTCTTTTGGTCTCTGGGCCTCTGTTACCATGTCAGCAGGAATGCCAAGGAGAACTGAAATCTCTGTTTCGTGCAAGACATTCCTATAATATTTCTGTATCAAATTTAATTTTAGGACTCTGACATTTTTATGCTTAAAAAATTTGTCAAGCTTGGTACCTCGAGATTTTTAATCTTATTCCATGCAGATTCAAATAATTTCATACCATTTTTGTAATGGGATACTGATGAGTACAGTAATTTTGCCCTAGATTTTTGTGATGTAGTTCTTAAACAGTAGTAATTATACATCATAAGAACTCTGAGAAAATTAGTTCATAACAGTTGCATCCTGGACTCAAAGTTATGCTATTTCATGTTACAAAATAAAATGCTAACACTTTTTAGGAAATTTTAATCACAAGAGCAGATAACGAATTCCAAATTAGCTTTAATTTTAAAAAAATTAAAGAAGGATGTTTTCCATGATGCAGAGATTACTACAAATTGTTATTGATAAACTTTACTCTTCTAAACTTTCCATAAGCATTGAAGAACACCTGAAGTAGCCAGAAATATCTTTCCTAACACTGCTTCTTTTCCTTCTGCCCATCTGTTTGGTTGGTAGACTTTTCAGTGGAAAACTTCTGCAATTTCTTAGGGAAACGCAGGCTTCTTTATGCCTCTGATGAAACCATTATTTCTAACTATTCCAGAATTATTTCTAGAATAATTATTTCTGTTCTATTCCTAGAATATGCCTGTTATTTCTATCTACTTGGATCTCTGTCATTTTTTTGTACATGATGAGCCATGTATCTTTACTTATTATTCTAGCGATTTCTGCATTAGTAGGCAAATAAAAATTTGATTTAAAAACCCCAGAAAAACTCTAAATTATATTTAGTTATTTTTCTTCCTAGAAAGTGAAATTTCTATTTGCTGTGCATACTGCGTTGCCCATGGTGGGATTAGGGGGCTTTTTTATGCTCAGTGAAAACTTTTTTTTGTGAGAATGTAAGTGGACACACTCCTCTTCATGAAATAAAAAATGGGGGGAAAGTCTCTAAGAACCACAGAACATGGTTTGAATGGAAATAAACACTGCTGCACAACCACATTTCCTTTTTCTTGAATGAAAACAAGGGAAACTATTTCTGAAAATGACCTTGAAGAAATCAAACAGTACAAAATAGGGGCAGTGTTTCAGCTGCCATTCACCAATGCCATTTATTAGTTCACTCCCAACACGTCTATATAGGCAGCTTAGACTACTCACGAGCTTCAAAAAAAGGAATTCCCCTGCTGCATGTCTTCTGAGGAGTCCTGAGTTATGTCATAGTCTGTAAAAGTCTGTGAAAGTCCTTGCAGATATTTCTTTCAATTAATGTTTTTCTTTTTATTTTATTAAATATTTTAGTGGATTCAATCTCATCTACCTGTAAAAAGCATCCACTCGTATTTACCAGGAATTTATACTGAGATAGAAGAGAAGAGAGATGGCAAATGTGTTTTTAACACAAGGGTATAATGAGATGCCTGGACAGGGAAAAAGTATGATGTAACATCTGGAGACAGATTTTTCCTGTACCACATCACTCCTCAGCTGCATCAGGATGTATGGGTGAAGATGGAGGCAGTATTATCACTTTAGTAGCCCAAACCAAACAACAAAGTTTGTCTTCAAATATTTATTGCCCCCTCTTCTCTTTTGTTGAGAAAGGATACTCTGTGTCACATTTCTAGGTTTAACTATACTAGTGAAACACGGACTCTTGCTGTCTTAGCTCTGCTGATAAAATGATCCACAGAAGTGTTATACAGTTAATGTTTCTACAATAACAGATTCGTTTTTATCCCCTGTAAAATGGCGAAGCATAATTATATATAAAGAAGAAAACAGAACACTTATATACTTGGTAGTGTCCTCCTCCTCCCCCTGCCCCTGCAAACCTGCAGATAGAAAATATGGGCAGTCAGTTCAACATAAAATCTCCTCTGGTGTCACTATTTGCACTTTCTCACAGTAAGTGGTAAACGTGTTTAAAGGACTGCTATTCTCTTTTACAAGATTCAGATTGTGTAGTCATAATAAAAAGCAAAAGAAAGGAAATACTTGGAATGTAAAAAGTTTTCTTGCTGCAGTTGTGTAACATAAAGTTTCTTTTGCAAATAGAAAACAAATTTAATGTGAACATGAAGCTCCCTCATCTAGCAGGTTGCTAATTCTCAGCCTAGAAATACTTGCTGTTTGCTAGGCCTTTATTAAATACTTAAGTATGTATCTTTCTCAGCCGTATTCGTAGATCCATTATGGGATTTTGAGGGAATGTTTTTTACCCCATGAGAAAATATTTTCGGTATTTTAAAGTTCAGTATTTATGCATAATAGATCTGGGATTCAAAGACTAAAGAGCTGTCTCTTTCTACCACTATAATGGTAGCATATTTCTGCTATTTTATTCTTACAGAAATATTCCTATGTAATATGTTTAATCTTACCGACCTTTGATTCTTATTTTAAGATTAATTTTAGTAGCTTAATGCAAATGTCATAGCAATGCAGGTATTTACATGGTAGTAGTGGTTCACATATTGCTATGTCCACTGACAATATCTATGCCTGGTCTCTGATATCTTTTTTATTGTTGTTTTGTTGATTTCATGGTTTGCTTTTTTCTTCTTTTTTTAATTAGTACTAGGGCTAATTCTGTAGACACTTTGACTGTCCCTAAAACTGCCAGTCTCTCTGTGGAAATGTATTGGTTTCTTCCAAACCAATCCTTGCAGGATCCCTGTGGGAGATGTTTGGGGAAGGTACTGGAGCTAGGAATGGTTTTTTATACAACAGACTAAATTCTATCAGATCAAAAGCATATTTTCAGAAGAACTGAAGCATAGCTTAGCCTTTATTTGTTTTCATAGTGAATGTTGGGAATTGGATTTGGGAAACATTTATGGATATGCTATATAGGAGACAGTGGTCTGGAAAGAGGCATAGATAAGTAATTACTTCACATAACCAAATCTTAGTACTTTGCAGGAGAAATTAATTGCATTTGTGCCAGTTTGTCATGGAAAAAACAGGGGGCTGTGGTTAAATTGCTAATTTTGATTAAAGAAGGTAGATCTTCCTGGATTTCTAGTCTCAGTGGAAAAGCTGCTTTTTAAAATCTAAGCAAAAGCAGCTGGAGCTCAGACCCTTAGAGGTGTGTAAGAAGGTGTTGAACCCTGTCTGCAGACTGCAGCCCACACATCCCTCCGCAAGATAAAGAGAGTTTTTATGAGTATCCCTTTCAATGTTTAGTTATACATTGTTCCGCTCACAGAGCATCAAAGATCATGAAAAAAGCTTCAGTCTGCACCAGAGACTTATTAATAATTCTGAAACTGTGATGCTTAACATGACTGCCATTCCTGATAAACTTTATGCTAGCTAGGGTAGCTACCGATGCCAACACCTGTGTCCTCCTCGGTTACACGCACCTACTCAGGCTGAAGCTTGTGTGTGAATGGATTGTACATTTCCTTGGATGGAGGTTTGAGTTTAAGCCAGGAAAAAAGGTGTAAGAGAAAATGATCTTCTACTGACTGGGTGGAAGGACAAAATACCAGGGAAGGTCTTGCTTGTCAAGACATGTTGTTATCTTCTGAAGAAAGTAAGAAAAAGCAGCAAAAAGCCCAGTGAAGTTTTTCAATATTTTCTTTGGTTTTGTTTCTCAAAATAGGAAGCAATTAATCTTTTAAAATGTATTTTAAATAAAAACTCATAAAAAAAATGCATTACTCTAATTTGGCAAATGATATTTCTCAAGCATAACGAAGCAGTGGAAAAATTAATCCTTAATTTGTTTTGAGTTAATAGTTTTACAAAGCAAATAAGTGATTTGGCAATGAAACAAGATTATCTGAAGATGCGCTTCAAGAAAGTAATTTTTGTTGTCAGACTTACCTCCTCAAACTAAAATCTTTCTTAATTTCTGTAGTGTTTCACTTGCTCTAGTAGACACTGCAGATTAATGCTTCATAGTTAAGGTGCTAAAATGGTCTCTGCTCTTCATTCACCTCATACATGCATTGTATGAAATCTGATAGAGAATAAATTTGATTGTCTCAGTTGTTTTGCAGACAAGTGCTAATGAAAATAAAGTCTCTATGCAGATTAACTGTGTACGATAAGAAAAAGTCCTTCCTTTGTTTTAAGATGTATCAATACTATTTTTTGTTGTTATTAGTATCTGTGTTATGAAAGATGGAAAACAGCTAGTCATCACTGAATTTCTCTATGCCACTCAAAGTTACACTATGACATTCCCCCCACTGCTGCCTCTTCTCAGCGGAAATATCCTGCTTTGTTTCATTGCTACTATGATGGGAGACATATAATAATCTCTGTTGTTAGTCCTGAAAATTTACAATTCTTTCTGGCAATGGGGGGAATCAGAAAAGCAGACCCTGTTTGAAATATTTCTATGAATTGCTTTATTCAGGTTGTTCTCAGGAAGAAATCATAGAATCATAGAATAGTCTGGGTTGGGACGGATCTTAAAGATCATCTTCTTCCAACTTCCTGCCATGGGCAGAGACACCTTCCACTAGACCAGGTTGCTCAAAACCCCATCCAATCTGTTGTTGAACACTTCCAGGGACAGGGCCCCTCACGGCTCCTCTTGGCAACTTGTTCCAAGGTCTCACCACCCTCACAGTAAATAATGTATTCCTAATATCCAATCCAAACCTACCCTTTTTTAGTTTGAAACCATTTACAATAATTATAGTTCTATCAAGTAAAAACTAAAGCCCTCCTTTGAGTCAGACTTCAGAGTGACTCTTCAGACTCCAGAGATATAATTTATTAACATATGGGTGTATTCAACTTAATTGTGCTCCTACATTGGACTTCTATTGTGTGGACGACCGGAACTTTGGAAAAGAGCACATGAATAAGTCTTTAATAATTTAGAAAATATGTGTTATTCTTGTCCAATTGCCAAAATATTTTATAAATAATTCCTTTGCCTGTTACTGCTGGATGAAGAAGTTCAATTTATTCAACTTTTCGAAGAAATTGATTTTGCTGCTCTTTAGTGATGGCCATTGTAAAAAGGGTTTTAATTACCTTGTACTTCTATTGTTCCTCTTTCCTTTTCCATTTTAGAAACAGTTAAGCTGTCATCCGCATAAGACTTCTACTAGAAAATTTGGGTTTTTTTCTTTGGTTTAATAAGCAGAGCAGAGCTAATTAGACCCTGATAACAAATTTGAATAGTTCAGAAGTGAAGTGCAAAGAAGCCTATTTATTTGCAAACAGAAAGTACTTCTGATAAACTCTTTCCAAGGCAGCAACAGAGAAACCACTTTTTTTCCTCTCTAAATGAAGCAGAATTTTCCAGAAATACAAAAACTCTAGTTCTGGGAGAAAAAAAAACTCCCAGAAACAACCTTCCCCTTAGAAAACCCCAAACCTCACCATTCAACTAGAAAACCACAGGTATGTATTGACACAGCAAAATTCTGGTTACTTTTAGGGGCGTCACCGGTTCCTTCGCAGGCTGCTGGTATCTCATATCAGCCTGCCATACCTGACCTACCAGCTTTGCCTCTGGCTGCTGGTGATAGAACCTTGACTGGAGATGGCCAGAAGGAGTAGCTTCTCCACCCAAGATTAATTTATCCGGATGTGAACTGTTCCCAGGCCTATATCTTTTAATCCACTTCTACCCTCTCTTCAATGTTCTCAAAGTTCCTTTACTGTTTTAAAAATACTACCTTCTAAGAAACCAGTATGTGTTCCTCCAAACAGTGCAAACTGTTTCACACAAACCTTATAAAGGATGAACTACATTTTGCATTTACACTTTAAAAAATTGTCCTTGCCAATCTTCGTATTGCCAAAAGTCACTTAATTGGTTTACAAGATTCCGGGATCTCAACAATTTTCTCTATAACTGAACAGTAAAATGGAGGAGGGGTCAGCATCCTAAACACATTTTTCCTGAAACTAGAAGGTAGGTATGATAATAATTTTTGTTTCATATGTAGCAATCCCTGGCTTAAATATAATATGCACAATTCCTTTTTCGCAAGCTAGAAGGTAAACACGTACCTGTATACATAAACACAATGGCAATTTATCCAGATTTTCTAATGTAAACTTTAGGCAAATTAATCACTTTGAGAAGGGCAATAGCAGCAGAAGGGAGAAGTTTCTTACAGGACAGCCTGAAGGACTTTGGTGGTCGGTTAAGGACAGAAGATTCAGCTAAGCTCTTGTTTAAAGACCATCTTAATGCTGTTCTCTGTGTGATTACAGACCTTTTGCTACAATGCCAGTGTACTTGTCAACTCTCAAATGACTGCAACTTCCCTAAACGTTTATCCCTTTTCCATTCAGAAAGTGATAAATTTCCTTATGAGTGTAATTGTCTTGTCTTAGACAATGTGAAGATACTTATCCTTACAAAAGGAACAAATAAGTGTTCCTAATGAATTCCACATGGCTCTTAATAGAGAAAGGATTGGATAGACACAGCTGCCTAAAACAGCTCTTGGAAGACAAGACCTATGAACAGTTCTTGTAAATGCTGTGATGTAAATGTTTGATACACTTTTAACGTGCTGTTTGCCTCACTGATTTCTCATTAGTCTTTCTTAAAGCTGAGGTGTGTTAATTTATTTTGTGATTATAATAGCATTGCAGCTTTTATTTTTTAATAAGTTATTTTGTGGAATTAATAAAAAACCCGAGATAATTCTTTTATTGAAATGTTATTTAATTAAAGCTGGTATGATGTATAACAAGTACCTAGGTGACACGTTGGTGAGAATACTGCCAGTAACTGCATAAGCACCTAACTGAGATTGAATCTTCTACAGCTTTTGGATATGTGCTAGGCTTGCTGAGTTTCAAAATAGTATAGGAATTCTCGAGCTTTTATTAAAAGCACGCTACTCTATTTCTATAGCAATTCCAGTGCTATACATTTAATGCCTCTTTTTATTTTAGAGGGTGCCTCCACTGTGATTAGTAGACTAGCACAGCACTATGAAATGCACACAATAAAGATGACATTGTACTTTACCTTCTTCCTTTTATTGGAACTGCAGGGTGCTGATTTTAAAGCTTGAAGCAAAAAAGATATTTCAAACCATATGGGCAGGATCGTTTTTATGTTTAACATAAATGACTAAGACCTGAACCAGAAGTGTGGCTCTTGTTACATTCACCATCTTCAAGAGAAGCTGTCTCCAAACCACAAACCAGTCTTCACCTCTCTCATTTTTCATAAATGTACTGACCTGATTGACTACAGTGACTGTGTGGGCTTAAGGTGTTGTTCTAAGGTGCCTGCCCTCTTGCTGCTCTCCAGCTGGCTTCGGAAATAGCATTGGACTTTGTCCAAGCTGATGAAAAGTAAATCTGTACAAATAAAGCTGTCTTCTCACTACTATGAGTTTAAGCCCTAGAGCCAAGAATAAGGTCTATTGCTGTTTAGCTTCAACTTCACAGCTTCTAGAATGGTTTAAGGCAGAAGTCTGACATTTATGAAGTCTTTGTACTTTTTTGAAGACTGCTGGAACAGTGAAAGATAAAAGTACTGCTTCTGAAGCCATAATTTTTTGCTGAATCTCCACAGCTTGTTTCTCTCTCTTGGAGAGTGTATGCCTTTCCTCAGTGCTGGTGTTTTTCATGTAAAAGAAAGGGCAATTTTAAAGTATGCCTTGTGCTGAAAATACAACAAAGTGCCCTTTAGGTGGAGAAGAAAAACCCCAGAGACTGTGATCCTAACGTATGTATGTATTTCTTTACCTATTTCTGCTTTGAGAATGTTTTAAACTAGACTGCAGATACTGTTCTGCTTAAAAAATGAGAGATTTGCAAAGGTTCTGGAAAGGTGGACAACGAATTGTTGTAAATTCATTGCTAGTTACTAGTAGACAGTAGAGTTTTCTATACATGAGGGTGGCACCTCATTTGCATTTCTGCACTAAGAATGCCATATTATAGAATGCAAAATAAGTCAAATTGAGCTAATTTCTCCCCTTTATATGTGTGGTTGTTAAAAAAGGTAATGAATAAAAATGGTTATTTAAGTGTGTAGTTAGAAGCACACCCTTGCAGCCAGTGGATAAAATTTAAAGTCTGAAAAGACTTTAGTGTGTGGTGAGTCTTCTAAAATTAAAGTAAAATGTTCAAATATTGAAGAAGTATTGAAAAACTCATATAAAAATGTCTTCTCTTGTTACTTTGAGTCAGAAAATGTTGCAAATTTTATGAAAGTCCGTACTTTGGATTTTAGCCTAGTGATGTAAAAACTTTAGGAAGTTCAAGCAGGAAAAAACATGCTGGATATAGAATTAAAAAATGATAGACATCTCTAGCATTTTTTTTTTAAACCATTATGTGAAGTCTGAATAGTCTGGAAAATTAGCCCTTTTTACACAGCTGACTTGAGCCCAAGCTCTGAATCTTGGGATAAGCATTAAGAAAGAATTTGATTTGAGAACCTGTGTGCTGTAAGTGAGAGCTGGGGAGCATTTCTGGGAACCTAACAGAGACTCTGATGAATTCAGCTGTGGATCTCTTTCCAGGAGGAAGGCTGATTCGGCATTATGAATCCCAAAACCTACTAACTTGGACTTTTCCTTGTGATTTTAACTTTTTTGTTGTTCTCACAGCTGCAAGTAACATACCTCACCTGTAAATAACGTATTTGCTCTGCTTATTTCTGTAAAAGAAAAAGAATACACTGGGTGTTTTCAGAAGTTGTCTGTCAGTATATACAAAGCTATGCCTTCTGATAATGGAGAAATATTACATACTACAAAAGTTCTGTTTCACACATGAAAACTCTAAGGAATTTTGGGGTTAGGATTGCCTATTTCTGGCTGCTTTTCTACTCTTACCTTTTTTAATGTAATGCCCATAAAAAAAAAAAAATGGTATTGTCTTAAAAAACCCAATAAGCACACCAAGATTTAATTTTGAAAAAGTTTTCAAATTAAATCTATTTTCCAGAATGATGCAGAGGAAGCAAAGAAACAACAGAGGACTTCAATTTTCCCGTGAATAGCAGTTTATGATTTGGAACAAGCACTTTTTAATTCAGAAAGGTGGAATGAAAAGTTAAAACTTAGGTATACTGGTGTAAGAAATACTATAATTGCCCAGAAAAGTAAATTTTCTTGCCATATTATTTCCCTATAAAGTTTAGTCAGTCGTGTTCAAATTTAGGAGACAATTCAGTAACTGCATTATCCAGTACAGTAACTTGGAAAGCTCCATTCAACTTTATGGATATAGTATATCGTTCAAAATGGAATTCTGAAAGTCATTCAGTCTGAAATAAAAAAAAGAAATAATTCTTTTCAGAGTTTAAGTTGAGCATCTACAAAATTCATCCAACATTTTGTGCTGAGTTTTATTTTCCATTTCTTATGGCCTGCACAAAGTGCCTGAACTGACTTCTAGTGAACTCACCTGCCATCTGCAACCATGCTTAGACAGTTGTAGTTACTACAGTGTAGCTTGAAGTATTGCTTTTGGAAATGTGCACAGACGACTTAATGAAGGTTGGAAAAGCCACCGGTAAGGAATAAATCATATGTATTTACCCATGCACACCCTCTGCATGTATATGTGTTTGCACATGTATGTGGGATTTTGCACACGTGCCCATATGCATATTTATGTGTTCATGCACATATTTGCTTACTTACGTGTATATTTATACACACACACACTTCTGCACACGTGTATGTTTATGTGAGTGCATGTAAATGTGTACACTCACACCTGAAGAGGAACAGGGAAGGAAGAATAAAGACACTTATTGGATAATCATTTTGCCGCCTCAATCAAACGGGATGGGAGAGCCAGGACAGACGCTCTGTGAGCTTATATTATTTTATTCGCCTCATAAGCTTGACAGGAGACCTCAGAGATAATACAAGCTCGCGTTGCCGGCAAAAACCTGAGATTTCCTGGTTACAGAGCATTCTTAAAAGCTTTTCAGCCAATAGCAGTAGTTCTAGAGGTTACGGACAACTGTTTCAACCAATCTTCTACATTGCACGTACACTTGTTAAAACAATACTTGCTTGTTTTATACCTTATATAACAAAGCATAATATTCCATCATTAAGCTTAACTTTATCTTTCTTGCTAAGCATATTTTTTGCAACTTCTAAAAGTTCTCTCAGCTAGGCCTAGAAACATGGTTCTTTGTTCCCGTGCCCTTGTTCTAATGCATAATTGTATATTCTAATTGTATCTTCTTTTAATATTTTCTCAGGCGAAGTTATTTCCTAAAATCTTTCTGCTTTATTCTCAAAACCTGCTTTTGTTTCTCACCCTTAGAAATCCCTTTACCTTTTTCTATATTTCCTACAACATGTGAACAGGGAATTTGAACACAAAGGAATTGTTAGAAGGAAAAAGATTAAAATTTGATGCCAAGTATTAGAGGTAAAAGTGGCATTGAGCAGTATGGAACTCCTACACTGTGAACTACCTGGAAAGGGAATTAGGACAACCTAGTCAAATCAACACATGAACAACAGGTTAGTTCTTAGAAGCATTTTAAAAAGCTATGGTAAGACATGATTATCTGCCAAAAGGAAGTGATGATTCAAGAAACAGAATAAAATACAACGAAGATTTAGGCACGTGTTTTGGCTGAATAGGAATATAGAAAATTACTTAGCGGTTTTATGCAAAAAAGACCTCAGCAAGATTTAGTCATATACTGCAGCTGAGGATTTATCAGAATCAACAAAAGATGCCTGGAATTACATGCCTGACAGGCAACATAACAGTTAGCAGGATCTACAGTGTTACACTTTTCCATTGATGAATACGAGGGCTGGATTGGGGCAAAAGTGAAGGAATTAAGAGCTTTGTTTACTCAAATTGTATATAACCTAAGAACTAGACACCTAGGAGAAAGTATTGGAAAAAGAATCCAGAATTTTGGTGAGGTTATTATTTGTACACTGAAGTTGACCTTCAGCTGTGGAATCTGCACAGAAATTGGTAATTATGAAAGAAATGTTTTATATCTTGGTATACCAGAGGGAAAATATATGAAAAGATGAATGGGCGATCTCTTTGAGGTAAGGAAAAATAGGAAGGATTAAGAGAAAAGGAAAACCAAGCAGAGAAATGAGATAGGAAAACAATTAAACTATGGGAGCAGAGGGGATATAAAATAAGTGGACTACGAAAATGTCAAATGAGTGATTCAATCAGCATTTTCCAGTGGTATACGAGTAACACCGGTCTCATTCTATAGAGAAATTCTGAGGTAAAATAAAGCTTGAGGACTTGATGGATTTTGTGTAGCGTGTAAATGGTGAAGTGAAAAACTGGTTTTAGATCTTATGTCTCCCTGTGCTGCAATCTGCCTAAACAGTGGTACCATGTGGAAAACACTATGAAATACAGCAAGAATAAAAATGTGCAAAAAAGGTATTTTTAAATTCAAGATAGGCAGAAGGGCTATAAGAGATTGACACATCAAAGAAAAATAGTGAAATACGAAAGTAAGAAAAAGTATAATTGCAGTAGAGCCAACAGAAACTTTTTTGATGATGTTTCTGTCACCAAACACTGAAGTATTAGGTTTTTCAACATATCATGAGCTGTAGTAAAGATGCAATCTTACAGCTTAAGTGTTTCCCATAAATTATTTCAGTGCATATGCCATGGGAAAAGAGGCAGGAAACTAAAAAATATATTCTTGGACCTATATGTCTGTGACAGTGGCTCAACTGGAACTCATATAGATGTGAGCTTGGGGAAGGAAGGAAAAGGTGGGTGAAGGTGACAATATTATGGAAGCAGAAAGGCTGTTAAGAACGGGTAGAGGTAGAAGGTAGAAGCTTTCTCTTGGTAGCGTTATGCTAGGTGAGAAAAAAATAGACAAAGGATAATAATAGAAAACTCAGTGTAACAACAAATAGTGAAAACTGGAATTAGGATGTTTAACAAAAGTAAGCAATAAAAATATTCAGAGAAAGGGACTGATACACGATATACCTTATAAATGCTTACAGAATACAGAATAGCTGCTTAGATGGGGCCATAAAAAGAAGAAAAAAAGAATAAAAATAAAGAAAAAAGAGGGGAGGGCAAAATAAGCCTGTTTGCAGAACTGAACTGTTTTTCAACTGTTTTTCTGTGATTTACTTTTACCTTACTAGAAACTTGAAATTACAATTTTGAGGGATATTTTTCAGATTAATTACTGTGTCTTATAAGTGTTGCCAATCTCTGAAAGTAATGTCCCTTGGTATGAAAGAAATTCCAAAATTCCCATGAATATTGACTTGTGGTGGAGCCAGAGTCAATTTCCACAGAAAGACAATGAACTCAGTTTTCAAGTGTATTATGTTATGTGGTTAAAAAGCTATTATCATAGGGAGAAAGAACATAGCTGTAGCTTTTATGTTCTTCTAGTGATTTTGTCTTTATTTACGTTCAAGCAAGCAACACTCATATGTTTTCATATGTTTAAGTAACTTTAAAAAATGGTTTAAAATTTTAGCAGGCTGGATATGCTTGTTGCTGAGGACCACATGTAATATCAATAGGTGGAAAGTAATTGGTTTTTATATATATTTTGACTACAGAGTGGGTTTTTGAAAGTGTCTAAAGAGTGGTTTTCTGAAAGAATGTGTATCAAACTTCTTTGCTTTTTGGGGATAATAGGATGATTCAGAATGTCCTGTTCTTGGAAATAAGCACAATTTTCACTGTAATAAAACCAAAGCAAAACGCAGCTCTGAAACAATGGATATTTTCCTCCCATTTAATTTTGTGTTGGCCACACTAACTGTTGACAAATAATTAGAGAAATAGTGTTCCAGCTACTTATAAAAAGGAGCTGACCTTTTAATTAGTTTTCTGTTGATGAACTGAACACAGAGGAGAGATTAAATTAAACCAATTGATTAAAAGTGTAGTAAATGTAGCCCTTTAAGTAGCCTTCTATTTAGGCTCTTTCTGTTGGTGGCCTTGATAATACTCCTTTTCTTGCTTCTTTTCACTGTCAGAGGATTTAAGTGGCACTTGACAAGAAAAAGTATTGGAAACAGGCTAGCTAACAACCAGAGAGAGCATCAAGGCAGAGGTTGTTCGAGGATAAAATGCGTTGAAGGGGATCAGAGAGTTGTACAAACAATAAGGTTACCTGAAGCGACTGCTAACATGGTATCTCCAGAGGCTTTCTGTTATTACTGACATTTATTCTTGCAATGGATCTCCTCCAAACCCCATCCTTAAATAAATTGTATTTAGTCTTCAGCCTAATGAACCATCTTGATGTTTGTTCTTTTTTAATAATTTTTTTATCTATCTATCTATCTATCTATCTATCTATCTATCTATCTATCTATCTATCTATCTACCTATCCATCTCAGTATCAAGGTATGAACTGACAGTTTGGTATGAGAGACACTATTACCTCATATAAATGAGGTTGTTTATTGACTAACTAGGTACGAGTCTTGTCTATGTCTGCTCAGTCAGAGACTTGCATATTTCAAAGGCACCTATGCCTATCTAGGATGGATTACTGCTGCAACACACAGCCTCTCATTACCAAGAAAGATAAAAGTCAGTTCAAGAGACGTAATCAAAGCAGAATTTGTGTTTAGTAGTGTTTCCAGTGAATACATAGAGGAAATCAATTCTGGACATGTTCCAGGCTTTCAGAAAATTGAGAAGACAATCCCTAATTGAAAGGGCTGCAAAATTACCCTGTCAACTGGTTCTATTTCTCTGACAGCTGAATGATTTACAAAAAATAATCTTAGCTAAGAAAAAATTAACAGGTATTAAAAATATTTTTTCTGTGTGCCTTTAAATATAGTGACTGAATTTTGTTAGAATACAGTAATGGTCCTTATCTTTAGAATTACGCTTGAGTGACTTCTTATAGTGCCTCTACATCAGAATATTAGCTGAGACAAGGTGTGCACAGATGCAAGGAATCTTTTAGCCATTTTTACTATTTTTTCCTCTTTACTTTTTACGTGAGACGGGGGCAGTCTCAGAGCACACAAATGAAAGTTATTTTTAGATGGATGTCAGATGTGCTCCAGAACTACCCCTAGTGTAGCTGGAATTATTAATGGATGCTCAACTTCCCAAACTGGCTTAAAACCCTTCAGGAAAAATTGCTGGAGATGTGTATAATATGAATGCTGGGGTATAGTTAACAACTGTTTAAATCTATGAAGTGACAACTTTGTGAAGAGACATCTCTGTTAGCTGTGGTGTGCTGGAGTGTGTCCTAGCACACAGCAGACAAATGTGGAATTCAGGTGTTTTCATTCTGTAGTTGGGAGGATCACTCCCACCAGTGTGATAGCAGACTGATTTTGTTGATCTGTTGCTGCAGCTGAGGAAAAGGCTGCATTCCCATGGGCTTTCTACCCTCTGTTGCTCTGGATATCAATCTTTCTACTTGCTTATGCCTGGAGCTGGGATTTAGCTTCACTTAGGACTTGGGCCATTTCAGAGTGACTCCTGGAGGTGTATTCCTATATTTACTTTCATGAAAAAACTAATGGGACTGAAAATAGTGTTCAGTTCTGCTGTAATAGAAGTCTTCTAGACATCTCCACTAGAAATGAGTGAATTGCGATGAGCACATTTTTCCTTTAAGCTTGAATGAAGTATTAGAACCTTGAGTGAGATGCACTGGATTTTGATTCAGATATGGAAAAAGCTGGGAACTGAATTTTTAACCTACATGGTGTTCTATTTCTACAAATCCTAAAAGGAGATTTTGTGTAAAGTATAGCCTTGATTTAAATTGCTATTGATTTTACTATGTTGCTAATGAAGGATGATAAGGAATGCAAAGTTAGTTATGTTCGTAAACTTCTCAACCCTGAATGTTTTATCAGCCTGTTTACAAGCTTTCTATAGCCACTGAAAGTTGATCATCCTGCTTAATTTCTTGTGCTGAAAGCAATTTATCCGTAGCTATTTGTCCTCTAGGGACAAGCTGTGTATTTGGCGCAAAATAAAATTTATGCAAATGATTAATCTGTATTGAAATCTGATGATTTAAACCTTCAGGTTTTCTAATTCACTTTTTGTGCTGGTTAGCCAAGCATCCTTTTCAGAAGATGTGATCATTTGCTTGTAAATAATAATGAGTAAGAATATGATTTTATAACGTTGTTTATCTCTATAGTGTGAGGGCTTCTTCTACCTCTGTAGTATGGACAATCAGGCTGTTCTGGGATGTGTAGCTGATGTGTATCTTGATAAGCTTCTTGTACCCCTTCTGCCTGTGGTAAGGTCTTTACCCATACCATGGATGGCTTGGTATGTATACCAATTGACATGGATTCGTCCTGCTTTTTTTCCAGTGCAACAATAATTTTGTAAAAGTTTCTTGGGAAGCCAGTACTTGTCTTTTTTCTATAACCAGAAGGCATTGGTAGAAAGAGAACTCAGAATGAACTCAGGGAGGCATGGGGAATGAGTACAGACTGCAAACGTAGCCATGTCAGTACTGGTGGAAGCAAGCTGGTGAGGCCATCTGAAGCTCAAGACTTTTACGTGTTACTGGAGTGAAGAGAACCTTCCATAGATTCCCAAGGGCTCTGCACCTCTCTCCAAAGTCGTCTATAATTTTGTTGAAGCAGCTTCCCCACATTTTGAAGTGCATTGCCCATGGTCTAACTGTGACACCTGTAAGACTGCACTAGCTGTCCAAGGTATTCCTCATAGTCAATACATGTAAATAAGTACACGAATCACTCAAGACAGATTTATCCTTGGTTAGGAGTCTAAACCAAAAAAAGGAAAATTAAAGAGACTGGGGTGAGTAACTCAAGCTTTGATGATTGATTCTTAGGTGTATAGGGCAGAGTCTTCAATGGATAGTTTTAGATACTGCATTTTCCCTATATTTAGTGTGTAATAACAATTTTGGTTTGCTCAGCAGTCTATATTCTATTACAATTCTCTTATAAATTCTGTGCCCAGATGCACAATCTAATAAATGGATAAATTTTTAAAAATATTACTTGAAAAAACATGCTTCTTTTTGAAATCTGTAAGATTTAAGCTTAATAGGGTACAGAAAAGAGACAGTTTCAGCTGGATTTGGGTACCGAATGGAGAATCTAAAGAACAGCAAAGGAGATTGATCTATGTGAAACAAAAAATGTTTTTGCTTTTCCAAAGAAGAGGGGGAAAAGGCTAGAAATCTGTCAGCACAACCATAGTGGGTTGGCAGGGCATCTTTAAGCGTTGCTCCTTGAAACAATCTTAGATATACATTTTACCTGGAAACAAAATAGAGCCTAATATAACAGTAATATGTTATTAATTTCCATTCAGCAACAACTAACCCAAGCAGTAACCAACTCTTTTTGACTTCTGAACACCTTTTAATATTTTCTTTGACACAGAAAAAAGAATTGATTATGCTAAAGGATCTTCTCCTACCTGACTAAATGTAGACTAGTATGATATCATGATAGTGCTTAAAACACTAGCCTTCCTTCCTGCTATTTCTTTCAGAGTATTACTTGCTTTTGCTTACACTTAACACTTTTAGAGTTGGTTTGGTCTGTGCTTGTTTAATGGAACTTGAGAAATACTGTAATGGTGTGCTATCCACCTGCCTTCCACTTTGAATAATTGTTCTTGCTGCTTGGAAATGCTTTGCAAGCCCATGAGATAGCAAAACCAAGATAAAAATAAATGGTAACTACTCCCACCGTTATCATTTCTCCTCCTCTGTAGGTAGAAAGATCTTCGGCATGTGAAGAAAACTAAAAAGTAAAAGTAGCTGTACTGACAGTAAGTTTGAAAATGAGTAGCAACGACTTCATGGATGTGAACTTTGCATGCCTGTACAGTGAGTCCCCAGAGTAGATGGAAATGTTTCTTTAGAGGTACATAATGTGGAAGTGATGAAGAGGGGCTGCCACATTATTTTATGCACAAAAAATCTAGGAAATTAGTGCTTAGTAATTGGGCTTTATGTATACCCCCTTGTGTAGGAAAAAAAAAGAAGCTATCCTCTTTCTGTCTGGAGCAGATTACTTGTATATTAAATTATTTTCTGAACATGCCAGTAGGTTTACACAAGGTAAATTAAATAGACTTTCCTTCCATAATTGTGCATACTGTAAACCATAGCTCAGGTTTGCATGTTTGACTTTTAGAGATCTGCGTTAGTGAGATAAATCACATCAGGAGATGCAGAGGCCTGTGACTGAAAGCACTGCCTGGATCTTCACAGGGTTTTCCACAGGGCTTGAACTTCTTCCTCCCCGGCTGATTTCTACAATGCTCACCAGTTCTGTGACTTAGAACCATTTCATGGACTAAATTTCAAATGCACGTGCACTGATTTGGACAAAACAAAAGAGTTCCTTAGCTTCTGGGTTAAATTTGTAGATGAGCAAACATCCTCAAGGTATTCTTTCAAACACAGGCTGTAATTATGAATCTCTTTGACTGGTCTCCACACTATTTCCAAGGTATACTTTTGGGATACATTTGAAGAGAGGAAAGACATTCTTCGATTGAAGCACAGAACTGGGAAATCAGATTTGTCATCTTTTCAGTCCTAGCATTCCTGCATGATCTTGAGCAAGGCGCCTGAAATATTACTTCAGTTCTGAATAATACTTAAATTTAAAACCTTGTTTGAGAGAATGAAAGCCTTTAGATATTCAAAGTGTTGTGTGCTGACTCTACTATCACATACACAAAAAAACCCAAACCCTAACACCTCCCCTCCCCAACCCCAAAAGAAGCAATCACTGCTTTTTTCATTATTATTTCTCTTTACCTTGAAGAGCTATTTTTCAGGAAAAGAAGCTGATGTTCTGTCTGGTATATCAAGTAAATGGGAACCACAGGGCTCCCCTGCCTTCTGTTATACATCCAGCCTCATCACCAAAGGCTATCACACTATTTTTTCAATTATCTGTGCACAGAAAAGGTCTCCTTTTATTACCAGTATTTTTTGACTTCTTTCTGGCCTTTAATAATGGTTCTAATGGCCTGCTTCTAATGAGTAAGAGGTGGGCCCAATCAAAAATATTCCCAACTTGCACAGGAAAGGAAGACTTAATCAAGAACACAATGTCGTATACAAATTCTAAATTAACTTTACTCAGCACCTTCAATACACAGCTTTTTTAACTCACATATTGTAGATGTCTGAAAACATAATATTCTGTTTTCATAAAAATATCAAAATAATGATCTGTTAGCAAAACCTTTTTCTGTTCATTTGTTTGTGTTTGTGTTTTTGTTTTTCTTTTTATTTTTCACCCCAGTAACATCAGAGAAGAAGCAAAACCAGGGATCATAAATTACTTACCTGCAGTAGATGCCCAGAGCCTGGAGAGGGATCACAGGTCAGTAAGAGAGCGCCTGAAGAGTGGCACGAAGGAATTTCAGCCACTCCAGACACTAAGCTGGCTTTGGGACCCAACTTAAATGTGTCTATACAAGACATGTTTCATGGGGAATAAACAAGAGGAGTTTGAGATGTGCATATGCCTGCAGGGCTAGAATTTAACTGGCGTAATGGAGATATGATGAGATGGCTCCTATTAGTGGAGCGTTGGAATGGAAGGATACAGACTCTTTAGGAAGGGTAGGCAGGGGAGATGAGGAGGGGTGTTTCCATCTATGTCAATGACCAGCTCTACTTTGGAATGGATGAGAAGCCAACTGAGAATTTATGGGTCAGGATTAAAGGCAGGGCAGGGACAGGTGACATTACAGTAGGGGTCTGCTGCAGACTGTCCAGCCAGGAGAACTGAGGCCCTTTATAGACAGAAAGGAGCAGACTTCAAGTACTGAGGCATAAAATCAATGACTGATGAAGAAAATAACAAGAGTGTCCTTAAAGGTCAAGATTTTGTGAATGGAAGTTTTAGATCATACTATAGATCTGTGTGCACAGAAAACTAGGATTCCAGGAAACTAATATTTTATGATTTGACGCAATAAGAAACTTTTTTGTTATTACTATGTTTTCTTAAAAATTTTTGGAGTTCATGATATTGAATTCAGATCCAAGAAGTGACACATAAGAAAATGAGTGCAGGACAAGATGTACTTCTCCTAGTCTCAAAAGTATGCTTTCAAACTTTTTTAGCCATCTGTTTGCAGAAATACTTTTTCATCATCTTACTCATCTTGGTCTCTCTTGCCCTCTGCCCCTCTCTCTTAAACACACATACAGATAGCAGGTCTTGCATTACTTGACAGGCCTGGCATTGGTTATTTCTTTTATCTACAGAACTAAATGAAATAAAGAAACAGCACTGGTTAAAACATATAAGAGGAAAAATGATTTATTGCTTTGGATGTGGCCAAGAATAACCCAGGAAGGTTTTAATGACAATGCTCTTAAAGAAACAATGCCATCAGATGTTTTCCTAGAGGTATAATACAATTCAGAGTTAATATACTGCAGGTAGGATGTTTAAATGAGTTTAGAATTTTTAAGAGGCTTATTATCTTTAAACTTTCTCAGTAATTCCAGAAATTGCATTTTTAATAACTTGATTTGATTGCCCAATACTTTAGCTTGATTATATTAAAAAATATTTTTGCTGTGTTACCTGTTGAATAAAGTCCTTAATTTCTGACAGTTAATCAAGTATACAATGTAAAGCAGTGATAATTGTTTGGACTCATTCAGTCTTATGAGTAATATCTTCCAATAAGTACAAAAGATACTTTATGGTAAGCAGAAGTCTTTGGAACTTAACAGTCTCTCTGATATAGGCAGTTCCATATTAGATGCTTTCTTTGGATTTTATCTTGATTTCTGTCTGTTTATTTCTGCACAAAAATGTGAGTGTAGACAAATGCCTAAACAAACGTTGTTGTAAGCATTGCAATCTCTGTGAACTTGCAAATCTAAACAAGGAGCTGAAAGTGTTTTAGTCCTGTGTGCTATTTACAGTAGTCAACTGGAAGGCATAAATAACAAAAGACAACCAGGGTCAGTGTAGTGAAACATGGCTAGGATAAATCATCTAAGAGAAAAAGTATTCTGCAAGAATGCGCAGAATAGGTCAGGCTAAAAAGAAACAGGAAACTTCTGTCAGACATTTCAAAACAATTAATACAGGACTTAATCTTAACACATAGTGCTGTTTTTCCCCCTGTATTACTGAAAAACAAGCGTAATAATATGTATATGTGCATATCCTTTGTATATTAACAAGAAAAGAGTTTAAGTGTTTCAAGGCTTCTTTTTTTTTCAGCATACTTAATTCTGCTTCTAATCCAGAGGGACACTACATGTCTTACTCTTTTTGATATAATATGAAAAACAGAATCGAATCATCAAACACAGAAGAACAAATAAATAAATTGGAAAATATCTAGCAGCTTCAGAATTTTCTGCTTGAATTTACTTACACAAACTTCTGATCCTTGGGGTAAAATGAGGTAGATTTTTTTTTTGGGTGGGGAACAGTGCCTCTAGTCATGTGAGAGCTGATTTTCTACCTAGCTGATGATTACCCAAGGAAAATATTGCCCAATTGGAAGTATTTAAACTTAAAACAATTCACCACATTTTGAGTTCCTGAGATACCAATTAAAATGCACACAAGAATGGAACTTTGGCATTGAAATGATATCCCATATATCCTATACTGAAAGATATTCCATAGCACTGTGAGCAGACTGTCCTAAAATGCAATTTTAATGACCTATATAATTTGTCTCCCTAGAGTTTCTACATCAGCAAATCTTAGAAGTTTTTATCTACTAGGATCCTTGCAACTCAAGCCATTCTATGATTCTATAATCTATAGCTTCCATTCGTAAAACAGTACTCTGTGTCACTACCGTAGGCCACAATTAAATTGAACCCATTCACCATTTAGTTAAGCTTTTTACAAGAAGTATTATCCCCTGTCAATTATATTTTCTTTTCTCATTACTGTAGTGCAGTTTAGGCAAGAAAAAAAATGCAAATGTTTCTGAAATAACTATTTAGCCTTTTATTGCTTAGTTTGGAAAGGGTTATTATTTACACAGACTTAGATGTAAAAGCACAGTGAATATTTTGTATATTTTTCCTAATCGTATGAACATATTGTTACTGCAAATGTTGGATTGGTGAATGTCCAGTGACTCGTTCTTGAGTAACTATTTCATAGATCCAACTAGGAGCTCTTATGTGAACAGAACTGTCTAGTGGAAAAAGAAGGAGAATGTCAAACGGAAGTCTGGATAGTTTTCTGATTTGTACCAAAGCACAGATGAGTGTCTATGTCTGAACTGATACAAAATGACTGTGATGTTGTGACTGCTTCGTACGTTTTTAGTATGCACTAGCTTTAAAGTGTAATTCCGCAAACAGTGCATGATATGCTTGCTCAGTACTCTTGTGTAGTCTACTTTTCTCAGATGGAGTTTATACATATTACAGTAAATTCATTCAAAATTTTTGCAAGATCAGAGTTGCATGAAATACAGTAAAAATTTCAGTATGTCAGTTTCTGAGAATTTTTTATGCGTAGTATTTTAGAGCCACTGCGTAGCCAGTTATTTTAAACAGATCTGTTTTTCATGTCTTTCAAAGCAAACATAAGATACAGACATAATTATTTTTATACACAGCACTGTAATTTTGTAAGTGTGACTCATCCTTTTGAATTTAATGAGAGTCTTTGTTTCTCTAAAGTTATTAACGTTGTGGTGGTTTTTTTCTGTTGTTTTGGAGTCTATGGAATATAATGGCTGTGTAAAGTACTAATGTGACCATGTATTAAGTACTTTTAGACCATTATGTAAAAATGCAGAGGAAAATTCAACTTTGTTGTCGGAAATTAGCTAGTCACCTTGTGGCACTGTCATTCAAACATCAGTGCCCTTATAGATGTTGTTTTTCCTGAACTTTAGTGGAGTAATGATTTAGCTAAGGTTATGCAACATTTTTAGCATTCTAGATGCAGACGCAAAGTTAGGTGTATTATTTGTGCTGGTCCTTTTGAACTGCTGTCATGTGCATCTGGTCTTCTTAGCAGAAGGAATGAACAAGTTCTATAGGAGTGTTTGGCCTTTAGGCAGAGCCTAGCCACTCTGATCTAATTGCAATTTTATTTTGATATGGCATGCCTGATTCATTTTTATGAGGTAGAAGGTATTGTGTTATTCAGTGTCAGGTAGGGTTTTCCTTTCTTTTTTTTTAGTTGTGTCAAAGGAGCTAATATACATGACTAATATTTCCATCTAATACCTAAACTAGAGGAAAAGCCAGGCATACAGCTTTTTTTTTGGTAGTATATATACACAAGGGTTCAAATTTAATAACCTAGTTTTCTGTCATTAAGTTTTTGTTTTAGAGTGGGTTCAAAAATAGTACCAGTCCTTCTGCACAGTAGTGGAACTGTGCTGTCTCACACTATGAGAAGGAAATTTACTATTCCTTATTAGTGATGTATTTTGAAAGAGGATGACATATTTGTTGTTAATACTAATTTTTTTTGGTATCTCCTTTTAAGCACTGGAAACTTGTAGAGACACTCACAGGCATAATTTTTTATCTGAGAAATGGCACCTTGGCAGAGCATAACATTCCTGACAGGAAACCAGCCTCTTGAACGAGATGGTTGTTTTCTGTTTGGTTGCAGGAGCCTCCACTGCCAGAATCCCTGCAGCAGTGTGTTCACCTGGGTCAGGTTAAGACTACTTGTGATGCTATTTCAATTATTTCCTATAGCTCAGTCCTCCATGAACTGTCCAGCATCTCATAGATATGTTTATATTGATTGTTTTAAATGACACACAAAACATCTCCTACCTTAATGATGTATAAAAGACTGTCATATATGGCCATTTCTGTCAAATGCACAAAAAAGCCTTTCTGCTGGCTTTTTACAAGTATATCTGTATTTTGGTCAGTCTTGCATCAGGAACTGCCTGAAGGAGTCAATGAGCCTGCCAGATTCTTTATCCAAGGTAGCTGCATTTTTAATTAATACATATTAATAAATTATGCACGAATAGCATATGTATTGAAAGTATACAGATGGTAGCTATCAAAGAGTCTTGGCACAGCAGGGCCTGTTTAGGAAAATTCCAGGGCTGCATTCAATTCACACCTGGAGAGCTCCTGTAACAGAATTTTTGTTGTGAAGCTGGTTAAAGGCTTAGCAATTGTCTCAAGTGCTGTCTCCTCAATGCTGAGAGTACTTGGGAAGCTCTTGCACCACCCAGGAATTCACTGACAGAGGGTGCTGGGTGTGCATGCAGCCACAGCACTGATATCCAGCCAGGCCACAGTTGGAATTATTGGGTGAACTTGAATTTTATACTTATATCCCAATTGTAACTTTGACTTTACAGCTTTTACCAGAAAACAAATTGAGTCCTGTTGGAGTTCTTGAAGACTGATGCATATATTCATATCTGAATTGATTTTGCCTAAGGTCTTTTGCCCTGAATATGCTAAAAAAGTTAGAAACACCTTTGTGGTTTGGCTTGGTTTTTTGTCTGTTTCATCGTTCTTCTAACAATGATAGTAGAAATACAGCTGAATCAAGTGTGTAAAGATATTAGGTTTGTTTAGTGAGGTCGACAGTGTTTTCCTCTTTGTGATACAGAAATAAGCAGTCACAGATAGAAAGGGTAAATGAAAAAGCAGCAAGGCAATCACTGAACTTCTAAAGAAAGCAGGATTCACTATTCAGGTGTACAAATTGAAGATGCATTTTACTTTACAAAATATAAATAGGGGGCAGAACTGTAACTCAGGCAGGGTTACCAAATTGTAAATACTTGTAACATTTAATCATTTAGTATAAACTCATCTTCCAAAAATATGTTTTTTATTGGCTTTTATTAATCTGCAGGAAATTTTGCAGTTGATCATAACAAGGTAGGTACTTGGTATTTTAGGAATTTGTCAGTTGTAACTGTATGAAATTTATTACCTCTGACTCAACATATTGATTATTTAGAAAAGATATTTTATTGGCAATATTCTAAGAACTTATCCATTAGATTATAAGTAGGATAGAAGTAGACTAGGCTAGACTAGAATAGAATGGAATAGAATAATTCATTTGGAAGGGACCCACAATGATCATTACTCCTATGCACCTCTATACCAAAGCCTACACACCATTTAAAAGGGAATCTCATAGCATCTCTATTTGTGACACATTTACAAAAAGAATGAGTGCTGAAGGGCAGAAATTATGTGCCTTATGAATTTTTCAGATTTTCAGAATCTATAGTTATTTATTCCAAATGGAAGCTGGGCATGGAAAATATTTCATGTGATTTCACTGCATACCTTGTCCGAATGCTTAAGTTTGTTGTTTAAATATGATATTCAAGTATATACTTCTGTAGAAAATACCCAGATAGACACTGCCTTATTCAAAGCAATACCTAATATTTTCTCTTACATTTGGCCCTGTAAATTGCTGTCATCAGGCTTAATAAATTATAAGATTAAATCTTTTAAGTAGCACCTGAAAATAGCTGTTCAATAACTCAGTTCTCATGAAAACAAAAATGAAAGATATAGGATACCTTAAAAAAAAGGTCTCTAAATATGAAAATAATTTCCTTGGCCCCAGTCACCATAACTGCATTCTTGCACATCTGCATTTCTCTCAAAGTTAAGAGTCTAAAAAATATTATCACACTACTTGTAACTTTTATGTGTTTACTGTTGTGCACTATATCCCATTGCATTCTGTATTTCATATCAAAAGAAATGAGAAATGGTAATATATGGTGATACATGTGGTTGTTAATGAAAAAATAAATTCTACTTACTGTTACATAAATGAATGATCTGTAAATAGACAGTAGAAGAGGATCAAGGAGGAATATCATAGCAAAAGACTTAAAGAGTAGAAACTCTTATTTATTGCTCTCTGAACCTACCCCCAAATGTTACTAAACCACTGTGCATGTGTCTCACTCATTTTTCTTACACAATATAAGATCATTCTACAGAACTTCCAATAAGATGCCACAAGAACTTATGAATTCCCTTCAGAGAGTATACAATTAAATCCTTTTCTCTTTCTTTTTTTTTTTTTTTTGAATGTTTGAATGCTTTCAGTTTCTCTGCAGTTATTGTAAGGTAGTAAGTGTTCTGGTTATTCGTGACTAAAAGGTCATTAAATTACAATGTCCCAGTTGAAAATACTGCAATTTACATGACATTTATCAAGGAGATTATATGAATCTACTTCCGTTTCGTGAATTTAAAAGGTGAGACTTCTTGCTCTTTTCAATACAGTAAGATTAAATAAATGAAATTCAATTGCATAGCATTTTTTTATTGCTATTTGAAAGAAAGCATTTTCTTAGGTGACTGTAAAGACATTACTGCTAATAGAACTCTTTTAAAGAGTTCTCAGCATGTAAGTAAAACTCCTGAAGTTAATCCAACATTACCATTAGTTTCTGTTAAGACTCTACTTTTTGTCTAACTGGTATCTTTTATCAATGTGCATGTCGTATTATCATTCAAAGTTCTATTGATCCAAAGAAGCTCTATGCTATAAATAAATCCATTTGCTGCAGGGTGTGAAGCAAAGGTTGCTTTGGTTTACACACAAGGTTGCTATATATATTCAGCATAAGATCTTGTTGGTACCTTAATTCAGGAAGAGCCATCTCTCTAAATATTTTAATAACTGGATCGTAACACATATGGATTAGAAATCAAACCCTCAGTGGCATATATAATGATGTTAATATAAGACATAATGGCTATCCTTTGTGGAAGATACTATTGCTCATCTTGGTGAAGAGTTGCTATAAAAAAAAAGGAATTGCTTTTTATATCCGTGTCCTTTGAGAACAGTGGTAGGGTGATTAAAGTACAGCTTGAGAGACAGAACCTAAGATGACTGCCCATGGATTACCCACATGCGAATACGGTTGCTTAGGAAAGCTAGGGTCATTATGGTGCAAATTCAAGCTGTGTCCCTCAGCAGTGTGCCACTTGTAACAGAAACAGGTATTCGGAGGGTTCATGTTTGCTAGAGTTTTTAGCAGGTTCTTAAAGCATATCGGAAGATAAACTCCATGAATTCACCTTCTCCCACTCTGCTCTGCACTGCTGTGGCCTCATCTTGAATACTGTGTGCAGTTTTGGGGACCACAATATAAGAAAGATATTAAACTGTCAGAGAGCATCCAAGGAGGGCAAGGAAGATGTGGAAGGGCCTTGAGAGGAAGCCGTATGAGGAGCAGCTGAGGTCACTTGATCTGTTCAGCCTGAAGGAGACTGAGGGGAGACCTCATCATAGTCTGCAACTTCCTCATGAGGGGAAAAGGAGGAACAGACGCTGATCTCCTCTCTCTGGTGACCAGAGACAGGACCTGAGGGAGTAGACTAAAGTTGTGTCAGCGGAGGCTTAGGTTGGATATCAGGAAAACGTTCTTCACCCAGGGAGTGGTTGGGCACTGGAACAGGCTCCCCAGGGAAGTGGTCACAGCACCAAGCCTGAGAGAGTTCAAGAAGCATTTGGACAACGCTCTCGGGCACATGGTGTGACTCTTGGGGCTGGTGCTGTGCAGGGCCGAGAGTTGCACTCGAGCATCCTGATGGGTCCCTTCCAACTCATTCTGTGACTCTGTGATTCTAATCCAAGGGACTAGACTAGAGGCAGACCCAGAGCAAACTCATTGAATGCCAGGAAGTTCTTGGTAGGAAGTGCTTTGCTCTGCCAAACCACTCCATTGTAATTCATGACCTCCAAGGAGGCTGTTTGGTTCATCTGACAGGTTCAGGTGGATTGCAACACACCATAATTGTCAACCCTCTCAATGTTCCTACCTTTTTTTCCAACCAAATAATGATCACAAAATTGGGTTAAAATTCATGACTGTTACTAACAGTTTAAATTTGTGTACCAGCTGACTTAAAGCAAGATAAAATTATTAAACTTTTTTCTTGATTTTTTTTTTAGGTAAAATTAAACCTGAGGAATTGCGACCAATATATGCAATTTTCTGCAAGATTAGTGAAAAGGTGAATAGCCAGAATAAGTCTTGTGAAAAGCTTGGGCTGATATTTCGCTATAATGTGTTAAAAAAATTGACTTCATCAAACTTCTCATCAACACTTTTAAAAAAGGATACAAATTTGCAGTACTCAGATATACACACACTTGAGTCAGGGTGCCGTGTTACAGTTTTTCCAGTTCTGTGTTGGTGTTGCAGTGACCCCTATGTGTTTATGGTGGCTGTGTTAGTTACGGGGAAAGAGAGCTTTTTAGCTTTTTTCTTACAAATGCTGTTGTATCTTGGATAGCCGGGGAGGTTGCCATTTGCTTCTAACTACTGTTGATAGTTTCAGTCAAATTATTGGCAGTAAGTCCTTGTCCTCTTACCAGCATCCAAGCATGTGAGATAGGGATCGATTGAACTGAAAAGTTAATTTTACCACAATTTCTTCAGCATCAGAAGGAATTATCACAGCCTTGCTGTTGCTACTCTACCATCTTTGTGGCTCTGTACTGAACTTCAGAACCTAAGGCTGACGAGGCAAATCTCATTGGTCTGAAATTCACGTATAATTAAAATTAGACATTTAATTAGTCTTAAAATTACACATTAGGCTTAAAATTAAAGATACTGCAGTCTGCTCCATATCATGAGAACTCAAAGCAATATACTTGGTTTTAAGACCACATACTTTTTCTGAGTCTTTCCACCCTCAAGTAACATTGTAATTGCCCTGTGTTACAAAGCTCTAAAATACTGTGTTGTAGGATCCTAGAACAGAACTTTGTAAAAAAATCTTGATTGTTTTTTTCCCCTTGCTGTTCCCAGAATTAATTTTAATTCTTCTCCTAAGGGAAAAACAGGCTGGCGTTTGGAAGACACATTGCAGATCTAAGCCTCTAGTTACTGTCAGTAAATGCTCTTGCTGCTGTAGCACAGCTACTTTGGCATTCTTTCAAAGAAAAGATTCTTCATCTCAGCTGTTTCCAAAGAAAATACTTTTTTTCTCAAAGAACATATATTTTCTACTGTTAGAAATAACACAGTAAGTTGTGATGTCCTGTTACAATTTGTATTATAATAATACAATAAGTCATTAAAGTTACTGAGGTTTTCTCCAGTCTATTTTAGAAATTATTATGGGAATAGAAATGATGTGCAGAGGCCCAGCCTCTGTAACAAAGACTCCTGACCTGAACGCATTTCATAGTTTTCTCCAGAATGAGAAATTTCTGTCTAAAATTTAAACAAAATTAAACACACAACTATAGGTACAACTATTTTCTGCACTGGGGGTAATCATGCAGCAAATTCTTCCCTGACAACTACACAGTTGAAACCTGCTGTGACTTATTGTTACTAATTTGATTATTTCATCAATCACTGAGGTTCCGCTGCTTGAGACAGAAGAAAAAAATGAATATAATTGGAAACCCCATAAAATAACTGGAGAGAAAAAAAATACATGAAGAAAGCAGTACATAAGATAGGAGGAAATGTACTGCCATATATTGTGAAGTATACAACATACCTTTCTCTCTGTTAGAGGAAACCCTCAAAGAAAATAAAAAAATATCAAATCTTATTTATAAAACCTCAGCAGTAAGGTGAAATTTAAGGGCAAATATAAAAAGAGGATGATAGATAATGTTGAGAATTTTTTAACAGAGTACAGGAGTATTCTATCTCCGTTTAGAAACCTAACATGAGCCAGCCAACCTTCTTTGATTATGGAATTAGGGGAGAAAACGATCAGGTTGTTCCTGTGAATCCTTTCAGTCACTCATCTGTCTACCAAAGACACTTGCCCCTATTCTCTAGCCTTATCTGTCTGCCATCCCAGTTCTGGGATGTCAGTCTTGATGCTTTTTTCTCTCTCCTTGTTTCTTTCTCCTTTCTTCTCCTTGTTTCAGTTACCTCAATCCTCATGGTTTTACTGAGGACGTTGGTGTCCTTCACTTTGAAGAGCTGGCTGAAATCCAGCCAGAAGGCTGGAGGGGAAAACCCGCTCAAAAGCTGGAGCAGGCAGAAACTGCTGGCTTTCTGGATCAAGAGGATGGCTTTGGGTTTTGCTAGGCTGTAAGGAAAGAACTTGCAGGAGCCTGCTGAGTGAGACTATTCAGTGGTACTGGCTGCTGTCAGGGAAGGTGTAGCATCTTCTCAACCTGCTCTGCAATGTACTTGCTGTCAGATGACAAGCAAGGGAGGCTGCTTTGTTTCCCCCCCTATACTGGCTGTGCTGAGGCAGTGGAAGTGTGAAGGATTTACAGCAGGTGCTTCATAGTTGACTGGAACAGGATCTAGAAGCAAAGCCTAGTTTCTGATTTTCATATGTAGGGAAACTGGAGAGCACTGTAAGTGCTCCTGAAATCTCAGGAATTAACCTACCCGAAGTGAGAATGCTGACCAGGAAGCTCCCCACCCCTGTGGGAATGCTGAGGAGAGGGTATCTTCAGCCTAGACTGCACTCAGCTGCCCTTGATGCTGTGGAGCCACTGCTGAGGATTTATACACCAAAAAGACCCTTAGAAAAGAAGTCCCTATGACACGTCTTTCAAAAGATTTATGTTTTTAACAATAGACAAATTTTCCCTTTTTTTCTATAATTGCTGGAGTTTTGTTGGGTTTTTTTGTTAGTTTTCTTGCACAATGTGGAAGATCAGAATTTTTTTCCCTTTACCTAATACTATTCAGCTCAGGATCCCAGGAAAATGTTTCAAACAGCAGAATATGCATGTGGCTTTAAAGTGTTCTGGGTTGGGATTTGTTTGTAGGTTTTGTACCGTTGCTTCTCAATTACTTAAAACTGACTAAGATGGGAGGAGAAAGAAGGAATAACAGGCTGTATGTATGTTGTTCTTCCTTTTGGGACAAAGTATATTTATTTCACCCTTGTTTTTGAGATAATTTTCAGTGTATGTGAGCTATTACTTTGACTGCATACCGATACATTTTAATGAAAGTCTCCTCATTAATTCTGCAGTGAAGTTTTGTTTTCACACCATGCCCTGCAGGTTTTTCCCACCCCTGTACATCCCTCTGAGTTTCTTTGGTGGTTTAGCATCCTAATGTACCTAGAGGGGCTGCTTGATGTTGTATTCAGAGTAACATCTGCAAACAAAATGCAGCCTGCAAGTTTCTGTACAAGTAAGCACTTTTAGGGCAGATATATATGTGCCTTTCTCTTCAATTAAAGTGTAGATGACTTCCTTTTCAAATTGCTCATAGAGCTAGTTTCAGCAAACTAGCTTTTATCTGTGCAGTCAAATGCTTGCACACTAGGAGACCCCCTTGCATACACAAGCGGGAACGAAATGCTCTTCCCCTTCTGGTGTTTCCTACGGATTACTTTAGATCACTTTCTGAACTGTCTAAAGGCTTCTAACTTTTCTATAATATATGGAACTTTGGTACCCTGTTAAGATACTTAAGGACAACTAAGAGGGCAATTATCTTGTTCTTTGATTTTCTGAATTTAAATTGATAAGCTGAATTTTGGCTTGGCTGTCAGAGGCAAATGTTTCAAGACAGCTGTAATCATACTGCATTCACACAGGACTAAATTTGGGCATACCTCATCTTCTCAAATAATTTGCAAAGTAAACTGGTTTATGCTGAAGAGCAGAAAACCAAAGGCTAGGACTAGGAGCAAGCTGTTCCATAAATAGAATTTGGGAGAAAAGAACTCCTTGAAAGAGTTGATATTCAGTGCCAGAGCTGCAGTATCCGTGTGCAGCCTTCACTGTCTCTCCATCTAGTAATCACTTCTTCAAGTTTGTCTTTCTCAACCTCTACCCAAAACTCTTGTGCTTGGAGGCAAGCTGTTTGACTGGCGTTGTCAGCTGTTGTAATACAGGTGTGGAGTGCCATCAGGAGCACGCAGTCTTAGAATGGCAAGCACTGCAGGTGTTACTGAGAGCTTCGTTCAGTATTTTCCTTCCAAATGTGTAGGGGTGGTATGCTGGAACATGAATACCATCTGTTGCTCTCTTGACTCCATAGATAACTAAGAAAAAAGACTGCCATTCTGCTGCTGTATGGATGCTGAAAAAGCTTCAACAGAGAATTTCTTTAGCTCTCTGCAGCACTTTTGTGAAAGTTCTGTCTTTCCCATGCAAGTAACTTAAAACAATGTTATTGTTTTATAAACTTCTTGCAGCTGCAGGTTGTTTTGCAGAATTGTTATGGTTCTAACTAGAATTGTTATGCTTCTAACTATAAAAACATCCAGAGATGGGTGTCTTAGAACTTGACCAATCCCCTTAAGGTGTGGATGGCAAAACCCAATTACCTTATGCCATTTCATACACTTTTGCGAACTAACATATAAAAAGCCTTCTGAGAAATCATTAAAGGGGGCTTTTGCCTTGTTTCCTTGTAACCCTGCGCCTGGACTCTGTGTCGTTTCTCTACCTGTCTGTGCGGAAAACAGCGACACTGCTGTAATTTAATATATTTCAGCTGCCTGTAAGACTTATGTATCTTTGTGGGTTTGGGGGGTTTTGACCTAGGTTAAAGCATCTTTCTGTTCACATCTGCAGACAGGAATCTTTATCGGTCCCTAGAAGCCACCTGACTGTGTAAGCAGAGCTGATTACCTTCTGCTATTATATGTCTCTACTCAAGGCTGGCTGCTAAAGAGTCTCTGTCAGTCAACAGTGCAGCACAATTAGTTGAACAGATTCATAGCACAAACAGGTACCAAGAACGTTTCTTCCTTTTCAAGGGTTCCACTGCACATATACCACAGTGCACATCAAGGTGCAGTAAATGGCTGTGGAGCTATGCTCCAAAAGTGCATTTCAGCTCCAGACTATAATTCTAGTGTGTGTACCCATCAGCTCTCCAGCTAAGATATATCTGACAAAAAATGCCTTGCTATTTGAGATTTAGTGACTGAATAAGCAAAACAGCGATTTTTTCCTAGCTTCACAGTGGTTCTGTAATATCATCAGTGCATGGGCAACTGTGAACTGAGCATTACATGTGCTTTATCTCATAGAAACCTTTAGGCTGGAGAAGACCTTTAAGATCATCAAGTCCAAGTATAAACTCAGCACTGCCAAGTCCAATACTAAATTGTTTCCCTAAGTTCCACATCCATGTGGTTTTAAATACCTTCAGGGATGATGACTCATTCACTTTCCTGGGCAGCCTGTTCCAGTGCTTGCCAACATTTTTGGTGAAGAATTTTTCCTAATGATCAACCTAAACCTTCTCTGGCATAGCTTGAGGCCATATCCTCTCATCCAATCACTAGTTACCTGAGAGAGGAGACCCACCTTCAGCTCTTTTTTCAACCTCCTTTCAAGAAGTTGTAGAGAATGATAAGGTTCTACCCCCAGCTCCCTCAGCCACTTCTCATCAGACTTGTCCTCCAGACCCTTTACCACCTTTGTTGCCCTTCTCTGGGCACACTCCAGCACCTCAACGTCTTGTGGTTAGAGGCCAAAAACTGAACGCAATATTCAATGTATTTTGCCTTGGACCTGTGTAACTGAAGAAACTGTAGTTCCCCAAGTGTCCTTACAGAATACAGCTATTCTTCCTCTTCCTTTGCATTTTGAAGGTAGCACTTCAGTTATGTGATTTTACAAATACTGAAATTTGACTTGTTTTACAGAAATCTACTGGTTTCTGTGATGAATTTTTCCTTTCACACAGAAGCTGATGACCACTCTCAGCTTTTCTGAATAGTTACACACTCTTTGTTTCAGTCCTACTGTAGATGTGTTTCTGGATATCCTTTCCTGAGTTAATCTGGGGAAAGCTTAACTCAGGAGAAGGTATGTGGCAGTTTCAATAAGGCAGGTATGCTTATTCCTTCAGGAACACTGAGATTCATGTTCATACTTGATAATGCCAGCAATAATGAAAATTCAAATAATGAAAAATGAAATGTTTTCAATCTGTGTTCTTTCCTAGTTGAATAACCATTAAAAGAAGATGAAGCAAAAAAGCATCAAGTTTTCTTGTATGTTCATTCCACTGAGTGTCCCAAAAGATCTTCAGAATAAGTCCAAGTAATTGTTCAAGCATTCAACAAAACCCTCAAAAAGTATTGACATGGCATGGAGTACCTTGTAAGAATTTGCATGGCAAATCCTGCCAACGTGAACTGGTTGCTGTCTCTATAATCCAGCTTGAGTGAAGCAGGAGGTAGGCAGTATAAATAAGTAGGAAATAAAAGAGTGTAATTTCATATAAGTGTCCTGTTTCCGGCCATGGTCAGTGTTAATTTTTCACAGTAGCAGTGAGAGGGCAGAGCCTGGAACCCTGTGGGCATGGCCAGGACCCTAATGTTATTCCATACCATCTTAGGTCATTGCCAGGGGTGAGGGAATCTCTCTCTTGCATCCTGGAAGAAAGGGCATTCCTTTCCAGTGCTGGAAAAAGGTGGTGGGTGGAGGGTCTGTCTGCCATTGTTTCATTGTCCCAGGCCTGGTGAGTATTTTGCATGTAAAACACACTCTCTTTGTACACTTTTGATATAAGTATTGTTCCTGTTACTGTTAATTTTTTATCTCCTTGTTTCCAGTAAACTGGTCTTATCTCAACCCGTGATCTTTGCCTTTTGTGCTTTTAGCTGGAAGAGAAGGGAAAATGAATGGCAGTGGTAGCACCAAATTGGGGAATACTACGCCTAAACCATGACAATAAGCTAAAACTAATCTGCTAAAATCACTGTGGATCCAGCTGTAGATGTCTGTCACATTAGAAACTGAAGTGTTGTCACTCACATCCAATCTGACAATGACATGCTAGGAGCTACTCAAAATCTACCCTAACTGACCACTGTCATTACACTTAGTTACAGCTCTTGTAGGAAGAGAAAATATGACTGCTTTCCATAAATAGACTCATTGGGAGCAAAAAAAAAAAAATTTTGATATCTTACAAACATCAGTCATGTGAATTGGAGGTTAAAGACTAAAGTAAAAAGATGTTAATTACATCTTTTTTGACTGTTACTGTGTTTTGCCAACAAATAAGGATAGTGTTCCAACCAAATGACAAAAAATGTTAATCCTCATGGAAAGGTGTACATTTTTTAAATTAGTACAAGGATAGGAAGAATGTAAGGATTATTGTCAGAATATCTGATTAATGGCTAGTCACCATAAAAAAAACAGGTCAAGAGACAGGGAAATTATTACATTATGCTCAAAGACACACCAACCCTGAACAAAAGTTGATAATAGAGACAATTGCAAAGACCAGAAGTCTTAGGGTACTGATTGATGGATGGGCCATTGGAGAAACCACTCAGGCATATCTTTGCAGAGGTTGAATCAGAAATTTGTAGATGAAAGAAGGGAGAGGAATAGGACACACAAGACTTCTCATATGTTTCATGGGAAAGATTTAATTTACAGGATAGTGGAGAAGGATTATAGGATTATCTTCATCTGCAGAAGACAAACATATTTTGTCTTTATATCTTTTGGGCAGCAAATATGTTTGCTGTCTTGAAGCTTAGTTGTTTTATGATAGATTGACTTACCCAAACTAGCCTGAACAAGGTTTTTATCTGTTGTGATGAGCTCATTGCTGTTCTGTTTGGAATAAATAGCATCCTCTTTTAGGATTCACAGTCCTTGCACTGTGTAAGCACTGTTCAGCAGTAATTAAAATTATATTACCAACATTATTTTCAGCACAAATGCAGAACATAGCCTCATACAAGCTAATACGAAGAAAATCAACTCTATCACAGCCAACACAAGTACACTGCGGTATAAAAAGGAACTGATTTCTGAGAAAAGCTTTATTAAACTAGATAATCATGATAATCCTTATCATGATTAAGAGACAATTAAAGACCATACTATCCCTCCAGACAAACCAGAAGAAGGAATCACACCTGAGAGGTCTCTGGTGCCTCTTTCCATAAGGAGGTATGAGTCCTCTCACTGCAAAGCCATCTGACCTGTTATCATGGCTTTTTTTTCTGAGTATTATGCACTATAAAAATGTTTGTACCAGTTTTTCAGGCTTAGATGTGTTCCCTAAATTCGTGTCATCTGGAGGAAGAAAAAGTCTAATCTTCCAGCATCAGTTACTTAATTCTCTGTCTTTTCTCTCTTGCTAGATTGACTAAAATGCAAATGGACTCATCTAAATTAAGAAGAACTGGCTGTCTTCTGTTCTGCTGAAAATTTCCCAGGCTTTAATGTAGGCTCAGTTCTGCAAGTGGCCTGATAAGAAGCAACTTTGTACATGCTGCCCTGTGCTCATAGCAGCAATTTACTCTGCCTTTCTCTTGACTGAGGCCTGCCTGATCATGTGTCTCCAGAACAGCTGTTCCAAGCAAAGCAGGCCTTGATCAAATTAGCCAATGAAATGTACAATATTAGCAGGAGGTCAATCAGTTGAGATTATTATATGCATTTGTTTCTGCAACCTTTCTTCTGGTTCTGAAAAATAGCATTTCCTTTGCATTTGCCTTTCCTTCCTCCAGCCACTTGCAGAAAAACTTAAGCTTTTTGATTTTTCAGTTCCGAAAAACCTTTAAGTCAATGTAGTTGTACAACACATAAAACAGAGTAAAGAGGAAATTATATCATGGAAGAGTGTCAGTAAAAGTGAAGTGAATATTATTGATTATGGAGCTTGTGGAGATCTGCACTTGAATCCCCAAGGGCTGGTAGTGGTAGTGTGTGAGGCTGTATTCCTTGTTTTGGACATATTCCCAGAATGACCACTGTAAAGTGAGACAATACAAGTCTTTCATCCTGGCAGGGTTTTTATGGGCTTTGCATTTTTAGTGTTGATGGAATGAGTTTAAGGCTTTTCCATGATAAGAACTGTGTTTTTTGGACATTTGTATTATATTATCTACCTCTCCCCTGTCACACCCAAGTACCATTTCCACCTGTGAACTCATTACAATTCTGCCAGTTAGAGTGCAGAAGCCTCTGATAGGAAAATAATTAGCAGTACTGTCCAACAAGTCCCATAAATTTAAGTGGGTAAGGTTACAAAAATGCAAAAACCCCAGCATTTTTTTCAAAAGAACAGGGATTTTATTCCAAGGTCTTTTTCACTTCTCAACTAAGTTTCTAGTTCTACAAAATAAAATTCTCTTCTCTTTCTAAAAGCTCCATAATGATCTATATACACATTATTTTCCCTGGTGTTTATTTTATTAAGTCTTATAGGCTTCTACAAACCTATTTATGTCACTAGGCCCTCACTGAAGTGTGCATAGGTTGTACAAATGGAGTATAAGAGAGCTCCTGGCTTCAGCTTCATAGATAACTTATTGGTTCTCTGCCTGATGAGAGGAAATAAAAATCACATTTAATGGTTGACTGCCACTGGTGACTTCCAGGCTTTCTCTTCTTTTTCAAAAATCTATTGTTATAGTTGAGTGTCAAGAGAGTCTTGAAGAGAGAGCTGTAAAACAAAACAGGCAATCACTAACACTACAAAAATTTAGGATTGAAAACAACCTCTCTGCCTATGGGACTGGGGGACTGAGAATAAAATATGGTATTTCTGGGCCTGAAACTCATGTTATGTGGCTTTTTGTATGTTTTTGTTAATAAATAATTTTCTTCACAAGTAACTATTAAAACAGAATATTAACCCAAGGTTTATTTTACTTGGGAACTTGAAGCTGAGTGCTCCTAAGGTATTTGGAAGCCTGAGACAAAACCAAAAAAGATAAATCCTGAGTATCAGTATCAACAAGTTACAGCACATAATATATATTACGTTTTTCTAAAACACTTGCCTTATTTTTCAAAAAAAGCATTTTTACTAGTTAGTTTTCACCACAATTTGGAAATATGCCTGTGCTTTGTAGACTCAATGGTAAACTACACACCTTCTCAATTAGATGTAGTCAAAATGTATCCTTAAAATCAGATTTTGTAGTGATACAAGAAAGTTCGTGTAAATGTGGTTTTTGTAGCCAAAAAATTTGGTCCTGTTTGAAGTTCTGAAGTGCTAAAAAACATCTATCAGACAGTTTTATTGTTGTTTTAACTTCAGCTTTTTGTTTATCTGACCTGTGAGTTTTTCCATTATATATCATTAGTTACACAACACCATGTTCTTGCGCTGGATGAGAGCATTCTGTTTGCTGTGTGGACTAACTGGTCTGCCCTTCAGAGAGGACTTCACAGAATCACATTATTGTTAGGGTTGGAAGGGACCTCTGTAGGTCATCTAGTCCAAGCCCCCTGCCAAGGCAAGGTCACCCAGTGCAGGTTACAGAGGAACATGCTATAAATCCCCAGTCATAGCACGGCGAGTTTATTTAAAAGTGGCTTAAAGTACTACTTCTTCCTGAGGTGGCACAAAGGAGAACCTGACAAAAGTTCTCGGGAGGTCAGAAAACAAACTTTACTGGCAAACTTTAGAAGATCAGGAACTTGGCAAAATTTCAAGCAAAATTTCAAACAAAATAAAGCATTTCACAAAGCATCGATTTAGCAAACTCTAACCCATCCAACCCTAAATTACCCAGACTTCAAGAAGAGGAAATTAGTAGAAAAAGGAGAGAAGGAGAGAAAAAAGAGAGAGACAAGAAAGATACAGCTATCACCCTTGGATCCAGTGTGGTCTCAGATGCCATGAAATTCGAGGACAATAGGGACGCGGCCACGTGTGTCTTTGTGCAATGGTTTTTAATCTGTTCTGGCCTCCTGTGGCCACAGCTTCCCCTCAGGTGGGGCTTCTGGTCTGATAGCCACTCTGGGACTAGGCTGTGGCTCCAAAAGGGACGGGGTGTGAGGCAGAGCACCATTCCACCTTTGCAGAACTTGATCTGCCCTTTCCTCCCCACACACACCTTAGTTGTTTTGAGCCAGTAATCATTTTTTCCAGTCTCTCACATACATCCAGGTGGGTTTTGTGATTATTTTCCTGGAAGAAACTCTTGTTTAGGCTACTACTAACTTGAAAAGACTGATCAAGATGGTAAAAAAATATTTCCAGACCTCGTAAAATAATGTGAGTTTACTTGCCAGTTGAATACAAAAAAGAAGGGTTTTAGCTTGCATGTCTACTGAACATAAAGTGTATAGGAAAACAGGAAGTAAATCCTAAGTATAAACACTTCACATATTTAACAAGTATTATCTTAGTGTTTGAAAGCACGAAAATAAAGGATTTATAAAATGATAATTAAGTACAGCCTGATTAAAGACTGGGTGATACCCATGACAGAGTTAACATCATTAAGAGGTAATTGTGTCAGAAGCAATCAAATGTATACAAGAAAAATCAATCCCTCTGACTGTGGGTTACCAAAAAGCTGGACCTCACTATCTAGGCTGCTGGAAAAAGTTGCATGCCAACCTCCCTGCTGTTACATATCGTGAGAAGCTGCACACTAGAGCACAGTGGGACAGGCAAGGCTTGGGGAAAAGCAGGTATACTTTTATTGCCAGTGATTCAGAGGTGTTGATGTGTTGAGGAATTTTGCCTCTTTGGAACAGGTAATGATGTAAACACAACCTTACAACCACACACAGGAAAAAGAGGTGGGAAAATGCAAATACGTTGTTGAAATTATGACGTCGTCTTTCCTCATAGGAATAATTTGAAGTAGGATATGAGGTAGCTAAGAGTGATCTTAGACCCTGGTTTTTAGCATCTAAAACTAGGTTTGCATTCGTGGGGAAATGAAGGGACATGTAACACATTGTTAGCATTAGCAAGTATACCAGGTTGCTCTTATGGGTTTCAACACTGGTACATTCTTTTCCTAACTGTAGATAAAAATGCATCTAATGCATCACATCCTGTGTGATGTGAAATACAGGTGAAACTCGACATCCTGATGTCGTTGTTCATCTTGTAATATTCTTATGGAAACATTGCATTGATTTTTACCAGTTTCTTGGAAGCCAGAACATAACAAAGATCAGTTATTGATTATGCAATTGATTATTGCAAAACTGGGGCAAAATATAGAGTAGTGAATGATATTTCTACTTAAGTATAAATATATATAAACCTTTCTGTTCAAGGGTGACAAAAATAGGAATGTTTGCAGATAGAAGTCTAAAGATACAGAAGTTGGGGACCTGCCAAAATATGCATTACATACCTAAATATTCGGTATGTCTGCATCTTATTGCCACTTTTATTCAGACTAAATACACAAACTTCTATGGAGTTAAGAAAATGCCTAAGTAAGAGTTACAGCAATTTATAAAAATATTTCTCTCTTCCACATTATGCTAATACATATTTCTTAAAAAGTAAGTCCTTTCAAAGGAGCAAAAATGCTTAAAGGTTTTACTGTATATTGTTATATTGTTTTATATTAGCCTACAAATTAGTCAGGTAAATTTTTTATAATCTCCACTTTCTGAGCTGAGCTATGTTTTGGTTGGCACACAGAGAGGAATAGGTAAAGAGCCCCTTCCCATTATGCATGGTATGTAAGAGTTTGTCTAAATGCAGTCTTCAAACTAGGAGCTTATACCTTTCTCACACAGTTTCACTGTCATTTTTGAATATATAGAAGCTTAGGAAGAACAGTTTAAATTAATCAGGATGTAGTAAAAATGGTAGAAACACCAGACAGTTTTAGTCAGTACTGTTTTCAAAGAGTCTTTTCATGAATCAGATGTTTTTAATTTGAATTTTTTTTCCATGCTGTGTTTTCAAAGATCAGTTAGAAATTTAATTCTTCTTAAACATTAAAAACTGACTCTTAAAAAATTAATTCAGAAGCTGAAAAAAAAAGGCTTTCAGTACTCATCATGTCACTGAGCTGAATTCATTACTGTGATTTTTACGGTCCATTTTTATATCAGTGCAAGTTCCATTGAGATTTCCATTCTAAAACTGGAGCAGTAAATCAGAGCAGTAGCTCAGGTTTCTTGTAGGAAAATAATAAATGTCCAACCAGAAATCTCTGGAGAGTTTAGGTTGAATGATCTTTAAATAATTCTTCCTTGGTAGGTTATATAGAACACATTTATAGCCAAGGACTTCAGGGGTTTCCTTTCTCCTTACTTGACCTAGTTTTTTTAGTTAAAATGTGTTACTGTAATCAGTTCATTGAACAACTAAATTCTGAGATGAAATTTATGACCTTTTTAATAGAACCTACATGTTTGGTTCACCACAGTGGATTTTTCTGGCAATGGCTTTGTGGCAGGTTTCCTTGACATCTTTCCAGACTAAAAAACATGTGTGAAGCTTAGCTGGTTTCCATCTGCTCACCATACCTTATTTTATTCCTTTTGTCAAAAATTTCTACTTGCCAAAATGCCTCTTTCCTCCCCAGAACACTTCCCCCCCCCAGTGTGTTTGTTTTTGTAAAGCCTTTAGTTCCTTTAGAAGACTGGAATGCATGCCAGCTACAGTAACATGTTGTGAGGAAAAAAAATTTATCTGAAAAACTTATGACAAAACCTGTCCTCCAAGATGCATCTTGGTCTTGTTTACAAGGTGGTGTTATTGCCACTTAGTTGGGTGTAGGCAGTGCTCCTCTAAACAACTCCGAGTGTGAAACTTTGTGGTGAAAAAAAAAGGGAGGGAAGGAAAAGGGGTGTTCCATCAGACAAACATCCCCTTCACTTTGCTACTCTGTCTCAAGTTCTTCTCATTTCCCAAAGCAATGTCTAAGTCACTCAGAAAACCCGAACAGTAACAAGAAAATGTGTTTTCAGCACTGCACTAAGTTTGAGAAATGGAACCACTGAAGAGCAGGTGTACATAATGAGGAGGCCAATGGTTTTCTACAGAGCTGTCACTGCCCTCAGCATTGTGCTGCTGTGCCTGGGCTAATGAGAATGGGACCTACTCCTGCTGTGTAGACCTATCCCAGTCCCCCCTCTTAAAATGTCTTAATTCCCACGGGAATGGCACTCACCCCCAACTTTACCTCTAGAATACTGTAACTGAAAGTTGTTTTCCTATCAGTTTTGGTTTTTTTTTTTAGTCTGAAGGACACTATTTTGATTTGCCAAGTGGCACTTTTTCTGAAGCTAAAGCCAAACTTTAAGTTTGAATGTAAAGTAAAACTATAGAATATTAATTATTATAGAATCATAATCATAGAATGGTTTGGGTTGGAAGGAACCTTAAAAATCATCTGGCTTCAGCTCCCCACCATAGGCAGGGACACCTCCACTGGACCAGGTTCCTCAGTGCCCCATTCAACCTGCCCTTAAACACTTCCAGTGATGAGGCATCCATAGCTTCTCTGGCAACTTGTTCCAGTGCCCTATGACGGCCACAGTTAATAGTTTCTTCCATATGTCTAGCCTAAATTTTCCCTCTTTCAGTTTGTACCCATTAGTCCTTGTCCTGTCACTACAGTTCCTGATGAAGAGTCCCTCTGCGGGTTCCCTGTAGGTCCCTTTCAGATAGTGCAAGGTAGCTATGAGGTCCCCACACAACTTTCTCTTCTCCAGGCTGAAGATCCCTAACTTTCTCTGCCTGTCAGTTGCTGAGTATTATTACGGTAGCTATGCCTGAGGGGGAAAATAGGCTCAAAATATTATCTCAGCAAGGTTTCATCAGAGGTTATAGACGAATAAAATAATTGCACTTTATGATTCAAGCTCAGATGGCAATCAACCCAAATTCATCCACTATACAGAAATACACCCAACAGATCTAATGGATATATGGCTAGCTGCAGATGAAGGACTCCAGTGTGACAGTAGCATGGAGTATTTAAACTCCCCAGGTATGTACATTTTTCTCAACTGTAGCTAATTAATGAAGAAGTGTGGAAAAGTATTTCAGAAGGGATTTTGACTCTAAGAAGAATACAATAAATAAAAATAACATGGCTAGAGGGTCTGTTCTGGACCAACAACTTTAAGGTCACATTCTTCATTTACTCTTTCCAGAAATGTTAAATAAATAGCTGGGCTACCTTACCTATACTGTGTTTCTATTAATTTGGTTTCTATTCAGAATGTCATTTATCCTGTGAACTGTGGACTGTGTACTGTGAAACTCTTTAGAGAAAAGATTCCATTAGGGTTTTTGTATGTATTTACTCATTTCATGTTCTGTAGCTAACCAAATACAAACCACTCTTAAATTCAGTGTTATAGGGTGTTTAGTTTAATGTTTCAGGGTGCTTATGTTTATTGGTTCTGCCATCTAACAAAATTAATAGCATGATCTTCTATCAGACTGGTCTAAATAGAAGGCCTTCTTTACTTTAATCTGTGGTTTTGTGAGTGTGTGTGTAAAGCATCAGAAGCTGTGGACTAAGAACCATGAAAGCTGAAATCCTCTGACTATTAAATTGCCTTGGTATTACCTACACAGGTGTGCCAGTTTGGCCAAAATCTAGTAATATAGCTCCTGAGAGAAAACCAGGTTACAACCACCCTTCCCCCCACAGGGTTTGGGAAAAAAGGAAATTTTTCCTCCAAGGAAAGTGAAAGAGATAAAAACTATTTATTTTAACAAACACACAGGAAAAGGATAATGATGCTAAATAATGAAATGATATCTCTCGCTATAGAGAGAAACCTGGGAAGATTTCAGAGTCCTTCTGTAGGTGTGGTCTCTCTCCTCCTCGGAGCTGGTCGGTGAGGGCGTGGGCCCACCCCCGGGCCTCGGGGAGAAAATTCTCCTGATGTGTTCTGATGTTGTTGAAACAGTTCAGAAGAGAAGAAGGGAAAAAACCAAAGTCCCAGGAGACAAAATTCAGCTCTCCGTCTCATGCCAAGAGGGAAAAAAACCAGCTGGCTGAAGGAAAAGCAAGCAGGGTGCTCCCTTCGTGCCATCCGCAGCCAGACAACACTGAGGAGTGCAATCTCTGTGTCCTTGAGAAGCTGCTTTGGAAAGTTCGTCTGTTTTTTTTTTTTTTTCCTCAAGCTCAGTTTAAAGGCACAGAAAAGGCACAATATCACTTTTTGGGCATAGAGCACGATAGGGGATACACATGATAGAGTCACCCCAAGACAACAGGCTTTAACACAAACAGGTTACCAACATGCCCACTCATTCCCTGGTCTCTAGGTTGCAAGCAGTCATTTAGATTTCCAATGGTGCAATCACCATTCATTCTGTTATATCTCCCTTCCGTCCCACTTCATTCATGGAGCATACCTGCCTGTTAAAGCTTTTGATTTGGCAAGTCAGAAATCGACTTCCTGTTGTTGAATGATATCTTCATCTATGAACTGCTAATGTAAGATTCAAGACTGCTTCTCTTGGTTTTCCTAGATTCAGTCCTTGGACATAGCCAAGGTGGTAGTCATCCTTTTGTCCATGTTTTTTCTTAGAAACAGGAAAATATAGAGAGTAAATTGCAGTTGTTATACACGACACTGATAATTAATGATGTATAGACCCCAAAAACTGTTTTTATAGATGGCAACATGTCAGTGACTAATTTTCTTCTCTGTTATTGTGTTTGAAGTTATGCTCTTTCCTTCTGACAGGTTCAGAAGGCTGTGGAAAACTGTGAAAAGCCTTCTGCAAATCCTCTTTCCTCCTTTCTCTTCTTTAATTGCACATCTTTAATCCAAACAAAACTGATTTTTTAAACTACATTTCCCTTTCCCCCCTGGCATTTGGGTGGCTTCTATGTGTGGGTGACACTAAAATGCAAAGAACAAAAAGTGGAACAATACTGATGTACTAGAAGAAGACTGGTGGAACAGGGAGCATAATACCCTTCCAGCTGAGGTCTCCTGAGCACTCTAAAAGCTGGAGTTAAGAGCACATCTCTAATTCCCGCTCCTGCTACTCAGCCTTTAATTATAAGGCATTTTAGAAAACAAAGAAACAAAAGAAACCCAAACCAAAATATTTTTTGTCTTTTCTGTGACAATGGTATGCTTCACATAAACAAAAATTTACTGGAGTGATGAGTAGCACTGGAGCCTTCAGTTTTGGAGAATTTTACTCTCTTCCAGGAATACCTGTTAATTTTACAGATAGGAACAGCTTCAACATAGCAAACATCTCATGCATAGCACATCCTTAGCTGGTCTCAATTTAGGGTGCTCACCTGAAGATGAGAACTCAGATCTCAAATTCAGATTGGTCTGAGGAACAGAAAAAGATTTCAAGCTCAGGGAGAACACAATGTCTCTAATGCGTCTGTAAACCCCTACTCTGGATAGTTATCTTGGTGTATTTGTTGTAGGTTTTTTTCATTTAAATTGTCATTATTAAAGCACCAGAACACTCAGACAAGCTGTTTGAAACCTATTTGGTGAGGCAAGGCAAGACAGTTAAGACTTTCTTTGGAACAAGAGTCAGAAGAAATGTTTATACAAGGAATAATGTAGATGGGAGAACGTAATTAAGTAAGCAGTTACTGCAGTAACTTAATTAACAAGTAAATTAATATAAAATGACTGTGCTCTTCAATGATTTTATTTGTTCATTTTCTAGGAGTGTAATGGTGTGGTGAAGTAGAAAGGAAGATCTGAAACTGAAATGAAATCCTTGTTGGATTGTGTATATCCTGAGTGTCACAAGTGGGATAATTTATTCTCCAACACCTACTGTCTAAGGACAATATATTCTGTGTAAGTATTGCTCAATTAGTTATTTGTCATAGAGTGACCTGGAAAGGGCAAACTCTTCAGTGTTTATTTTCATGAAATCAAATAGAGTAGGCTGGGTTGGAAGAGGCCTTAAGGGTCACCTGGTGCCAACCCTGCTGCTGTGAGCAGGGGCACCCTGCACTAGACCAGAGTACTCAGAATCCCATCCAACCTGGTCTCGAACACTTCCAGACATGAGGTATTCACAGCCTCTCTGCGAAAGCTCTTTCAGTGTCTCACCACAACGAAGAAAAAGACTTCCTCCTAATATTTAAACTAAACCTACCCTCTTCGAGTTTGAAGCAATTGCTCCTTGTCTGTTGCTACATGCCCTTGTAAAAGTCCCTCTCCAGCTCTCTTGTAGCCCCCTTTCAGTACTGGAACGTACTCTAAGGTCACGCTGGAGTTTTCTCTCCTCCAGGATGAACAACCCCAACTCTCTCAGCCTGTCTTCATAGAAGAGGTGCTCCAACTCTGATCATTTTTGTGGCCCTCCTCTGGACTTGCTCCAATAGATCCATGTCCTTCTTATGTTGGCAAAGATTTCTAAGCCAGTGATCGTTGAAAGGGAAGTAAAAATTTGAGTTGCAGTGGCATCTCAACACCCAAGTAAAGAAAGACATTTTCTCATTCCAGGAGTATCAAACCTCTGTCCTTAGGTAACGTAAGTTGATTTGCTTATTTCAAATTAACCTACACTGCCCTGGACATAGATTGTGAGTATGTTGCTTTTTAAAATTAATACTGAATTTGATGTTACACAGGAAGGGTGAGAATAAAATTTTGAGCTGTCACTGCATCAGTAATTCTCCCAGGGTCACACTGGGCATTACAGATGAGGACTTTTAACTATATGGTGTGTTGCACCACAGTCCCAGAAGTTGCCAGTGGCTAAGAACAGGAACATTTGTTCACATAGCATTGAATGAAAAACTGTCTTTTAAAGTGCTGAAGTGAAAGGCTGTTACTTCCCAAAATGATGCTTGATGAAATGCAAGTACTTAAAATTTTGTGATTGAATGTGGTCATGATGTCACCATCAAGCATATTTAATGAGTAACATGATCTCTATCTGACCTGCAACAACATGCCTCTCTAAGAAAAGCTAAATAATGACATGTTAAACGCAGAAAATGTTCCTTTCAAAACTGAAATGAAATATTTTCTGAGGAGGCTAAAGGTGGTTATGCAGCCAGTTTTAGGATTTTATTAAAACAGTTACGGTGTCTTAGAAATGTACTGGGAATTTTTTCAGTTTTGGGAGTCATGGTTAAATATATTTGCTAATCTTTCTAGAATTGGAAATGTACCCTAAAGTCAAGTGAATTGTTTTGTAACTTCTGATTTGGTCTTAATGCATCCCTGTGTTACACAGATTCAGTCTAGAAACCAGATGCCGAGGCTGGTAGATGTGGAAATATGGTGTATAGACATCCTCATGTATTTCTGCTTTTTGAGTTACTATTTTTTTTGGAAAGATAGTGTGACTTAGCTTTAATGTAGCAAAGAAAGAAAAAATCTGATCCTCTTCCACTAGTGCTTTATAAATTTTAAATGGTCTCTTGCATAACTCTTTTGGAGTATATTCTAATACCTGCTATAGCATTCTAGGTAAAATATTTTCTTCTTCTTCCTTTCTTGGGCTAAGCCTACTGGTGTCAATAACATTATTTGTGAAAGGATTGTCGGTGAGAGTCATAAGGAAGTCAGTGTTGAACCTCTGCTTTGGATGCCAAAAATCACCAGGAAAACTTGTAAATGGAAATTCCACGTGGAACAAGAACTCAAAATAAAATGTATAATTTAAAAGTATAAAAATTTTTCATGGTTTTCAATAATTTAGATGTGCTTGTCTAGAGAGTAGAAAATAGAGATAAATAGAGATATGGGAACAAGGTATTTTATGTAGTGTCACATAACTTTGGTGAACAGTGAACGAAACCTAGCCAAAGAAACTTCTTTTCCTCCTTTTCATACCACTCAAACCAAAGGAAACTAGAATCAGAATGGGAATGTAAATAAATTAGAGAAGCTTCTCAAAAGAAAGCTCAGAGCATGAGATTTTTCTAAGAGAACTAACTCAGCATGTTGTCCACCTGAATCAACAGAACATCCTGCCTCCATTTGGGATCCAGGACTAAATTTTGTTCTTGAGTCTGAGTGTAAGTTGGGTTAATCGCCCTTCTCAAGTTCAACAGGAGAAAGCTCCTGACATTAATTACAGATAATTCCTCTAACCTCTGGGATGTAAAGGGAAAGATTTGGGCTTGAATTCCCTCCTAAGACAATCAAGCCCTTACTTTTTAAGAACAACACCTTAGCTACAAGGCTGTAGAGCATTTTGGCACAGATTTCACATTCTCATCTTCCAACAGTTTGTTTTTGTAGTGAGTGGATTATCTTCAATGCTGAAATAAGCAGGTGTCTCACTAGTTTTCTTTTCCATGTGACTGCTGTAGTCAGTGACAGCCTCTCTTACTGTAGCCAAGTGAATACTGCGTTATGAAAAACAAAAGTATGTCAGCAGGGAAAAATAAAAGTGTTAAGTTAAAGTGTGTTACATCTGTCACTGGACCTGGTTTAAGTTGTTTCACATAAATTAATGTCTTAAAAGTCCCCAGTCTCCTACAGGCCAGGTGCTTATTGTTAGATCAAATTTGACAGCCTGCTCTTTGCTGACCTTTCAGTTGAACTAAAACTAGTTCCATCATGTCCTCTCAGTTACATCCCTTAACGTGAGAGAAGAAGGAAAGCAGTTCTTTCATGGATATCATTGAAGATTAGCCAGAAGACAAAAAGAATTGTGATTCATTCAAGGCAGAGTGCAGCAGAAACTGCTAGCACACTTTACTAACAGAAACATAGGTTTCATTCTTAGAGATCAGAAAAAATAGTAAATCTTATTAAGCAGATGTGATAAGGAAATAAAGTAGATCGATAGGAAGCTAGTAAGAATATGCAGGAGGTACTGCATGAATAGCTCAAATGAGATGAATATGATACATTGTATAATTGTTAAAGATTTTTTTTGTAAATAAAAAAAAAATTCCAGAGCTTGAAGAAGTAATGTCCATTTCCTTCACCAACATATTTGTATGTTCTTTGTATTATTATGTTTTTATTCCTTGAAAGAACAGTCAATTATTTTGAAGAAGTTTTGTGGACAGAATTGTTGCTGTTAATTGGTGACTCAGTACCTTAAATCTCAAACTCTGTATCTACACCTGATATAGCCACCTTTTTAAATGTGAAAAATAGTTAACAATCTCCAATATAAAAAAAAGTTTTTAATGAAGAAAAAAATTAAATTTATTTACAAAATCAGATTTTTTAGGTTATCTTTCAGTTGCTTAAGGCACAGTCTTCAGATAATTTCAGATATGATTTTATTACAACTTTCACCTTATATCTCCAAGCTCTTTAATAAAGGGAGATGTATGAATATTTAAATTTTCAAAAACCAAGTAAACTTTTAGTTTTCATTAAAATAGGTCCCTCACTCTTTGAATCATAAAGTTACATGGAATCTACCTATTCTAAGAGATCCCAAAACACTGAGCTATTTAGCCAGATTTCAGGATTCAAGGCTCTTTTTTATGTTTTAATAGAAGTATTTCTACTCTAAAAGCTATTTGCCATGAATTACGTTTTTGTCTTAAAGATCTAGACAATAAGCTTTGAGGCTTTGGGGCTCTCTGAACTCAAGCAGGTAAACCACAAAAAATTAAGTAAAAATAAACTCAAGCAGGCAAACCACAAAAATTAAGTAAAAAATGAACTCAAGCAGGCAAACCACAAAAATTAAGTAAAAATGGTGATGTCGTACTGCTAATTAATTGAGAAGGGTTCCAAAGCTATGGTAACAGAGGAAGCACAGAGTTTGAACATAAGAATACCTAGCACTCTTTTTCTGCCTTGATTTGCTGTATCACAAAAGGTCCTTTTAACAAAACTGAAACGCTAAACCAGCTGGGCTAATCTGTTTTCTTCAGATGTATGCTTTAAAACCAGGAAAGATTTAGAACTGAAACTGGCTTAAAACGCAGGACTCCATTCTGGCTTTCTCTGAATGAAAGGTCAGGCTGCAGGCTAGCAGGTCAGTTTTTTGCCTTTTCCTTTTATTTTGATAGCTTGAGGGTAGCTGGTAGATTGTGCTAGAAAATATCTTGTCTAATCAAAATGCTTGGAACCTTTTTGCTTGCACTGCTTGGAGAGAAAATGAACAACTACTGCTATTCCAACACCCTTGTAAAAACCCTTAATTAAATCATATTTTCTGGGAACTTTAACAAGTTTTATTCATTTCACAGCCCAGCTGCATCTTGCACTGACTTAATAAGATAGGTATATATGTATATAAACATATAGGTATTTGATAATTTGTTAATAAGGAAATATGGAGAACTCATGCCAGGAAGAATCAAACCAGAAACTGCGAGTGGGGTAACTGAGAGTCAGAAGGAGAGTCCCTGAATACCATAGCACTCTTATACCTGCATGTGGCAGCATCAGAACACCATATAAACACCAGGAAAGTAAAGTATAAACATAAGCAAAAATAAGAACTTAATGGGCACATGGTTCATTTGTCTACTTTGTACTGTCAGCCTCAAGAGTGAACATTCTGCCATGGATCATCTGTTCATGATTCCTGCAGATGGCTTTCCTGCCTTTACAGATCATTTGAGAAAGCTCTGTTAAGAACAGCACCAATAGTACATCATCTGGGACTGCAGCTGTTATCCAGAGAGAAGTCAGATAGGAAGATGAAGGGAGAGGAGGAATAAATCAAAACCAGCCTGCTCATGGCACTTATCACATCATGTTCATTTCTCTTTGCCACAAATTTTAACATCTATAAGAATGGAGCAGATTATCTGAAGTACAAAGAATCCTTATGGATATTACCACAATGATATACTTTCTAGAGCATTTGAACTCTCTTTTTCAGTCAAGTCATTTAATATAGTCCATGTTGCAGCTGACAGTGCAATGTTTACAGAATCAATAGAAAACTCTTGTGTTTAGCATGTGGATGCATTTATAAAGTGGCATTAGGCAAATAGAATGCTTAGGAGTAACTGCTTTAATGCAAAGAAATTCTCATTCTTTCATTTTCTCTATCTGACTGCTTACAGGAAGGCAAACTGTTTCCTCTTTCTGCACCTAAACTGTGGAATGATCTGAAGGCTCACTTGGACATGGACTCAGGTGGGCTGGTTGAAAAACTTCTTTTAGAAAGTTCAGGGGTTGTTATCAGCAACAAGACTATTGCCAAAGCTTTGATAGAGTGGCCTCTAAAATGATTTAGAGTGTAAATGAACAGGATGAATTTTTCACAGAACTTTCTCTAGCCTCGTTTTCTGGGTTCATTCTGTCATAGCGCAGCTTCTGTGTTGTGTTCAGCTGGTTGTGGTAAAGAGACATCCATAATTAGCCACACTTTTCACTACCCAGAACAGTCTGGAGTAGCAGTAGACTACTTGATGGTATTAGGTATACAAACTGGATGTCAAGCCCTATGAAACCACAGATAAAGTACTTTTCTGTAGTAGCTACTTTTCAAGCTGCTATTTATGATGTCCATAACAGTTACAGAATTATCTAGGTTGGCAGAGACCTCTAGAGCTTATCTAGAGCAACCTCCTGCTCCAAAGAAATCAGGTTAAAGATTACCTTCTCGTACAATCAAGGCTTCAGTATCTTCAGGAATATGAAATCTTTGACTCCTCTGAGGAGCCTGTGTTTGACCAACTTTATGGCCATTTTTTTTTCTTTTTTCTTATATCTACTTGAAATTTCCCATGTGTCAACTTTAATCTCTTGACTTTTCTTTATGCTTTGCCCCTCTGACAACAGCCTTCTCTTCTCCAGGCTGAACAACTCCAACTGTCTCAGCCTGTTTTCATAGCGGAGGTGTTCCATCTTTTTGATCATCTTGTGGCCCTTCTCTGGACTCACTCCAGCATATCCACGTCCTTCTTATGTTCAGAGACCCAGAGCTGGATGCAGTACTCCAGGTAGCGTCTCACAAGAGCAGGGCAAAGGGGGAGAATCCTCTCCCTTGACCTGCTGGTCACACTTCTTTTGATATAGTTCAGGAGATGGTTGGCTTGGTTGGTAGAAAGATCTGCTCCATGATCTAGCCAGGCACAGAGGTGAGACTGAGTGGTCTGCAATTCCCCACATCTTCGTTTTTTCCATTTTTAAAAATGCAGGTTGTGTTTCCCTTTTTCCAGTCAGTGGGAACTTCACCAGACTGCCATGACTTTTCAAAGATGATGGAGTGCGGCTTAGCCATTCATCTGCAAGACCCTTTAGGTCCCATGGACTTCTGCACCTCTAAGTGTTCTCACATCACCTTAAATGTTCTCAAACCTGACCTTCTCCTGCAGTGAGTGCTTTTTCGTTCTCCCAGTTCCTGCCTTTGCCTTTGGTGACTTGAGTAGTGCACTTGTTGGGGAAGACCAATGGAAAAAATTAAGTACCTCAGCCTTCTCCATATCCCAAGTAATCAGGTCTCCTATTTCCTATTGAAGAGGGCTCACATTTTCTCTAGTCTTCCTTTTATCATCACTATACCTATAGAAGCTTTTCTTGTTGTTTCTTCCTCATGTTTCTTCCTCATGTTTCTTCCTCATGTTTCTTCCATGTGCCTTTTCACAGAGAAATTTAAGTTGGGCCTCTGATGAAGCCACCTTACCCTCTGGAGTGGCTGGAATTCCTTTGTGCTGCTCTTCAGGTGCCCTCCCGCTGATCTGTGATCCCTCTCCAGGCTCTGGCCATCTCCTACTGGCACTGGCATGAGACTGCCAGGAGTGGGATGGACTGAGTTCCCCTTCTTTATCAACTTTAGTTTAAAGCCCTCTTCACAACCTGGCAAGCCTATGACCAAAGATGTTCTTTCTCTTTTCTGGCAGATGATGATTCAGTGAAAGTCACACTTGTTTTATCTCCACAGCATGTTAAGTAATACCTAATCAAATAATATGGTCATTATTTCTTCAGTATATTTCTTAGGATACTTTGTCTGCAAGTTGAAGAATACAAGTTTTAAAACCAATTTTAGTTTCCTTCCCTTGATGTGATAACATGAGTCAGATAAAGTCTCCAAGAGTGTAACTAATGAATCTATCCCTTTCATGAGTAGCTGCAAATTTGATGTTTTGACTGAGATTCCCCAAACTGTTATTATCTGCCATTTACTGTGGAGAATAAGTACAATTTAAACGGTTGAAATATATGATCAGCTAACTAATAGAAAAAGAGCATTTTGCTGCAAAGAGCTAAATATTAGTAAAATGTAGACTAATTGCATAGTGCAATAATTAATTTTTATTTCAGCCCAGGAGTGATGGAAAAGACACATTGCTTGGAAGCGTGTATTTAGAGATTGTTATGTATTCCAAATCAAATGTAATTGGATAAAAGTATGCATTAAATATACAAAAAATGTATAAATTTAAATAGGTTCTGTTTTCTCTAAAATGTTTGAGGAAGTCATCTCAGTTCTCTAAACAGGAGAAAAGTTAGAAGAGGGAAAACCTGTAAATTAATTACATGAAATTTATTACATTGTAGGTGTTCTTACCAGTGAGTTCAATGAACATGTCATCATGCATGTAGTATATTGTAGTAGGAGTGGTGTAATGTGTGAAATTCATGGTGTTTATCATATGGAAGTGATGCCAATACTTTTCCTTTTTGTTTCTAACACGCAAATTCCTATAAGCCAGAGGAAAGGAACAACACATATCAAATCATTTAGCTGTCTTATAAATACCCAGTTGGAAATGTACTATAAGCAAGCATTATAAGCAAGTAAACTGCCTTCAATTCGTTGGGGGTTTTGTGTGTGTTCAGGAAAAACAGTGCTGTGGACTATTTTAACAGAAATAGAGCTGCTTCACACGTCTGACACCATCACCGGCTTCTCTGTGGTAACAGAAACAATCAGCTTGCCTTTAAGTTTTGGCTAAGAGCCTAGGTTAGAAAAGGGAAGCTTCATTTTATTTGGTGGCCCTAGATAAGAAATATGAGCTTCAAGCTACACCTTGGAGTCACAACAAACTTGGACTCTAATGGATTATTGTGGAAAGTGAGATCTAAAATCATCGAAGCATTCCAACACTGCCAACAGCAATGCTGCACTCAGGCCGAGTGATCTCTAACTTCACTATCTCTGATGATCAGAACTGTGGTGTGAAATTGTAAGCCAAGGAGGTGATGATTCCTCCTAATATTCAGATGAAAAAATTCTTTATGCTTTATTGACTGAAAGAAGCAGTCCACTTTTCATCTGTAAGTGCACAGATTCAGGTTAGATAGCCTGCTGCTTTTTTCAATACATGAAGGGAGAAGTATCTAGAGCCAAAATTTTTAAAATATGGATACTTGTGTAGTTAAATTCTAGCTGTTTCTTTCTGCTGGATAATATTTTGTTTAATACGACAGGAATCAAAGAAAGGACAAACCTTTCAGTTCATAACATTACAACCAGTCCAAATCTATTGCAATTGAGGGCAGTAGATGATATAAAGATGAATGTGTTTTCTTACGGTTCTATTCTCTATTACAGAAGCAGGAAAAGCAGTGTAGAAGGAAACAGGGCAATCAGGCAGAGTAAACACCCTGGTATTTTCAAATAATTAAAAATCAGTAGAATTGTGATTTACAAAACTAAAATCCCACCTTTTCAATGTAATTTCATGTTTTTAGCTATAGATATTTGAACACTTTAATAAATGCTATGATCAAGGGACAGATATATACCATCTCATCTTGTCTGCATCAAGGATCTGTTTGTATGTTTTTGGAGGTGTTATTTGTCTGGTAAACTGGATCTTCAACTATTTACTATTGGAGCTATGGACAGTAATTTTAATCCGGTTTATTAACTCAAGGTTAACAGAACTGTTATGGAAATAACAGCTTTCTTAGTCATTGTTGCTCTCACTCTGTAATTAAGGCAGGGGGTGGACACACTGCTGCACCTGCGCAATCACACTGAAAAAAGGGTGGAACTGCTCACAGTGTTTATTAAATAATCCATATGATTTTGCTCTTACTGCATGTCACCTGCTTCAATGTTTTCACACAGCTTCATTTCAGCTTTCATTTTCACTCGTAGAAGAACAGAGATTTTTTTCTCATTTTATCCACGTGTGATCCTTCTAAAATGGTTCCTTCACTGGGTTCTAGTGCAAACCCATCTAGCTCAGCTCTTCCCAGTTCTTTTAATTGATTGAGTGCTGTCAGTGTCATTAATACCATAAAAAAACCTCGTTATGTCACTATAACTCAATTTAGAATTGCTGACTAGTTAGTTAAATTTAAAAGCAATGGGAGTTATCCCATTTAATGTTCATTATAACACCTTCCATTATAACTCTCTTTATTGTTACTGATGACTAACTTAGGTTTATCAACTTAAAATATTCTACACAGTATTTCTTTTTGAGCATGACGTTTCTGTTAAGATTTCTGGAGGGATGAAGAAGGAAAGCAATGTTTGATGTAGAGTTCCTGTAAAAAAGTATTGTGATTATGTTGTTGGATTGGTTCATGACCTATATTCAAGAGAAAAGTAGCTGTGTTAGGTTTAGTTATGACAAAGAATTTGTCTCGAAAGTTTTTGTTATGTTCTGTTAAAAAATACTTTTTTGATGGACTGTATGTCACCTCTGTATTTAATTTAGCAGGAATCATCTGGATCTCCTCTTTTGAGGTTGGTTGATAAACTGGGACCAGACTGCATATATAGAATGGTTTGTGGAAGGAAATGAGGAATAGTGCAAGTAGCACACTGGTGTGGTCAAAATATATGAATAGGGATTTAAAGAACAAGGGGTCCATGTCCTATCTCTCATGATGCAAGTGTGAATAGCAGTATCAAACTTCAAAGTGAAGAGAAGATAAAAAATAGGAACAAGATTGCAGTGTAAATCCAGAAGGTTAGAATAGTGATTAGCACAGAGAATGCAGGTGTGATTAATAGTCAAACATGTGATATGGGAGTGACAAGGTGAACAAGGGCCCAGTAGCCACACCACTTTTTTTGAAGAGTTGGTTGACAGCTCCTATGAAATGAAGTCAAAACAAGATCTGAAGTCTGCATCATAACCTTGTTGACATTCTGAAGCTAATTTAAATGTTATGTATTTGCCACACAAAGAGATTTAGTGGGGGCTGACAAGAAAGGTTAGGTCTCTTACAGTTCAGGAGCAGAATTCTACAATTCAATTTCATGAGGATGCTATAAGTCACTGTTAACACACTTGAACTTTCTGTTATTAGCTGTTGTACCTTTGCTAGAGGAAAATAAGAAAAAAATTATGTTCTTTCTCATATGACAGATGATATTTCGGAAAGTTTTTCAGCTTAGATATATAGTATTTTACAATTTTCTTCTGAATTTAAAATATTAGTCCAAGGCAACTTAAAGCCTATTGACTGAATTTGTTGAGGTTTTGCAGGGGTTTTTTGTTTTTAAATTAATGGCAGTCACTGAGAATGACTGAACTTCTATGCTCACTTCTAAGCTGAGATCCTTCTTAAGTAGAAGTGTTACATTCACTTTCAAAATGAAGTTCATGTTCAAATTCTGGAATAAAATATTTAAATTGTATTGTATTTTAAATAGAGCAGCTGAAGGATTTTTTTTTTTTAATCTTATGATAACTTAAGATTTTGATACTTTTTTATGCTAATTGAGACAAGTTCAAAATTTCAAGGACTTGCCTGTTTAAACCTCAGTTTTGCAGACTGGATCAATCATATTGCTAGCTATGAAATACTCCAAAATATGTTTTCCAAAGTTTCTTGAAATGAAGATTCATTAATTCAAACACAGCTTAAGACTCCTGGGTTTTGCCTACTTTTTTCCTGATTAACTTTTAAGATATTTGTTACCTGTTACTACTCTCTTCTTATTCCTAGTATAGTCTCTACCAAAAAAGGATCTCAAGTGGGGTTTCTTTCTCTTCTAAATTTAATTATCTACGTGGATGCTTCAAGAGAAGTTCAGGAACATGACTCAGATGACCAGTTGAGATGCCTGCATTACTGTGAGGTAAGCCACAGCTCAGCTAAAACCACAAATTCTTCCCATTTACTATAAAGATAGTCTAGAGGGCTAGACTTCAGGGTTGATATTTTCTGGATTGTGTACGGACAGATGAAAATTACCATGTAAGTCTACGAGTACTTTTTGACATGGAGGCTTTTGCTCACATTCAAAGCTTGCTCTTGTGAAAAAAAATTGTCCAGTTGTGTTCTCTGTCTACAACCCCTAAAACACATGAATCCAGTCAATTTCAATGCATTTTGACAGAAAGGCAAAAGGTTTTAGGATCCTGAAAATTTGGTGAGTATTGTCGGCTTAGTAGAGGAGTTTCAGTTAGTGCCCCTCCTTGATGAAAATGTAAGAAAAAGTCAGCCATTTAAAGTTGGGGGTTTTTTTGAGCAGTAACTAGATGTCAGAATTAGATTATGTATAACCATAGACCAACCATAACACACACAGTTTCCTGCCATTAGTGTGGTGAGAAAACGGAAAGGAAAGGATTTTATGACATAGAAACTGCGTTTAGGGAATAAAATGCACACATTCTTAGGAAACTGTCGTCAGTAATTTCACTACTCACAGAAAATTTATGTTATATAAGAAGAAAAAGCCCCTAGTTTAAGTAATTTAAGAAGTCAAGTGCTTTTGCTGATATATGTTATTTTCATTGGATAATTACTAGGAACTCCACTGTCAACCCTTTTGCTGACAGTGGTTTGACCTAGATGGGGATTTCTGTACTGGTATATGCATTTCTTGGATATGCTATGGATGAAAAACTCTTTTTTCAGTTTTCAAATAATTAGTCTCTTTCTCCATATCTTTTATCTAGTATTTGTGTCTTGACTCCATCTGCTATTTTACTTTGATGTATATGATATGTTTTAATCGACTTGGACAGCAGTTTTAACTCTAAAATTGTTTTTCAGAAGAAAATTAAAATGTTGTTCAAAATACTAATAATGAATTTTTCCATAATGGAACATTTCAAGCTGGTGGTCTACCTGTGCGTGCACATAGACGCGTATGCATATATATATTTATATAAACACACATACATGGAGATATATGTATATAAATGTATGTGTGTGTGTATATACAACAAAAAGTGTGGGGTTTTTTTTGTCTTGTCTGCTGACTTGCCTCATGAGAGTAAATGATGTCTTAATCTGTTTTTAGACATAGATTTTCTGGGAAGGTAGTATCCACCTGAAAGCACACTTGCTCCCTTGTGTCTTAACTGCACTCATTTCATTGTAATAATGCATCAGCTAAGACCTCATTTAAACTCTACACATTTTTAGCCTCTTTTATTCATTCCTGATTTGAGATAAAAACAAATGTTTAACTACTGTGAATTTCCTTTGGCATGCCAATATTCAGTATTCAGGTTATTTCAAAGTCCTTAGCTGTCCCTGGAATATTTGATAATTTTCTTCTTTCCCCACACACTTGTATCTAAATATGTATTTTAAAAGTATTGTAATTATATTTTTATCTTGGTTATATCTTTTCTTATACCATAGTTTGCTTAAAAAAAGAAATGCTATCGTCCCACTCTCTTGCGTTGCTTCAATCCTTCCGGAATGCAATCCCTAATTTTTAGAAAAAGGTACTGAGTCATGCATACATAAAATGCCACGATGTAGAGCTTCCCTTTCCCTAAGGGTGTCAAATCTCAGGTCAAATGGTCGTCTGGCATTGGTGTGCTGTTGTTGAACCTCATTATTGTTGCACGTCTGCTCAGTAAGACAAAGGCTCTGCCTGCCTGTTAAGAGTTAAACATGTTAAACGGAGTTCAGAGGGCTGCAGTGGCAAAATGTGCTGTACGAAATGGAACGTATAAATTGGTACTTAGCTGTAGTACAGAAGTGTGCAATAAAATTCATAACTGTGAATATTACTCAATTTCAGAAACTGTGATTTAAGTGTAGGGACAAAGTCAAGCCCGACTACTTAGATAATAAGGATGCACTGAAACAGTTATGCGAAAAACCTCTTTTGAGATTTCTTTTAAGTTAATATTATAAGTATAGTAGGAAAAAATAAATTAATATTCTTTCTGTGTACTTTAATCTCTTTTAACTTCTTTCCTGACCATTAGGTTATAGTAGGAGGAGTTTTTCCCATAAAGGTGGATCAAATTTTTCATATGAATTCACCTAAGATTTCAAAGTGAAAATATGTTGGAGAAGACAATTACATATTTCTTCCTTAGTCAAGAACTAAAATTCATATTTGTAGTATATCCTATTGGAGAAATACACTAACTGGAATGCTGGATACTTGCAGTTCATCGTACAAGTACACTAGGAGAAGAGTAGCATAATTTAGTTTTTCTAAATGCATACTCTAAGCACTATGTACTAATGGATACAAAGATAATTTGAATTCTCTATTATATTGTTGGTCTGTATATGTTGTATTTGTTACAAAACTGTTAGTTTCTTCTTTTAGTGTCTGCCTTTAAATGATCTTTATGAATATATTTTTACTGGTGGTAAGATTACTTTCCTTTTTCTGTAAATTTGTGCATATATTTATGTCAGTGATCGAATAAAGTCTAGAAATAATATGTTTGTGGTAAGTGCTTTAAAAGAGCTCAGCACAGTGTCTTCACTAAACAATCTTTTCCTGTTGCAAGACATGAGATATCTGAAGGAGTATTGAGGAAGACAGAATCACAGTCTCTAAGACTGATCAAACAGTGGAACAGGTTGCTCAGAAAAGTAATGAAGTCTTCATCCTTGAAGACATTAAAATCTGACTGGGAATCCTGCAGCTGTGGGTGCTGCCATTGCTTTGAGCAGTGGGTTGCACTGGACAGTCTCCAGAGGTGCTCTCAACTTCAAATATTCTGTGACTCTGCAACTGTGGTGAGCCAAGAAAATGGCATGTGTACATGTTTTGTCCTGTGTACAGTGCAGAGAGCTCTGTTTTCATGTTGAGAAAAGTGTTAGTATGATCCCATTCTCTCCAGAGAGGAGGAGAGTGGTCCACAAAGGACTAGAGAAGGCTGAGCTGGAAGAACAGTGGCTGTGTTTCTGGAATGTCGAAGTAACAACTGAGTGTTCAAAACTCGGCTGCCTCTTTTCCACAGCTCTCTGTGGTTAAAATATTTTTAAAAGCTGACCTTATGGATCAGAAGAGATGATCTTTATCATGACCCTCACTTCCCTAATCTACTTACCCTTTTTCCTCTCGGAGCATTGAACGGATAGCACACTACGTTCTATATTTCTCTCTCTGAAAAATTCCCTTTACTTAGAGAGGAGATGAAACATTTCTGCTTTCTTTCATCTTCTAGAACCAGCATTCCTTTCTATTTCTTTCATCCCCCAGAGTTTCTCTCTTCCTCTTATAGTGCTTGAAAGAAAACACCTACCTCATTCAGTTATTATCTAATCTAGGGGCCCTTCCCTGCTTCCAACATCCACCCCTTTTTTTTCCATTTACCTCATTAGTGAACTCAGTCTCCACTGACTTTTCTTATCCACTCTGAATGCTGCTGTTATCATTCTTGCCTAGTGGAGGAAAAAAAAAAAAAGACTGCTGCTATTCCTGCACTGGGAAGTACTCCAAATTACGGATTTCCTTAGAAAAACTCTTGGAACTCTATTCCACCTCCTTACATCCCACACTGGGCACACTCTGAAAATCTTTGTAAAATAAAAATCTTAGGAAGAAATAATCTCAGCCTAGACAAACTGATAAAAACATCCTTTACTCATGTAAGTAAACTATGTGGTATGTTTAAACTGTCTTGGTCACTGTCTTGCTACTGTAGCTGTTAGTACTGATACTTTCCAACAAACCTTGTGTTCATTTTCTGTCAGTTTTTTTTGTCTGAGACTCACTTTCTCCTAGTCTATCTGATGAAAGCAATATTCTTAGTATCGCCTTAAATAGCAGTATGTGGTTTTACATTATTCTTACTGTAGGTGGTGTCACACATTTTAAAAAAATCACTATTTTTTAAATGAAAATTTAATATTGTCCCTGCACAGTGCAGTTCAGATATTGGGGTTACAATTAATACAGGCACACTATTTGAAGGAAAACCACCCTGGTGTAGTTTCAGAGGTGAGCTGCAGAATCTTGCACTAAATCTCAAATAGGGTATAAACATACGAATGGTGCCCAACAGCCATTGTTGGTGCTTGCACCCAAAATATACTTCTCCAAATCTGCTCAGTTGAACTTAATCCTGGAGGTTTGTCACCAGCTCTGGTACTTAGAAGCTGTCTCCTAAGTGGGCTGGTTTCTAGCAGCAGGCAGCTAGGTTACACCAAGGTACTGAGCAGTTCAGACATACATTTTTTGTCTCATAAATGTTCTTGCTCTCTTTTCCCAGGCAACTAGCAATAGCACAAGGGGAAACAGCCTCAAGTCGTGCCAGGGGAGGTTTAGGATGGATATTAGGAAATATTTCTTTGCTGAAAGCATGGATAAATATTGGAACAGGCTGTCCAGGGAAGCAGTGGAGTCACTATTCCTGGAAGTGTCCAAGAACCGAATGATATGTTTTACTGTCACAGTGGCATTATGTCAACAGTTGGAGTTGATGGCCTTGGAGGTCTTTTCCGACCTTATTTATTCTATGATTCTATGATTCATTTGAAGTCTGAGAGCAAGTGAGCAAACTTGGCTCTATAATTTGTTTTTCAGAGCAGTTGCCTAGGAAGGGTGCATAGTTTTTGAACTAAAACAAGGTATACAAGCTATATTGGAATACATAAATTGTGCATTGAGACAATGGACTTTCAAAGGTAAAAGGAAGTGGACCGCAGTCCTGCTTTCTGCATCATCTCTGGGAATGTTCTTTTTATTTTTCATTGGCACAAACACAACTATTCCAGTTCTCAGTTGTCCACAATTTTTCACTTAGTATCATCCATTACAGTCAGTCTTTGCAAATCTGAAGTGTTATTCACACTTGATTTTCTTCTAGGTGGTGGGAAACAGAATATTACTGTTCTTCTTCAGTAATACTTTAAAGTATATGTTGATTAAATAATGTTAACATATCTATAATTTAATTTCTTTTTTTTCTTTCTCTTTTCTTTTTTCCACTTCCCACCAAGTCTCAGTACCAAGCCTATTCTGTACTGATAGTTTTGAATAATAGTTACATCTGGGCAGGGGGGAATCCAGCTGTTCTTGCCTAATTGCAGTTTCATTTTTGATAATTTCAGTTTTCAGTTTGTCCTGCTTTCCTCTCCAGGTGCTTAATAAATTCCAGTCTCTCTAGGGCTTACATAGTTGATTGGGCAGTAAATAATATTTTATCACTTTCTGACCTCAATATTTTCTCCATAAGTCTTTGTTCCACTAGAAAGGGGAGGAGACATTGTCGCCCTGAGATTTGCAGTCTTTTGATGTTTTCATTTCTGTGATGGAGTTCTCACACACTTTCTGTAAACACAGTTATGTTCTCATGCACTTTCTGTAAACACAGCTATGTTTGGCTATCCGTCCTTTTTTGTTTTCATTCTTTCTCCTGAGGCGGAGAAGTTTGATGGTCTTTTTGTTTGACCAGTGTGGTTGGAGAGGTGGTAACCTCATCCTCCAATCCACGGTCATTCCTAGAAACATATATATATGTTGTAAAATAAACAACGAGGGCTTTTTTTGGCTTCTCTTTCGTCCTGACTAAGCTGGGTCTGCGTGGTTCTTCTCATGTCCAAGTGCAACAAGACATATTTAAAATTAATGGAAGCATTAGAAAGGTACTTATTTGAAGAACAAGAAAAATAGGAAAAAAAAAAAAAGAACAGTTTTACATCCTTCTCTTTCCAAATAGGGAATCACATCCATAATACCTTGTACTTAGAAATTGAGTTCTCAGGTTCCAATAGAATAAAAAGTGATTGAAACCATGTCCAGCTACTAAACTAATTATGTTTCTAATACATTTTGTTTTCAATTTTGGAAGTGTTGTGAAGTTTTATGTTGCTGAATGTTTTTAATGAATAAAAAATAAGAACAATTGAGAAGAGGCTGGTCCCAAAGAGACTGGTGCACAAAGAAAAATGTCTTAGTTTTTCTCAGAATTTGTTTCTAATGCTTGTTATTTTCAAAAGATGAACCCAAATCTTTCCAGGATACCATTTAATGAAACCACGCCACTTTAATATTGTTTGTTGAACAGCCACAGGAGCATGTGGATTTTTTACAGTGAAAGGATGGCTATCTGTTCAAAAATAATCTACATACTTATTTATGAAACAGGAAAATTACAATAAACTTCTTCATGCAAGTTGTCAAAATAATCTCATTAGGAAGAATTTGTATTGACATGGAAGGAACGAAGAGAGAAATCACAGAAACAAAGATGCACATCTAAATATACTGCAGTTTGAAACATTTCAATTTGCATGCAAATTGAATATTGAATAAAAAAGCTTTAAGAAAATTAAAGCATAAGCCATTTTATAAATTAAGAGAATGTGCAAAAAGCTGAAGCACATTTTACATGTTTCTCTGCTATCCCCTTGGCATATATATTATGATCTTTACCACCACTCTTCAAGTAATGAAAGGTAAAAGAGTTTAGATTTAATTCCAGTAGGACATATAATGCAGTACATCACAATATTTTTGCAAGGCAGTTATTAGCATTAATCATTATGCATATATTCTCCTTGATTTATTAAGCAGAAAGATGAAAGGAAAAAAAATAATTTGAGGAACATGGTCAAATAAAATAAAGTAAAATCTGCTTTTGGAAAAAATTCAGCTACATAAATATTAATCGCATTTAGTTTTAAATGTGTCTGCAAATTACAGTAGATAAATTACATTGCCACTGGAAATTACACAATGAGAGCTGTTATGCAAGGGAATGCCTGTACTACTGTATTAGAAATGATACTGCACTCTCCCTGCTTTTATCTGTCTATCATTAAAATTTCTGTCTATTGGCCAAGCCATTCACGACAAACTCTCTTATTTTTGGATTAAATACTAATTTGTTATAGCAAAATGAGTGCCCCTACGCACTCTTTTAAGTGTATTGCAAATTTTTGTTTACAAGTACTGAAAAATAATTGAACATAAAAATTAATAATCCCTTCTAGAGAAAGAAAATATTGTTTAACATTTCTTCACAAAGATGCCTTTTTGTTTATATGTACTGTAGTCTTATTGATATCAAGAGGAGGTATGCATGTGAGACGGACAAAAAACACTTCTAGTTGACTGGCAAGACTACATTATAGGATTTTATTTTGAGAATTTTAGGTTTATTGGTATTTAGCAAACTACCCAAAAATATAAATTAATTTACTGTGTAAATTTATTGTTGTAGCAACAATATGGCTATTTTAACATGATCATCATGTCTTATACAAATGTCCAAACATCTAACTCTCATTTAGGTCTTCAGTCTTTTGTCTTCTGTCTTTAACTTTGGGCTGCCCTTTAGCTGTCTGTATGACAACTGTAATAAGAAGATATGTATTTGTGAGGTCAAGTGAAAAGAAGAAACAAGTAGAAAAAAAATACATAACATTTATGAAGAAAAAAGCCATTTCCAAATATGCAGTCAACAGTGATGTTGCAATAAAACACAGCAGAATTTCAAACAGAGCTGGCTTGGTTTTGCCACTGGGTGTTTGAAGGTTACCAAACTGCGTCTGCTGCCTGGAAGCTTGTTTAGTACAGCATGTGAGGCGTGGACTCTTACTCAGAAGCCTCCATAGGGTCTCATTTTGCAGAATCCAGGTAACTTTGTTCCACTAGAAAGAGGAGGAGACATATTTAAAATGAATGAAAAGCATTAGAAAGATACTTACTTGAAGTACAGGAAAAATAGGAAAGCTATGAACTAGAAGGAGAATGCTCTTTTAAAACGCTAGGAAAGACAAGTTCCAAAGGCAAAGGAGAGGAAGTCCTGAGGTTTTTGGTGGTAAATGTGAATTATATAACTGTCAGGGAAAATCCCAAGAAAAAATGGGCAAGGAGATCTAAAAAATCAATTATACTGAAAATGAAGTGTGACATTATCACGTCAATACTTCTATGAAGTTTCTTCATTTTGTGTTATATTTTTTTTTACACAAAACCAGAAAAAAGTGGGTTTTTTTAAAAACATGCCATACCTGGCTATGTACTATGACGTTCTCATGAAAAGCTTGCACTTTTAAAAGGAACTCTGACACAAATGACCTATTTTCCTATGTAGCTGACAAAACTAGCTGTAACAATACTGGAATACAAATAAATAGCACCTAAAATACTTGTGTCCTGAAAATACACAATGAGGAAGAAGAAACTGTAAGCCAGAACTATGGATTGAATATTACTTTGGAGACTTGAAGGTTTCTCTAATTTTTAGGCTTATGGAAACACATACTTTCACATTCCATTAACTACTTTCATATACTCTTCACATTCAACATTCCCTAAGTCTTGATGAGCCTTTTTATGTGTTAGTGCTTATAATAATAGTTTATGTTTGTGTTTAACTTTAAGGATCTTAAAGGGCAGTAATCATTGTAATATGTTATTGTCAAAATGTATCATGTTCACAGAGAAAGTACATAAAATAGTTTTCATAACTATCCTTGACTTGGACTTATTTTTTGGGTTATTAAAGCAGACTTTCCTGCTTAAAACTGTAACAGTACAAAACAAATGGATCGGTTCACTGTCATGGCAAGATAAGGAACGCACTTAATCTTTCTGCAGCATGCCAGCAATAAAGTATAGAACATAGCATGATGTTTGATATTTTCTAGCTATTTGTGTGGGTGGTATTGTTTTAAAACTAACCTAATGTCTTTCAGTAAAATATGTGGTAAATGCTCCTAGCTCTTCTAGCTTGGATTGTATTTGAAGCCTGTCTAATAGGAAGAATTTATGAGAATCTCATTGGACTCTGCAGACCACTTCTTAGGACTATTATCACTAAGAGGAAACAGTAGAACCTACACCAATACTTATCAGAACTAGTTCAGGGTTGTCTCCATCCAGATCCACCCATTTCTTATGGTATTGCTTCTCAGATCATTCTGTCTTGGAAACAACATACTGCAAACAATGGAAATTAAACACACAAGAGGTCAAGCCTTCCTCCTGTTATGCCAGATATTGTAATTCTTGATACAGAAAAATATGCCATATTTTTTTTCAACAAGAATTGTGTTTTGTCATTTTTATGTATTTATGAAAATGAAACAAAAAAATATCATCGAATAGATTGTAAGCCCTTTAGGGAATGTTCTTTATTTGTACTTTTATGCTTGACTATGCAGCTAGAAAACCTAAATGTATTGAAACATAAGAAGACTGTAATCATAGCTTTTAATATTTTCATTAGTACCTAGATATTCTAAAACATATAATCTTGAACTTTCTTCTTCTCTAAAAAGAAACAAAAGTAAGCATCAAAATAAAATAACAAGCATTGCTACATAGGTCCATGTATCCTGAGTATCCTACGTATAAATAGACAACATGTAGAAATGTATGAAAGAATCATCAGCAATTCTTAGCAAAAAAAAGTTATTAAGTTCTGTAGGGGAAAGTGGCAGGAAGAAATACATAATTCTTCTCTGGAACCTTTCAGTGTGAATTCATCCATAGCAAGGTAGTGCAGGTGTCATGGTTTTACCCCAGCCAACAGCTAAGTGCCACACAGCCATTTACTAATTTCTGCCTGGTGGGATGGGGAAGTGAAGTGAAAGAACAAAAAGTGAGGAAACTTGTGGGTTGACATAAAGTTTAATAGGGAAAGCACTCACCACTTCCTGTTGTCAGACACATATTCAGCCATTCCCAAGAAAGCTGGGCTCCTTCACACCTAATGGTGACTTGGGAAGGCAAATCACTTGGAACGTCCTGGCTTTCCTTTTTCCTTCCCCCAGCCCCACAGGCTGAGCATGGTGCCCTATGGTGTGGGATATCTTTCTGGTCAGTTGAGGGTCAGCTGCCCCAGCTGTGTCTCCTCCCAACTTTTTATCCTCCTCCAATCTGCTCACTGGTGGGGTGGGGTGAGAGGCAGAAAATGCCTTGACTCTGTGCAAGCCCTGCTCATCAATAATGAAAACATCCCTCTATTAACAGTGTTTCCAGCACAAATTCAGACATAGCTCCATTCTAGCCATCTGTAAATAATAATGACTTGTGAGGCCTAATTTTATGAAAAGACTATTTGAAGGCTGCTAATGCAGTTGCTGGGGATAAACAGAATCACCAATAGAGGAAGCATCACACTGGAGCCTTTCAGATTACTCAATGTTTTGGGAACAGATCACTGAGATTATGTCCCAAAGGAAAGACAGAAAGAAACGACTGACAAAATAGATACATTTTTAGCTACTATTTACTTGGTTCCCAGAAATTAATTCAAAAGTTAATTAAAGTGTCTGATTAAAATGAAGCTCACTGACAATTTCAGGAAGACACAGAGGAAAGAACACTGGATTAAGAAACAGAAGATTCTTCCACCAGTAAGGGTTTGCTTATTTGGGAGGACAGCTGAAAAGCCAGCCTTAGAAAGGGTAGAAAGTAGGATGAATGCTGATGTTCACTAACATAGAATCATAGAATGGCTTGTGTTGGAAGGGACTTTAAAGATTATGTGGTTCCAACTCTCTGCCATAGGCAGGGACACCTTTCACTAGACCAGGCTGCTTAGAGTTCAGCCTAACCTGGCTTTAAACACTTCCAGGGATGGGGCATACACAAGTTCTCTTTTAAGAATTTCTATTAATTACTATGCCCTTTTCTCCCCTTTATGTTATAGTGGATTTACAAGCTACATTTTTGAGAATTTTCTTCTGGCATACTTTATGGTTCTAAATAATTTTGCCATATTCTAATAGAATTTGGGGCTTAACTTCTTCTGTTCTCTTCAGTAGTAAATAAAAAGAAAACTAAAATAAGGCATAAATGCCATCATTTTATGTCAAGGCCATCTGGTACATAATTTTGAATTTATTCCCTCTTCTTGTCATTTCATTCAAAGAGTGTAGCAGATGGTGTGGAACCATCACATAAAATACCTTAGTCTTTTTTTGTTTACAGGTATTCTAACAAATCTGTCTATAGATCACTGTTAACTAGATACTCTGTAGGAAACCAATAAAGTTAGGTGAGTATAATTAACAATTAATGACTCACATCCTGGTGTCTTCACTTATTTTAAATTATAGAGCCTTTACCAGTGGGAAATCCTCCCTGAAGCATTACCAGAGCATGGAATGACTAAAAAGACCATTAAAGTTTCAGAATTTTCTCTAATAAACTATTATTACATTTGCTTTCAGCTTGTGCTGTGTGAAATCGTAACTGTTTTAGAAACAAACAACATTCTTTGGTGAAATTTATGCAAAGTGTGCATGTCTCCAGTTACCTTTGTGTAAAAGGATCTGCAAATAAATATAGTGCCAAGAACAGCCACTGAAGGAAGGAATTATAAAAGACAACATGGAATATTGATTACAAATTCTCCTTGAGACTTTGTCCTCTGATGTTCTAATGAGAAAGTTATTCTGAAGTTGTGTGTGCTACATAGCCCTCGGCATTCAACTTAAATGCCCCAGTTAGAAAACCATGATCAATTAAGAGAGAGCGAGAGAAAACAAATTAGTCACAAAGAGATTCAGAGTTGCAAAATTAGTCCTCGGTCTTACCCCTTTTTTTCAGGCAGAGCTCATCTTAGTACAGAGTGATCTTCAGAAGACAACCAGGCAGTGTCAGCGGCTGAAGGTGGGTGTCATGAATCCCTCAGAAAGATTTCTGTAAAGACAGAATGGGAAACAACATCATATGTCATTTGTGTTTAGGCAAATCTATGCCAGCTCAGATTTTGAATCAAGGTTTTCTACTGCTTATGCAAGATAATTATGTGTGCACAACAAGCAGGGTAACACTTGCAAGGATTATGGTTTAGTACTGCTGAATTGCAAACAAACACAAAAGCAGGAAATAGCAGCTGAAATAAGTGCTGAAATTAACTTCTAAACCAAGAAGCAATTTAATTTCACAGTTTAGTCTGTTTTACTTAAATGTGGTTAGTAACAACAGTTGGGATACCATTCAAATAAGTGTCACATACTTACATTTTTTCCTAATTAAAAATATTTTTATGACTTTGTTACTAAGAAAAGGACTTAGATTATGTTCTAGTATGGAGAAATTTTTACTCGTGTTTGTGAACAAAATAACAAATATTAGTAGATAAATTAGGATGCAAGATTGAACACACTAATAAATTCTATCTAAAAGCTGTATAGAAACTCATTTTTATTACTGGGCTATAGCCTGAGCATGTAGAAATGCAAGCCTTCAGAAAAAATGGCCATGGGATATTTCTGGAGCATCAGACTCTAAGGTTAATGTGCTTGGGAGTTTAACATGAATTTTAATGGATTTTTAAAGGTGTAGTTTGTTTTTTGTTTTTCATTTTTTTTTTGAGAAAATGGCAGATGCATGGAATTTTAAAGCTGTCTATTAGACTCCAAGAGATGACCTGTAAATACAAAAGTAAATTAGAGAATTAAGACTGTCTTTGTAGCTTTTGTGCGAGCATTGGTCTCAGATACAGAAGTTTCCTCTAACTTACTCCATTTTGACATTGACAACAAAAACACCACCAAAGACACATGAGGGAGAAAAATGCCAGCAAAAACCTGTGATGAGGGCAGAACACAAGAAAGGTAGGACATCTGTTAAGTGTGCATTGCTTTTCATTGCTTAGATCAAGCAAGCTGAGAAAAAAATAGATGCTTTCATATCTGTAAGATGATAGGTTTCTTTCATCATGCAAGAACAACTTGGAAGTTAAAGCGGATTTTGCTGTTGACTTCAAGTACAGACAGAATTTTCTTTGCTCCTCTTGTTTATGATGTAGAGATGGAAAATCAAGGAATGGTTTTAAGGAAATTATTCAAGTGAAATCTAAGAGGATGCTGAGCTCATAGGGACCAGGAAAAGTATCGGATTAATTTCAAGGATTTTAAACCTGTTGTAGACTCTATGTTTGTGCCTATGTTTTCCTTTTAGAAAATAATTTGTAGCTAAGTCAGTCTGCAAGTTTTTGCTAGTAAAAAATCTTTTCCTGTGTTTCAGAGACCTGATTTGAGTCAAATACAGGAAAATTGTTTAATTGTGCAAAGGTTCATTGTCCAGCATTTTCTTTTGAGAACACTGATGGTTACCTGCTTAGAAAATCTGTCATAGTAGCTAAAGACATTTTTTTGTCCTACAGGATGTGATAAAATCACTCCTTCTACATTTCTTTTTTTTGATCTTCATATGGCATTTCTTTCTTTTAACGCTTCTACTTGTCATTCTGCTGCTCATTTACTTTTGCAATACCCAATTTTACAGACAGATGATTAAAATTCTGATTATTATACAATCAGGACTGCTATACTCCACACAGAAGTCAGATAGAAAATGCATTTGATGACGAATGGTATGCCTGTGCAATCTTGTTATTTCAAAATACATTCCAGCATCCCATTATGGAAAAAGTAATGAAATCAACTGAGTAGAACAGGTTCTGTTAAAATAAACAAAAATGCTGGTAGGGAATTTCTGTCCTATTTTGAGGCCAGATTGTTTAAAGAATTCTGTTGTTCTCACTTTTAAATAACTCCAATAAGATCTAAATTAATTAGGAGTTTGATTCCTGAATGCATATATTACTGCCCTCAGCTACTTCAGCAAACTCTTACACACAGGTTTTTAAACACAGTACGAATGGTGATGCTATTAGGCAGAAATGGGTAGTGCTGACTTGCTTCTACCATTTCAGAATTTCCCTTTCTTGTGAATGTGTGACAAAGTGTTGTAAAACATACACTTCAAAGCCATACAGCCCGCTATGCTAATCTGACCCAATTGTTCAGACTGACCAGGCTATACCATTAGCATACAGAAAAGGTTATTCTTGATCTATAAACATCGTCTTCCATTATATTTATGACAAAAAGATACTCAAGATAGCATATATTCACAACTAAACTACTTTATATTTGTAGATAATGAGCATCTAGTTCTTAAAATGCAATTTTAAACCAGTAGATACAGGTTTGTGTATCAAAAAGAATCTGTCCTCTGATAGGAATTCTGTTTTTCTAAGTACCTTGCACTATTATTAATCTACAGCTTCTCTGAAATGCCTTCTCATCTGACTGCCATTAAAACATCCACCTAAAAAAGCACAGAGATCTGTTCTTTAAAAAATTTCAATCTCAAAGGTTAAGAGCATGAAGACAGCATCCTAATACAATCATTTCACTAAATATGTTTAAAAGGCTTCTTTGGTGATTTAAGCTGTCTCCAGTGATGGAATGTGTAGGTGGAAGACAACGAAATCTACAGTTATAGAAAAGGTCTTCTTAAAAACCTCTAAGACAGACCAAATCTGTTATCTCTTAAATTCTGAGATAATTTGGAGATTTGTATTTTTCACGACTTAGTAGTTAGGGATATACCTCATGTACATACTTAACTTTTTAAAACTTTTTAATTTGAGTCCTACATTATGAGTCATCCCCTCGCAAATAAGAAATCCAGGATCAGGTTACAATTAAATTTTTGTCCCCTGTCTTCCAATCTCTCCTTCCCTTTTGGTCCAGAGGAAATACTGTCAGCTGTCAATTGTCACAGATTGTTTGAGTTGGTTATTTTTTACATTGGATCCTGCAGCTAGAAGTCATCCTAATCCCACCTTCTGTCTGCCTGCAAAAGAATAAATCCCTGCCACTACCCTCACTATCTACCTGTATCATAAACAGGGTACAAAGGGACAACATTTTCTGTTGGTCCATCACTCATCCTGGGCAGACATGAGAGCAAGCAGGCTTTAATTCAAACACAAATATTCTAAATATATTTTAGAGGTTTTTCCATTGGTTCTAACATCGATCTCAGAGAGTTCCATTAGAAGACTACCTAATTTTTAATCCAAAAACTGCTATTATTTTAGAAAAATAGGTGCAAGTGTTGACTCTCATTTCTTCATGAAATGTAGAAGAAATTACTGTTTATGAGGAGAGAAAAGAATTTCACTACAGATGTTTTTCTGTCTGTACATCTTAAGACAAAATTACCTCCTTTTACTGTTTATTTTTAATAAAATGTCTTCTTCTGATTAAAGTAAGTCAGCTTCTGTAAAAAATTGCATTAGACTGAGATTTTTGGAAACAGCATTTCCTCACTGTATCATCCTGTTAGATGCTACTAATGTCAGACTTATCCCCTGTGAATATTCTTGTTTAGAACAAATCAGCACAGCCTTGGAAAAGAATGTGTGATCAGAGCTTGCTTTCTGGGGGAGAAGCCAGGTAATCTGAAGAACAGATTTTCTGATTTACACTTTTGCCATTCACTATGTAAACTCTAATTGGAAGTAAAAATTGTGTGATTTCAAAATGTTTGTGTTAAAAGGCAGGAAAATGGAGTAGCTTTCAAGTATTAAAAAATCTCCCAACTCTTTTCTCAGTGAGACTTTCATTCTGTTATACTTGGACTAGAATGAGCATTGTCATACATTAGTTAATTACTCCACTTACTATAATCTAATCTTAACCCAGAGAAAGCACATTGAAATCCTATTATAAATTTCACTCTAAAGAAGAGAAAGAGAAATAATAATATTGAGCTCAAATATGTTTTGATTCCTTAACCTTCCCAGTTACGGGAAAAATCTATGCCAAAATCTGAGGGACAAGAGGAAATGGCCTTAAAATGAGGCTGGAGATATTCAGATTAGACATTAAAAAATTTTCTTCACTGTTAGGGTGGTCAGGCATTGGAATAGGTTGCCCAAGGAGGTGGTGGAGTCACCCTCCCTGGAGGTGTTTAAGAGACTTCTGAATCTGGTGCTAGGTGATGTGGTTTAGTGCTTTAGAGGTTACAGTGAAAGTGCTGATTTGATGATTGGACTGGATGATCTTGAAGGTGTCTTCCAACCTTCATGATTCTATGATTCTTTTCGTTTTGGTAAATTATTTCCTCTGGGAAGAAATAATAGCGAATCCCCTTACCATGTAGAAGTGCTTGCAAAGAGTTTAATTAAAAATTTTATTTTTACTCAGGTAATTCATCACTAGACTTGCTAGGAGAGTGATAGAAAAAGAGCATGGCTTTTGTAAAGATGTGGAATATGGGGTTACATTTGTTAAAATGGTTAAGGCTTGTGCTCACCAGAAGGCCCTGTGGGAAAGGCACAGAAAAGGCAAACTGGGGTGCATCATCAGGGTGTAAAGGTATGGTTAAAAAGCAGTCTTCTAGGTCTATAATTACTAAGGGCCAATTAAGAGGAATCATTGTAGGTGACAGAAGCCCAGGTTGAAGAGCACCCATAGGTTCAATGACTGCATTTACTGCCCATAAATCAAGCAATAATCGCCATTTGCCATTCTTTTTAGGTATACAGAACACAGCGGTGTTCCAAGGGCTAGAAGATGGACAAATACGGCCTAAAGACAATTGTTCTTCTACAAGCCATTGTAAGTTTTGTAGCTGTTCCTTTCGTAGGGGCCATTGGTCGACCCATACAGGGTCCTCAGTCTGCCATGTGAGTTTACATATGTCCAGTATTTGATTTTGGAACCGCTGATCAATGGTCCCTATGAAAAAGGCTTTTTCGGTGAGGTTGAGTCTATTTGTATGGTGGTTCCAAACTGTCCCAGAACATCTCTTCCCCATAATGTACACGGTATTGTGGCAACGAATAGGGCAATCTGGGCAGTTTGCCCTTCATGGCCAAGGACAAGCCGAAGGTGAGTGCTTTCTCTGGGGCGCTGCATTCCTCCCATCCCGATTAGGGTCAATGTGGGGCTGATCATGGGCCAATTACTAGGTCATTCACTGCTTTTAGTAATAGTGACATCAGCTCCAGTATCAACAAGCCCTTTAAATTTTTCACCATCTATGCTGCATGTCAAGGTTGGCTGAACTGTTGTTATGGACCTTGTCCAGAAAATCTGGGGCTGATCTGTGCTACCAAAGTTACTCGTGCCATGTTTACCTTTACCACTGGGGGGTTTGTTGGAAAAAGGATTAAGTTGTGCAATGGGTTGACCTTCAGGTATAAAGCAAGGTGGCATGGGAGTCTATAACATAATTTGTATCTTACCTTCATAATCCAAATAACTCCAGGTAGCACAAAAAGCCCTAATTTAGTAGCAGAGGAATGCCCAGTCAGCAAGGCATTCATATTATTAGCAAAGGATCCCCACACTCCAGTAGGAATTAGGTGCACTGAAGATGTCATGAGTTATTGACTCTTTGCAGGCCAGCTCTGACCCTGTACTGCCTGCGGCTGCAGGCAGGAGCTCACTTGCCAAATATTTTGCCTTGCATTTCTTTGATTCTACGGGGCGCGTGGGCCCGCCCCCTGACGGAAGTTCCCCAGTTGTATAGCTTTCCCTTTTACAGTGTACCATGAATGGCAATCAGTAGCTCAAAGCTTTCCTCTTCCACACCGGGGACAATCTCTAGGTGGTATTTTCATCCTGTCCCCTTGCCGAGGGCAATCTTTTTTAAAATGATCTGTTGAACCGCAGTTAAAACAACCTCCTGCCTGTGTGTCCGGAACCCAGAAGTGCGCGGCTAAAGCCGTGGCCAGAGTATGATGAGTGGCAGAACCCACGTTTTGGCATGCTCTAACCATATCTGCTATGCCACAAGTGTGCATGTTACGAACAGCGAGCAATGCTTTTCTACAGTCTTCATTTGCATTTACAAAGGCAAGCTGCCGCAACAGAATAGCTCTGGCCTCATCGTTATTGACCTGCCAGGAGAGCACGGCTTGCAGTCTGTCCAGGAACTGTACAAACGACTCCGCTGTGCCCTGTAAAATCTTAGCGAAAGACACATTAGCATCGATACCCGTTCCCGGGAGTCGCCACAGGGCTTGCAGGGCTAGGCAGGTGATGATATCACATATGTCATGCTATCAGGCTATCTGCACTGTAGGGACTGCGTACAGACCCTCTCCGGATAGCTCTGCGGCAACAATAGGTGAATTTCTGTCTCGCAGCACTTCTGCCTGGGTAGTACACAGCTGACGGTAATTGGTGAGCCAGACTGTAAATTGCGTCATTGTTAAAGTCATTCTCATTATGCTTTTCCAGTCATTAGGTATGAGGACATACGCAGTACTTATGGACTCCAGGTAACTTAGAATGTGATAGGAGAATACGCCGCTTTCCTTTACTAGAGTCCTCAGTTCTTTAATTACTTTATAATCTAGTTCCCTGTAGGCTGGGCGTTGGTTTGGCGCATATATAATGGGACCAGCAGTAACAACTGCCAAGTCGCCCTCCTCCATTGCGGCTTCCATACACTTCCACCAACGCTGAGATACAATGTCACCGTTCTGGGCAGGAAGTGAGTCCGATGCTTGCTCGCAGTCAGGGAGTTCCACGTCGAGTGGGCCAACCATGTAGGAATTTTTATCAGGGTAAGGCAATTCCGTAGGCGATGGCTTAATCTCGCGGTAGCCTGATGCATCGGATACGGGTTCTGGTGGTGCTGAGGGCTCAGAGGAATTGGCTTCTGAAGCCATGTACTGGCTGATGTCCATGTGGCTTCCCTTAAAGGCCGCCATGATTGTTCCCCATGTAGCTTCAGCACCGGCGATGTCAAAAAGTCTCTGCCCTACCGCTTACCAGGCTTCTCTGATTGAAGCGGCTGACTAAACAGAAAATCTCTAATGTGACTGGACACCCAGTCCAGCAGGGTGGTTAATTGCTCATCAGCAATATCAATAGTTTGCCAATGTAGGAGCCACCGTAGCAGGTCCAAGCTCTTTCTTTGTTCCAGGGATATTCCACCTTCCATATTGCTTCCACTGGTTACTCAGCTGATATATGAGGTGCGCACACTTGAATTCCTTGAGTTCCTTCCCCAAACTCTTCCCGGTCGACCAATTCCTAACACAGTGGAAGCTGCTACCGGAGTGCTGAACACCCTTTACTGGTTTTATCAGTCCCGATTCTTGCCAGCCACTTGTAGCAATGGGGAACAAAGACAACAGACCCCTTTTATGCCTAAAGAAGATCCGTTTATTGCCAAAAATCGCCCCCTCTTTATACCCTTAATCTCAACTGAACACAACTGAAACCAAGCTGAAACCTAACAGAAGTTAACAGCAGAAGGGCACCCATTGGCTGGCACAGCTGCAGTGCTGCTGTCCAGGTGTCCTATCACGCGATCAGCTTCCCGTTCCTATGCTGTCCATGTATTCCTCCAGCCAATCACAATCTCCCTTCCAACCATCACTCAACTGCCTCTCACCCCTCAACCAACTTCCACCCATCCAGCCTGCAGCTGCGCCTTTCCCACACGGCCTTCTGTTGTTAAGTTCTGTTAGGCTTCGGCTTGGTTTCAGTTGTGTTTGGTTGAGATTAAGGGTATAAAGACGTGGCGATTTTTGGAAATAAACGGATCTTCTTTGGACATACAACGGGATCTGTCGTCTTTGTTCCCCATTCCTACATAAACTGAATTATGGAGAGGATTTTTTGCTTGCTCTTACCTTCATTTCCATTATAAAACAAGTGCAAATATATATTTTTAGTACAAATATTGCTAGCATTTTTAGTCATATACTACCAGGGCATACTCCTAGTATGTACTTAGGTTCCAACTACTGTGGTTTGAAAGTATAAAATCCAAGAAATAATGGTCTCCAGATAAAATTCTGAAATTCATTAAATGACGATAGAGAACCAGGGACCTACAATCCCACAGCAAGGTGGAACAGAGCTACAAAAACAACAATCCCCGACAGCCACACACCTTCTCCTACCCCACAAGCAGCAGAAAAAAAGCACCTCCCAACTGTGTAGGAAAGATTTATACTCCAGAGTCTGAGTCCTCATTGGTGGGTTTTGGATCCGGCGTGTCATTGGTTCTCATATGCTAGTTGCTTCTCATTGGCTCGTGTTTCTGGTTTTGATTGGCTCTTATCCAGGGGTTTTGGTTGGCTCATTGGAGAACCAATAGGAGTCTAGGCATCTTTCCTAGTGGTGGTTTAGTACATCCAGTAGCGTCCATGGTTTTATCCCCAAACTCACGCCCCCTCCCCATTCCTACACTCGAGGCGACGCCCTCTGGTGACCACTACAACACATTACAACTATTACAACTACAACTTTACAACTTACTCTATTAACAGCTCAGCCATGAAAGTCATCCTCCAACCATTTCCCACAAAAATATTCATGGTGCCTGCAGACATTTCTTTTCAGAGCTTCCTTTTCTGCTGTGTATAAATAGAACTTAAACATGTTACTAAACTTAAAATATTAAACACGTTGTTATATGTTGTTATATGTTAAAATGTTAAATATGTTACTAAACTTAGAGACTTCTATGTGGAGCTAGCATGCTCTGTCAGTGCTGGTAGAATGTGTAGTCTTTTTGATTAATTTAACTTTAGTTAGATAGATTGAGTTTAAAATTTTAGGAGTAAACATGCTGTTATGTTCCCACTTTGGCAAAGCAAGTAGAGATGAAAGCATACTCAAAATTTCTTTTCCACAATATGAGACTGCCTACACTAAAGGCAGGAGGGACCAAATATGCATGACTCTCTAAAAGAAATATCTGTCTTCATTTGACATTTGCAATGAATCTTATAACCTCCCTCTAGGAAATAATTACCCTGCATTAAGTTTGTATGGCATTAAGTTTGCTATTAGCATAGGTTTAATTAGAGGTAGCCATGAAGAAACTAGTCTAGTGCCTATTAAGAGTTCAACCCTCTAGTCAGTCCAGTTCATTGAGGTCATCTGCAAACTCAGGCTCATCTGACATTTCTGGCCACTAGTTTTCAAGATCTTGAGATCTTGACTTAGTTTTTCCAGAAGAGCATGTTTTCTACTAACTTGCAGGGTTTTGCACAGAATATGTGCTGTGAGGTTTTTGACTGTAGTGGTTTTCCAAAGAAGAACAGATGAATTGAATTTTGTAAATTTTAAGCCACATGACTTTTGTTAATATCTTACTCTTTGGATTAGGGACAGAAACTAGAATATAATTTGTGTATGCTGACCATAGATACTAGAGAGGATAAAAACATATGACAGAAGTATTCAATTGAAAAATGTGTGTGGCAAAATTCTATTTATTAAAAATGGATTCGTATTAATATTTTATTAGAAATGGATGCACCACAGAACAAAACATCTAGGAAAGCATGCTCAGTTCCTTGATCAGCTATTTCATGCAAGAGAAGGAACAGAATAAATTGAAGAAGTTTAGAAAGTATCGTAACAGATATAATTCTTGAATTCCAATTCACCTAAACCCAAATGTGTCAATGTATATTATTCAGAAAAGCTTAATTAAAATCAATATCTTCTATTACTCAGTAAAAAATTAGTTGTCAATTAATATTCTGAAGTTCACGATAATTCTAAGTCTTTAAAAAGCTTTTTTCTTTTAGGAACTAGACAAAGTTTATACTTCAGGAACCACAATGCAGACTCTTTTTTTGTGATTTTGTCTTTCATACATTTTAAAAACAAACAAACATAGCATTTGCACATAAAGTCTTAAATCATTTTGACAGCAGGTATATTTCAAAGTAAATGGAGAACTGGGGAATTGTTAGTGAGAACAGGTGATCACTAGAGAAAAGAAGAAAGTAACAGTGACAGATACGAGCTGGTATGCTACCAGGAATAAATGTGACCAGACTCGGATAACTGCCAGGACTGTGATTGCTGCAAAGCCCCATGCACAGGGAACAGATGAAAGAAGGAGGTTCATTACTCACCTCTTCAAACCTTAAATAAAAAAACAATCAACAGCTCTAAAGAAATTTTGGGTGACTTACCTATCAACTACTTCCAGTTTACAAGCAAGCAGCAGCATAATTTTAATCCTAGTAGACATGTTACAGGTAATCCAAGCAGTAAAACACACAAGATATTGCTTCAATAGGACTCTCATTGTGAGTGAATTTGCATTGTTGCATACAAAAGAGCCTGATTATGTATAAGAAGAATAAAATAGTATTATAATCATATCTGCAGGAAATGTAAATGTGCTTTGAAGTCTCCCTTTATGTTGTACATATTTGTGTAATAGCATGTTCAGTGTTCAGCTACCAGAATATAATACATCAAGAATTATAAAAACTTTTGTCTTACAGTTGCTCATATATCATATATTTATATATGCATATAAGTGATCATAAATGTTGTTTGCAGGGATATTTTGCTATGACTATGTAAAACTTTCTTTTGTTAGCACTACTTATATTATTTTGTTCAGTCTTATGTTTCCATATCGCTGTTGAAACCAAGCACAAAGTAAGAGAGTTCTGGGTATGTTAGGGTCCTGGTTCACAGAAACATTCCTGATCAGGATGGCATTGCAGTGCCTTGAAAATGATCCCTATTTATGGGATTTAACTGTATGGTTTCCGCGGCACTAATATAGTTCATCTAGCTCGAGGACCACTAATGCCGGGCACCCACCCACGCGGGAGAGGGTGGCGGAGGCTGCTTGCGGGCACGCGGGAGGGTTGGCGAGGTTCCAGCCAGGACTCACCTAACCTACCGGTGGTCAAGGCACACTGAGAAGGTAAGAATGAGGCAGCGGGAAATCTTGCGTGGGAGAACAGGAGTGGGTTTAGTTCAGCTTGGAAGTCCCGCCCGGAAGCCTGAGGGAGACCGTTACACAGACACTTTATCCTTTTCACACTGGGAGGGGAGAATACAAGATAACCAATTAGGCAAAGACTCAGGGTTTGGATTCTTGCGGGCAAGGGGTACAAAACCAATGGGGAGTACCATGGGAGGAGAGGAATACCGGGGACCAACGGGGGACCGAGGGATACAGAACTTTCCAGAGGGAGAAACCAAATACAGGGGGGAAAGGGGGCAGATGGCAGCAGCCAGTTATGGAGGGATGATCTGTATACCTCGCACAGCCCTCTGGGCAATCACAGGGCTCCTGGGCTGCATGGGTATTAATCCAGTGCACCTGCTATGGTATTGCTGGCCGGGGAATCGGCCATAGCACAATGCAACATATGGTGGAACCTTTTAAAGATCCAAATTAAACATACCATTCCCTCATGTCTGAAACAAGCCAATATTAGTACTTGTAACTAATAGAGAATGAAACGCTATGTGAATCAGAACATCTTTGGAACTTGTATGAATTTTTGTTCCTGTGTGTATTCTGACCATTGTCTCGTGGTGGAAGTGCTAAATAATTTATGTGCAAGGATCAAAACATTGAAGTAACTCATCTAGAATTATGTAATAATTATTAACATGCAGGTAGTGGATTGCTTAATTTGGAATGCATCTAAATTTTTTTTTCTGAGATATACAGCAGTATAGCAGCATAATTTGAAAGGCACTGTTTTGTCATACTGAGACTTGTAAATGGGAACAACCAAATAGTAGGTCACATAACAACAAAAAAAATCCCAAACAACTCCCATGAAACTGGAAAGAAAACTTTGTTTCAGTAGATGTTCATTTCCACTCTGTAATATTTTAATTTTCATTCTATAATATTTACTAGTATGTGTTGCTAGGCCTAGGTTTTTCATGGTTTTGAAATCACTGCAATCCTATATAAATTACTAATATATTCTAAAAAGAGATATATTTTGCCAGATGCTTTGGTGTATTAATTGACATTTATGAAGAACAGAAAATTCATCCTGCAAATTAATGAAAAAATGTTAGTTAAATGGATGCAGCCTGTGGCTCATGAAGGTCCTAGGAAGGATGATTCTCTGAAGCTGAAAGGACATTTTTAGGGACACATGTGCATTGCAAGATTTCTTGGGCACAGGAGAAGCAAATCCTAAGCCCACAGTTTCAATTTTGGTCAATATACTAGATTTTTGCCTCAAGGAATAGTGGAACAGGTCCCTTATGGCAGCCCTGTAGGTGTGCCTTCATTGCATCAGAAATACATGTCTGAAGCAAAACCCTTGATGCGATTTATCAAAGCTTCTTGTGCTATGGTTTGTGTGGGTGTGGCATGAGAGTGCTCAAACTGAATTTCCTTTGGATGAAACTAGACTGGAAACTACATTCCATATTTTATTGATTGTTCAATTCATCAGATTTTCACTAATCCAGTGCTAGCCTTTGGTATAGAAATTTGGAACATGTTTAATGCTATCACAGTCTCAGCACAACTACAGATATTCTCCTGGCCAGCATTTGCCCAAGCACATGTAGCTGTATGGTGTCTAGATTTTACTTGCATCAAGTGCCTACATTATCCACAATATAATAAAGCTTGACCCAAACAGAGAAACTCATTCCTTGTATCTAGAAAGTCTTCAGCTTCTTAAACATTCAGTTATTTCCTGTTACAAAATCCTGGAATTTAAAGGTATAATGCCAAAGAGCACAGAATAGCAAGACATCTTTGAACTTAGTGTATTGATTTCATGTGAAACAAAAATCAAGTTTGTTAGATTTGTTTAAAGCACATGTTCTAGTTCAGCAGTAGACGAAAAAAACCCACAACACACCAAAAAACCCCAAAACAAACAAACAGAAAACCCCAAAACAAAAAGAAAAGATCAAATCCTCAACAAAATCAAACCAAAAACCCAGCTGTGCTTCGAAAAAAGCTCACCTGCAAAGGAAAACAATCTAAGCTTATGACCTCTCCTGTTTTACAATGATGTAGTCAGGAAGGGAGTATAGAGGCAGAGGTTAGTGAGTTATATTTGCTGCTTAAATCTTGTTTTTCACCTTGAAATCTGCAAAGGAAAAAAAATTTTAGAAGTAGGAGGAGTATATTCTGGCCCTCTACCTAAATTCCAGTGGAAGATTAAAAATCTTTTTTAGGTCAGTTATTCGTGTTTCTTTGCAACTATGATGATTTCTTTCTTTGGGTGCACAACACAATAAGATTGCAGCTTGGATAACAGAGACAATGTTGAATTCATCTTTTGGGAAAATTGGAAGAAAAAACTTCAGAAGAGCAAAATAAGGACTTAGTATCTTATACATTTCCAACAGTATATGTTCCTTTTGTGTGTGATTATGAAAAAACCCACTGTAACTTTCCCTCCAATTGTATCTTGCATGGTAGAAAACTACAAGTTAAAACCATATACTTATTATATTTTATACACATTAAAAAAATCCACTTAGTTTCGTATTTTAGGAATGTTTGAGTTCAAAGTGAGGGATGAGGCAGTTTGCACAGGAAATTGCATTCTAACGCCTTGAACTGAAATAGGGTCTGACCTAACCACAGGTCACATTTGGAAACTTTTACTAAAGAAAGGGCTGCTTAGAGACAGACCCCGGATCAGGCACAGAATGGCACAGACCCCGGATCAGGCTTCTCGCTGCCCACTGACTTAGGTAAACATAAAAGACATCACATGGAAAAATCAAGAGTTTAATTGTTTGAAGCCTTCCTCCTCTGCATAGCCACTTTATTGCAATAGTGTTTTATCTCAAAATTACCAGTGTTTTATCTCAAAATGCCCTAATTCAGTTGCACCGTGAGCCATTTAATGTAATGGAAAGCTGGTTGAACTCCACCCTACATTTGTTATCTAATTGTGTGGATAGGAACATTCCCTGTAGCTTGACCTAATCGTTATTGCATTGGGTGCTTTAATAATAATATAGTAGTGACTGCATTAATCTGCACCCTTTTTAAAAAAAAATTTCCAGTCAATCCAAATGGTTTAATTATAGTTCCAAATCTGTCTTGGAAATCTGTAGGCAATGGGAAGAAAGGGAAAAGTTCCAGAAAGGTCTTGTTCTTAAGGCATGCTGAACAAAACCTAGGATTGTTAGCAAGTGAGAAAGCCTCGTATGCATAAGTAATCCCTGTACAAATAACTCCCCAAGATCCACCTAGATAATGAAGCTTTAACATCTGACTGTACATGAAGTTGAAAAGCAATGTTCTATTCTCTTTAACTCAATGTTCTGTGTAACTGCTTTGTGTTTCTCATCAATAATGCAGCTAGTTGCAGCTGTCTTCATGTTCCACCAAGCTCAACTGTAAATTTATTCAAGCTTCTAAGCTCTTTTTTTCATACCTTTGAGTTAGAACAATTAATTCATTAAGTTTGCATTTTTTCTTTTATAAAAACCTTTGTCTTTGCCAGTGAAATATGTATGACTTATTTTATTCTATTTACATTAAGAAACAAACAAACTAAAACCAAAAAGCCCAATCAATCCCAGAAAAACAAGAAATATGCCTAAAAAGATGCAGGCAACCTGGTATTTACATATTGTGTGAAAAAACTGGTTGAGTAAAGGGGCTCAATAATATAATTTTTAGGATGAAACCAAGAGACAGAGAGGTGCAAATGAATGTTTTGCAGACTTTCTTGAATTTAAATGAAATATTTAGAGAAAGATCATCCTTTGAATCATTACTTTGACACATACTGATTCCCCAATCACTGTTCATTCTTTCTGAGCACTTTATTTATGCATAATTCAAGTACCCTTTAACTGTTGCTAAAGTATAATTTAAATTTGATTTGTAGTTAAAAGGAGTTATTTAAAAAGTATAGGACACAACTACCATGGCCAGACCTAATAGTGAGAAATTTAGCATTTAATAATGAGAAATAAATGCATTCTGATTTTCAGAAACCTACATGGATTCTGCTGTAATTATAATCAAACCTATTGAACAAAAACAAAGTTTTCTTATACAGAGAAAAAAACCAAAAAACCACCAGAGGCTTTACAGAAGTCCCCTACAAGGAGGTATGGAATGGATATCAAAAATACAGAAGCTTTTGTGGGTTTACTCAAAGCTCCCAGTCAAGCTCAGTAGCAACATTCAGGTACTCAGTGCTTTGATGCAAGTGGCTCAGAGGCCTGAGGTCTCTTTCTTCTGCCCCAGATTCATCCACTGTTTACTAACCTAAAGTTTTATCTCCCCTGAATGTTTCTCTGCCAAAGACTTTCCAAGACCTTATCTTCCAACAAACCTGATGGAGAATTTCCTTTTTACTACAATTCATCTTTTTTCCTTCACCTTTTCAGGTCAGTTCCTCTTTCTCCACTTCTAGCCTGCTCTCCCAGCAAAGATGCAGCCTACCTCAAAGCTCTTCCCCTCTGTTGCTTCTACAACAGTCCTTCTACGTCATGAATTTAATTTATACAGAAGCTCTTGCCAGTTCCAGCCGAATTTTACTAACCCTATTCTATTTTACATCTTCATTTAAATGCTGGCATCGTATTCTTGGCAAATGAAGGTTTTCTTCTCGTCTACCACCTCTTCAGAGACATGTCTCTGACTTCTGTTTCTAAGATGGATGGAAAATAATTTAATGAATATTTTTAGTGGTTTCTGAAGGAAGTCAAAAGGGAATAAAAACACAACTTCTGATAGCCTAAAATTTTGAGCAGAAATCAAAATATTTTGTGAGAACAAAATGCTCCTGACCTGAAATATTGTCTTGACCCATTTCTTTCTTATTACATGAGTTCTTGGGCCTCAGGGGAAGTTTGTTAAGTATTAAACAAGTAGTTACCTGAGGTACTAGGCCATATATAATGATTTCTCTTTTAATCATGATCCAGAGATGTGAAGGGGTTTTCTTCAAGTTTCTTTAGTTTCCAAATTGCTGCTTTTATTCTTGCATTGATACCACCCTTTTATGAAGTAGTCATTACTGCATTCTATTAGTAGAGCATATGCTCATATTTCAGTAGAATTGCAAGTCTTTGGCTTCATGGTTATGCTGCCTTTTTCTTTCTCTGGACAATTTTTTGAGAATATAGTTTTTAACAGTTCCTCTCCTCTCCATCATTTCTCTGAGATATTCCTTTATTTCTTTTATGTTTCAATCCAAGTTGAATTTCTGTTTCAAGTGGTTTACGTTACTTCTACTTACATGTTAAAGTCATTCAGCTTTAAAATTACTTAAATACCCTGTAAAGAAAGTATTCTTCATTTTCACAGTCCTATAAAAAGTAGTTCTGTATTTCTGAGCTTAGAAAAAGGTTCAGATGCCTAATATATTTTTCAGTTACTATAAGCATTCTGAATACATGTGGCTTATGTCATTACAGATTTCTAGAGGGTGATTTAATTCCACATTCATTCATAAAATAGCTCACTACTCATGTAGGAATAATATCAATATGTCAGTATACTAGAATTTTGTATGTGGACGTAAAGTGCAAACAAAACCCATCAAAAATGTGGTTAAACCCTGCTAAGCATGCAAGAATAAACACTTTTTCTTCTTTGAGAGGAAAAGTGGGTTTGTTGTAAGCAGGTTGTTTTAGGGAGGGGAGGGGAGGGAGTTCTGAGTGCAGAAGGCATGAGAAGAGAGATAAAATATTCATTTACAAGATTTACATTCACTTCCTAATTAAAATATAGAGAACAAAAACAGTAGCTGTACATTTGAAAACTCTTCTCTATTCAACTCTGAACAGTAATCCATAGTCATGCTTTGTCATCCTTTTAATAAGCCAAATTTACAAACCTGTCAGTTATTTGAAATACAAGGATAAACCACTGAAATATTTAATGCTAAGAATATTCTTCTCATTCAAATGTTTAGAACCAGATTGCATAAAGTATTTCAGAAAAAAGAAGACATCATAAAAAGCCACCTTGCTCTCTAGAGTACTGATCTTCTACAAACTCTTTTCTCTAAAGAAGGAGGTATTGTCCCTTAACCTTTTTAGAGGAAAACTTAATTTCCTTTGAATTTTTCTGAACATAGAAATCTACAGTTCTATATTTTGTATTGCTCTTGCTATGACAAACTACATTTTTCATATTATTTCAATGTCTTTTTTTTTCTAAGCTGTCATAATGTATTCCAAGGGAAAAATTTTGTCAGATTTCATTGTGGTTCATGTAGTCTATTAGTCTGTAAGAAAAATGAAACCTAAACTAAAACAAAGTTTTCAGGTTTGGGATAATGTTTTTAACATATTTAAATTTTTTTCTATTTTTATATAAATTAGATTTCCAAGATTAGAATTTTAATTTAGATATTCTTTAGGCATCATCTTGATTTGTTGATAAAATCAATATAAAATTACTTCCCCACCTTCAAAGCAGTGAGACACAGAATAGAATTGAGTCATTTTACTGGTTTTGTTATATTTCACATGCACAATTTTCTGGTAAGAAGTTACAACCCATACTGAAAGGGGAGTGGGTTAATTTAATGTCAAGATTTTTGGACAGGAGAGAGAAGTGTATGTACTTTATCAGACTGCAAACAGAACATTTAATTACTTTGCTATATTTATGGGCATTACTTCAATACAGTACATGAAGATTAGATAAAGGAAAAAGAATGCGAAAGAGTAACTGTTGCAAATTTGGTTATAAGTCACAAAATTAGTTTCTTTTGCCTCCTTTGACTATGCTGATAACCTGATCATGAAATAGGCCAGAGACCAGGACATGAGGAACACAGGCTTTTACTATCATGCTGAAAGAGCCCTACCCTTTAAGGGAGTATCTGGATCTTCATGGCTGGGGGGAATATCAGGGGTGGCCAGATATGATGCTGATGGCATTGTTCTTCTTGTATGCTGCTGATCAAAGAAATTGTTGTGACAACTGTGTTAGTTCAGAGTACCCATGGCACCAACCTTTACTTATTAGTATTTTCTGTATTTTTATTGGTGCATCCCAGAGCACTGTCAGCTGTTGAGAGTTAAATACAAAACTTGCAGTTATGTTCTTGGTTGAGGAAGGAGCACAAGGACTACCATCGCACACATCTTTGAGTTTATTTCACTCCCATTCATTCATAACCTTGAACGGTGAGAGAAGAATTTACTAATTTTGTATTGGCTGCTATTTTGGCTAACATACATGTTAGGCCTTGTAGGCCTTGTAGGTCTCTTGCTGAATGAAAACTAGGCCTTGTAGGTCTCTTGCTGAATGAAAAAAATAGGCTTTCATGTTGTTTCTAAGCACTGATATAAGAGCAGTAAAGGAGTCTTTAGCCTGTCCTTTGCCATTAGCACTAGCTGATGAAATACTGGTATGAAGTCTCCTGCAGAATGGGTTCTGGAGATCTGTATGCTACCCTTACGAACTGCCACAGTTTCGGACAATTTGTGGAGGAGGCACATGTAGAAGCACACAGGATGTACACAAACTGACAAGTTGCTTGTATGTATCTTATGAAAACAGAAAGCGTGTAATGCACAAAGACACAAAATACTTAAATTCTGGGTGAGCTTTTAATATCACAAGTCATCACTGAAGAATAATCTGAACAATAGGTCAATTTGACTGGAATTAAGAACCTATGATTCAAATACAGGAGTCATGACAGTTGCTTTCCCTGTGGGCTGTGCAGAGATTCGGCTACAGAAGAACAAGTGATGGATAGATTATACAGGCAGTAACTTCTACCCTAGTTAATATTGTGTTTTCCACATATTTCTTTATATATTGAATCACGACGGTGAGTCAGTTACAGAAAGTAAAGCAAGTGAGCAAGTTTTTCCAGAAAACTAGCAGCTTGTTTAATGTAGCACAAAATAAGTGTGAGGGATTTTGGACTGTTACCTGCAGAGATAAATGCATGGAAAAGAGGAAAGTTAGTTCAGTAAAAGAAGGAGTTTGAGATATAGACATTTCATGAAATGGACCTGAATATGCTTAAATTAGTAATTGGAAGAAAATAGATTAAGTTGGTAAGGTTAAAGGAACGACCTTCCAATGGGAAGGGCACACAGAAAATAACCTAAATAATTTAAAGATAATTAATAATGTTGTGAGGAATTTGCTTATGACAAAGCTGCAAGAAAATTACCACAAAATTCTTTTTTTGTTTGTATGTAACAAAGAGAATAACTTTTTTTTTATTCTCAGCACCAGAAGCTTTTGACTGTTAGTTTAGGGCTCTTTCCATTAGTGTCATGTGTAATTGTTAATAAGGTCTGCTGTAAAAACAATTGGCTTCATGTAGTGGGGGGTTTTTGTGGTTTGTTCACTTGTTTGTTGTTATTTATTTGTTTTTGTTTTGGTTTGATTTGGTCCTTTTCTGCTACAAAAAATATAATTAGAGTTGAATCAGACCAAAGGGAAAACAAAAGATTTTTAAAAAGGGAAAGAGGGAAAGCTGATAAGAACCTCTAATAAGCAGCTGGAAAATTGAAAATCTAATATAATAAAAATAGCATAAAAATTAAAACGTGTAATCTTTGCATACACTCACAAAATTTCAATAAATTTAAGCAGAAACAATTTGGTTTCTGGTAAGAGCTCCATACATCTGTATATACCTGCAAGCTGTTTCGAATTGATGAGAGGTATACTGAGATTCCTTCTCCTTCAGTTTATAATTGAAGAACTAAATGGATATACTACATTAACCTCAGAGGAAATGCATTGATTTTGCAGATTTAGGACAATTACAAGGTGTTTAGAGCATTAGAAAGATGGAAACTTTTGTTAGTAGAGCAGAATTGTGAAGAGATATGCCAGCTCAATGCTAGCAAATTACTTTTTAATACAGAGTAGTGTAAAATAGATTCTATTTTGCAAGAAAACAGCTTGAGGAAAGAAAACAATTAACTAATAGAATGCTGTGCCTTCTTTCTTATTTCTCAGTGTATTCCAAGAATTTAGAAAATCCTAAAGACCTAGAGCTGGTAAACTAACCTTATGTTTGTTGAGAACATATTCAGGAATAAAATCTAATTGAAAGTCATGTTGCATGATTTTATGAAATAGTTACATGACTTACTTTCTCTTTATCATTTGTTTGCAATCTGGCTTTTGTTTTACGGCCAGGTTGTGTGGTGTTTTTCATCAGATTGTGTGAGTCATGCCGTTATTTTTCAGTGAGATAAGAAGAGGACTGCAGGTAGCTCATTGGCAGAATGAAGTAATGGATTGCTAAGTGATTCTTTTCTTTGTGAAATATTCGGACTCAGTTATGTCTGTTTCAGTAGGTACTATGCAGAAGATCTGATGATGGAATTGTTTTCTATTGGTTTCTTTATCTCTGAGTTATGCATGAGGTCATACATTCAGAGATGACCTTGAAAGAGATGCCTTGTCTCTCACTTGTAACACTCCAGGCTAAATACTGGACTCAGGCCTGGCTTCACACTAGATCCTTGTGCTTTCCCTGTGCTGGACCAAACTATTTTCTGTGTTTCCCACAAAATGACAGGTAAATCCTATGAAATTTTTTGTTTCCCAGTAACGTCACCCAGGAGGAATAAAAAAAGTTGCAGAGACAAAACAAAATGGCAGGGAGAAAGCCAGGATTTCTGCCCTAAATTAAAGGGCATTTTCAGATATGTGAACATTTTAGTTACAGAGAGCTTTTTTTGAATGATCCTGTAACTTGAAAGAGATAATGGCCACATGGATGACCGAGATTCATAGGATATCCATTAACTAAAAGTTGTCCTTTTGGTTTTTTTTTTTTAATCCTGTCTTACCCTTAGAATAGGGAATTCTAACTGTAGTGAATATATTCTATACAGATAATCAGGAGAAAAGTTTGATAGGGAAAGAAGATATTAGAAATTATCTGAGACAAATAATAGCTACTTATTTTAAGCCCAACCTGGCGAGCTGATTACAAATGCCATGTGTCCTGAACTGACAGTAACAAGCACCATTGTCAAATGACTCAGTGAGTGATGTGAAGTAAAATAATTTTTTTCCATGTTTCAACAGCACAGCTCAAAATGATTGAATTTCAAACATCTAAATGTATAACTTGGATCACAAAAAAAAAAAAATTTGGTTTTTTTTGGGAAGGTTAGATTGATTGGTGGAATGCCATGAAACATCACTTGGAATAATATTTCATTACTTCTGATGCCTACATTCTGTTTTTCATGTCTCTTTAAAGAGATAATTATATTGAAATGCAACAACTGACAAATATTTGTTGGATATATATATACTGATCATGTCTGATATATATTTTATTACTTCCAAATTTTGGTCTATGAAAGTAATCTGCTGAGGAAAAGAATGTCCACAACTTTCTTTAATAATTTTACTGTGACAGTTCTGTCCCTCAGAAAAAATAATGGATTGGAATATCCAGATAGGAAAAGACTAACTGTCTGTGTCCTCAGTACTGTTGTATATGATTGTTTCTGGCTCATATCAATATAGATATTGCCTCCATTTGCTCATGTTTAATTACCATACATGTATTACAATCTTCATCCACACTGCTGCTTCTGTATTGTGAGAACACAAGATCTGTATTTTAAGGGCTGCCTCTGACTTCTTATTTTTTATGTCTTTTTAGAAACTGTATTATGCTTATTGCTGCATAAGTTTTCCATCTTTCAAGGCTCTAAGTAATGATGATACTTTGGAAGCTATGACAGAGGGTATTCTCCTGGAACTGCAAGTACTTGACCACTGTCTCTTGATTCTAACTAACTGGGTCACAATTTTGTTAGATAAGCCTCTCCTGATTGAGGGCCATTTGTGCTGGGTGTGGTTGAAATTTGTTTGGGTTTTCTTGCCTTCTGAAACACGGACAACTAGTGATCTCAGAAACTGAGAAATATAAACTAGACTGTGTAGACAGGATAGAGGCTATAACTGCTGCTAAAACATAATCACTACAGTAACATAAACTTAATTTTTCATGATGAAACCATATTTTTTATAGACATTTTGGGGTAAAAAAGTATGTGAGGAAATCCTAAGTCACTCTTTTTGTCATGGATCATGCAGCTTTCCTTTCACTGGTTGGACCTTGGGAAAGATAATATAATTACCATTGCCTCTTGTGTGCATTCTGAAGAAGAAAGATAACGTAAAAATGTCTTCGAAATCACTGAGGATCAAATTCAGGTGTGAGGTGCATTCACATGAATCTGGCTTGCGTGTAAGCACATTTGAAATTAGAAGCAAGTTTTTCCTAGGACGATGTAAGGTTTTCTAAGGAATCTGTATCAGCTCAAGGAAGAGAAAGTGTGATTAAATATGGCATATGTACATGCATCTTAGCTATGCAAGAGGATGTGAGGTAGTAACTGACTGCAAATGTTTGTGTTCCTTTCTTGATGATGCTTAATATAGAATCATGTGTATTCATTTTTTATACTTTGTAGATTTAGTTATGAAGTAAGTAGAATGCTTAGGAGGACAGAACTGTTGCAGGTTTTATGATTATTGTTCCTGGTTTATACTCTGGTCTGTCCAGGCTATAAATTTTCTTGATTTATATATTCTTTTGACAGTCATCATTTTTAAGGGAGTATTTCTGTCCTTGTGAGTCCTGATCCTTCGGAAACTCATAATGTAAGCATTAAATTGGTTTGATATTTTTATACTTTCATAAAACCTTCTTGCACAAACATATGTATGTAATTCCATGCAAGATATATGACAGCAACTGGGACTGTCTGCAAAAACAGCAGCTGTTTAAACATCAAGTATCATGAGAATACAAAAATTGTGTATTCAGAAGAGCTGATTGTACTGATTTGTGCAAATTTTCATGCTTTTGTGGTTTTGTGCTCTTTGAATGTAAATGGAAACACCAGCTGAAAAAGTTAAATAGGGAGAGGGATAAACAGCTTTCAGTCCTTAAAATAAACCTTGCTGTAATATTTGTTGCCTGTGGTGCTCCACCTTTTTTCCTTCCCCTTCCACCGGATGCATCAGCTGTTCTACATGATTACTTTACAGATGGAAAAATGCATATAGACCATGGCAATCATAAAATCAAAAACATTTGAAATGGGCATTGTATTTTTGTACAAAAGAAATTATGGAACTCTAGCTTGTAGTAGGTAGTCTGTAATGATTGGTTGTTACAGAAGGTGGACAAGAGAGCCCCTACAAAGAGTGTGAATAGCAATTCTGCCTTACCGTGGCGCTTCAAACTGTAAGTGAACATATGATTTTATTGTCAAGAGCTACAGAATATGTACATGTCAAATTGGTGCTACATCTGCTACAGAGAAGCAAAGCTGTGGTTAAATGAGGTTTGATGAGATTTTGAGTGATGGCATAGGAGTGTCTGATTCTCATGGTGTTTCTTTTGCTATTCTGGTATTCTTCAATTTTGTTAAATCAGGTCTTCCTTTTGATTTTATTTTTCACTGCTTTCTGTTCCCATAATCCACTTTTCTGTGGTTTATGCATGTTCTGCAGAGCTCATTGAGTCAGAGGTTTTATCACCTCATGTTATCACATCTCCCACAGACAGCCAACAGTCACTTGATGTTTCCTCCTACTTGTTGCAGACTTCAGACCATTTCAATGTGTTTTTTTATCATCACTGATTTGGATCAAAGGCAAGTATCTAATTCTTTATAGCAAGGGCAACTTTTTAAAAAATTATTTCTTTGTCTGTTTTGGCCATTTTCGTGACTGGGTTTTGGAGGGATTTAAAATGCTTTCTGAATAAAAATTCATCCCTCTGATTATGTAAAACAGATTGAAACTGGTGATGGCTGCAAAAGATGTTAGGAAAAAATCATTTTAGCCTTGTGGTACTGCTACAGAGGCTGTTTGATCCATTTTAAGCACCAGAGGCTAGTTTGTTGACCAGTTCAATACAGAGCTGATATAGTTCTTCATTCTCTAGATAAAATTATGGTGTACGAACACCTTTCAGATGTTCCTCCTTCTGGCTGCCCAGTATGAATGTTCTTGTTGCTTGACAGAGCAGGGCTTAGTTATATTTTCAGAGCCTAGGGCAGTGCAGAGTGAAATGAACAGATAAAATAATATAAAGTGCCATGTATTTTGCAAGCAGAATGGATGGATGCCCATGGGAGCCTTGTTACTTCCAGCAATATTTCAGAACATTCCACAGAATCCACATAAAGTTGTGAAAACTCTAGTGTAACCCGCAGAAATTCAATAAACAAATGCAAGGAAACACTAAACCACAAGTTCAGAAAAACAGTCTATGATGTTGATACTGGAAAGAATCCAGAAAAGGGCCATGAAGATGAATAAGGTGATGCCTTAGGTTTTAACTTTTATATTTTTCAAATTCTGTATTGCCTGGTGTGTAACTCTGAAGATTCTTGTAGCTCATTAGCTGCTCTCCTAGGCCAGATAGACACAACAAAGCCTCTCCGAGCTTGCTATTCAAGGACACTCACATTGTCCTAGGCCCAAAAAGTGTAAACTAGGGCCTCTAGAGAGGTGGAGAAATTGAAGAAATTACCTCATTAGCTAAAGTTTTGGTTGATGAATTTATGCTGGTATGCAAATGGACTAAACCTATGAAAGTGTGAAGAACTTGTGACTCGTTGTCCATCTTGGGGTCCATTTTTGGGTGTAGCCTCTGCCTCCTCAGGGTGTACCTTTGAAAGCCTTTCAAATAAATACCTACCTTTATTCTCTTACTCCTGTCTAGTCTCTGTTTCTAGGTAGCCACTCAAGGCATCAGTCAACTGGAACATCTCTCCTATGAGGAAAGGCTGGAACTGCTCGTCTTAGAGAAGGCTCAAGAGGAATCTCATCAATGTGTACAAATGTCTGAAGAGAGGTTGTAAAGAAGGCATGGCCAAACTCTTTACAGTGGTGTCCAGTAACAGGATAAAAGTACAAACTGAGAAACGAGAGGGTCTCGCTGAACATTTTCTCTGTTGCCGAGAGAAGTTTTGCATGCCCCCTTTTTGGAAGTGTTCAAGGCCACATTGCATGGACCCGGTCTAGTGGAAGGTGTTCCTGCTCGTGGCAGGGGGGTTGCAACTGGTGTTCTTTAAGGTCTATTCCAACCCAGGCTATTCTATGATTCTATGATCATCAAGCACTATTTTACTGTGAGGGTGACTGACTACTGGCACAGGTTTGACAGAGAAGTTGGGGAACCTCCCTCTTTGAAGATATTCAAAAGCTCTCTGGAAATCATCCTGAACAAGTGGTGCTAGGTGGCCCTGCCTAAGCAGGGTGTTTAAACCTTATGACCTCCAGAGGTCTTTTCCAGCCTCAACCATTGTGTAATTCTTTGACTCTACTTCTAAATTATTTTCCACATATCATTCATTCAGTGTCAGTATGCATACATTGTTAGTATCTGTGAAATTCTGTTCTGTCTTTTATTTGTGAATCTCAGCCGAGGGATGATGGGCATTGATTTATCTAGCTCACAATTACTTTTAGAGTTCTTTTAATTATACAGATAAAAAGCTGGAAAACTGTACTGTAGAAACAGAGGTATTTATACACCAGTACTCAGTATATTTGTTAGAGCTTTGTTCACATGGCCTGACCCTCCATCTGTGTTGTAACCAAATAGGGATGATCTATTATCATGACTGCTTTTACTTGCAAAGTAGCAGAATAAGGGGCCAACATTCTTCTCTTCAGTTCCCTTTGCTTCCTGAGTCTGGTGAACTTTGTAAGGTACAGATCGGTACAAATGTTGCTATTTTATGAGCAGAGGCATTTTTAAACTATTAATTTGTTAGGTAATTTTTTTTTACTGTCAAGGTGCTAGAGGGAAGCTACAATGTTCGTCATTGCCCTTCTCCCAGTCTGGGAGATCGGGGGATATAAATAGAATTTCTGACTTTTTTCTCAGCAGGTTTAAATTGTATCCCCAAATGATCTTTTCTGTTATTCATTCGTTCATTTTTCCCCCACCACTTCTTAAAAGGGAACCCCTCCACATCCTTCATGTACATCTGATGGGAGATTGGAGCATTTTTAGTTCAGGTAGATGTTATTTATCTGTCATTACGTAAACAAACTTAAAAACATTTTCCTTCTCAAATTCAATGATGAGAGCAGATTTCTTAGGTAACTGTCTATTTCCCATATGAGTACCGGTGGCCTACAATATGGCCTGCAATATCTTTGAAGTCATGGCCTTTGCAGAAGACAGAAGAGTGTCATGGGATGCATCTATAAAGAGGCTACAGCAAGAACAGTCTTTGACATTTCCTTTTTGCCCCTAATTAACTGATAGCCTCTAAAAATGAGGCAGAGTGATTGACACTTACGTAGTTTCTGCTGAGGCTTCAGAGTTTCTCCTCAATCTGATCTTTCTGTATTTTTAGGGAAGATACTTCCTTCAGATGGAATGCAAACATCTGACATATAAAGGTTTGTCTCTCATATAACTGCATTCATTTTTTTTCATTCTTCCCAATGAGCAAAAATGTAGACTGCTGTAGTCTTTCAGAATTTACTGGTGACTCTTGCTCTTTTTTTCAAGGTCCTTTTTTTTTGATGGTGTTACCATCAAAAAAGAAAAAAGTGTTTCCAGTAACTGCTGCCTTTTATCTTGAGTCTTCATACAACTTCCACAAAATACTGGTTCTCTTTCTCTCCAGGGGCAACTTTGACTTCTGGCAAAGTGACTATAGTGCTATGTAGTAGCATTTGAATTTCATTGTAGGGGAAGTGTGAGGAAAATTATTGTGTAGTTTCTAAAAGTAAGCCTGTTCTTTACATTTTTCCCTTTCCTGGGCAAGTATGAGTTACTGGCCTTATTCCTTGTCTATAAGACGAAAAAATAAATCTAAGTCTAATATCATTGCAAGGAGAAATTTGTGGTGTTGTCACAGTTTAGGTTTTTTATTTTGTCAGCATAAAAAGCATGCCATATATAGACATGTCAGTGTTAAAAAGGTGGTATGATACAGCTACAAAGACCTAGTTTTTCCTAAACAAACATTGAAAGACGCAAGCCAGACTAAAACTTTTGCAGAAGGAAAAGATTAAATTACTTTTTCTCATACTAAAATACAAGAATTACAAACAAACAGTAATGCATACTTCCTGTCACAGAAAAGACAATGTTATTAAATTGAATTTTTTGATGTATAAAAGTACAGTTTGAGGAAAATTATAATATTTTTTGACCTCTACTAGCTGTGCCATGCTATTCAGGTGTTAGAAAATGGTAGAGTAATTTGTACTCCAAACAAGAAAGTTTCATAACACAATGTCCACAGCAGAAGCAGTGGTCTTCATATTTTGTCAGAACCAGCAGTATTTATTACATTGGACAAAGTAGATGGAGTTGTTCTGTTGGCTATATAAGATGTGTTTCTTATTTAGGATTAAACATTTATCCTCAGAGTTATAGATATTGCCACATCCCAGCATGCTGACTTGGTAGTGCTGCACTTCTGGCCGGTAAAAGTTCTAGAGTGAACAGAAGAATTCACCTTCAGTGTTGCCAGAGCTACACAGTGTTCCAGGGGAAACGCTTTCTGAATGTGTTTTATTTATTTTTTAATAATGAATAAAATTAAGTCAAACCTTTCAGATAACTTGAAGAAAATGAAAGAAGAAGAAAGACTAAAAAGTACAAATGAAATAAACCACTTGCTGGCAAAATTGGAATATTAAACTTCAGGTAAATGAGACATTGTAGATGGAAATTCAGACTTCTGCATTTATATTTTAAGTAACATTCTGTCAGACCGACTGCTTAAAGAAAGTTCTCTTGAGTCAATGGAATCTGGAAAGAGTCTGACCCGCTGGCAGCCTGACATTAGGACTTGGAGACTATAAAAGTCTTGTCTTACTCTGTCATACATGTCCATAAATTATAGGTCATATAAATGCCTAGGGAGGTGAATAATCCTTACTTTAATTACTAGAGCAGATAAGTAATTCCACAAGACTGAAGAACCCACAATGCATGTAAAGAATTATAAAAAGCATATAAAAATCTAAGGTAAAGGAAGTACACTTATATCTTAAGGCATCTTCTCCAAGTCATATACTGGATTCAGAGATAATTAATGCATTATGAAAACTCCCGCTGTAAAACGGTGAGAAAAATCCATTCAAATCATATTTTAACACATTAAGTTTTCATTCTGTTACTATTATAATCTTTATGAAGTTCAGGGTAAAATTTCAATGTCAGGTCTTGTCCTGTTTTATAACTTGTTGATTTTTTCAAGCAGTGTTCTGCATTCAGTGCTCTGAAAGACTCATACTCTTTTCTCTGCAGGAGAGAGAGACCCTGCTCAATCCCTAGTTAGCAACTGAGGACCACTCTGCAAATGAGATAATTTCATCTTGTCTCTCTCCATAATCTTTCTTTAAAAACTCCTGGTTTGATTCTTCCTTTTTTTTTTTAAGTCGCAGATTTTGTCTTTACCACCACCCAAACTGAGGGTGGGATTTATCTGTTAAATTACATCTGTTTGTGTGGTATAATGTAATGTTCAGTGTGAACACCTAATCTATTGATGTCTTTCATAAGTCACTAGCAAAAAGTGACTTTATTTGACATAAAAAGTGACATAAAAAGTCCTTTATTTGAAAATATTCTGACCAGAAAGTATTCCATTTTAATGGAGGAATTATTTCTGTTTTTTTACATTCATCCTATGTATTTCCACTACTACAACTTTGCAATTTTTTGCTCTTAGATATTAAGTTATATAAAAAAAAAGTCCCAATCTGTTCAATCTGTTCTATAAATTTTCTAAAATAAAAAAATTAATCTCTGCTATCCCATCAGAGGTATGTCGGGTCTAAATCTTTCATTGTCTCTGAAATTTTAGTTTCCAGCTCTTCTGTGTACAATCCAGTGTGTCTGTTTAAAAGCTTGGACAGTCCTCTTCAGCTCCTCTTCACAAGCAGCCTGAAGATTGGTTCAACAACCTCATCATTAAATGCATATATGCACATAAAATACATTTATAAACTATATATATGTATATATATATGCAAATATATTTATAATTTTTTAAATTTATTGATAATGATACAAATATAAGGTTTTAGTAAGGTGTATCAATTTTAATATTTAAGGAATCCTTAACATCTGTCATTTTTTGATACTAGAAAGATGTGATTGTAAATATGCTTCTTCAGCCTCTCAATTCTTGGGGTCTCCTGTATAGTTTTTGCAAGCATTGTTGCAACAACTGATGGAAAGCCTGAGAGGCTTGAGGTTATAGCAGCATTTTTTATGCTAGATTTATGTTAGCTGTGCTCACTGTTGACTCTGGGGCGGTAAGAATGTGGCTCCAGTGAGACTTTGTTTCTCCGGTCGTTGCATGGCAAACTGCTTTCTCTCTGAAGAAAGTGGAGCAGCCTGGCTCTCTCAGCTGTGTGTGTACTGTCTTCCTCAAGATGATTTGCAGGACCTACTATCTATTGCTTATTTTCCTTTACCCTAGTCTGAAAGGATTTCCTGGTGTTTCATTTCTGACAGCATTTCTTCATCTTTGTGCTTCCTAGCCATTTCTTGTCAAAAGGATTGAGTCTCTCTTTATCTCTCTCATAATCATTGTGAGATTGAAAAAAGAGTATTATACACGATCTGCTGTGGGGGAAACACAAGGGGTACTCTCACTGACTGCTAAGCTCCATTTTCCTCTCAGCTGGGTGATTTCCTTCTTCATGAAAAAACTTCTTTAAATTGCTCCAGGTAGTGGAAAGTTTGGAAAAGACTAATTTTAATTTTGCAATGTGTGACATTGGCATGGAGTAGCAATAATGGCATTTCTTTCAATTGCTACCCCACTACACTGTGCAGCATACAATGCTGCACTGTATCTATTACAATATTACACTTTCTCAAAGGGTTTAAATAACATCCTTTCCTAAATGTAAAAGATGATTTTGAAAATATGTGTAACAAATTTCATCATGACTTATAAAACTGAAGCATAGTCACTGAAGAGTAGAGTTCCTTGCTGTGATTACACCAATGCAATACTTACTCATAAGAAATGTAGCTTATTGCTAAATATTTAGGTTGTAATTTTTAGGTAATACCTTACCTATATCTGAAATTTTTTGGATCAGAGACTATTTGTATATTTAATTGCTCTGAAAAAGTATTCTTGCTTTTAGACAAAACATCAGGCAGCTATTTGAGAAAAAAAAAATAGAAATTCTCTTTTCTTGCCTCTTTCTGGAGACTTATACAAAGAATTCTTGGCTCCCAACACTCATCAGTTTGCCAACTTTATGTGTAGGGCTTGCTTTCAGTAAGGAATGTAATCCAAGTTAATTAGCATGAAATAAAGCAGAAAAAGTAATGTATGTACCTGTAACAACAAAGAATTCTCTTGCAGACCTAAGTGTTAGTGGACAAAATAATTTGCTCTTCCAATGGTGTGATAATGGCTGAAGGAAACCACAGGATCTACAGTGAATTGCTGAATCACGATGAATTGCAAACTGTTCCTTATTAATTTTGTTATTGAGTGTATATGTAGAATTTTTGTCTTGTCATAAAATAAGCCTTGGTTTCTAAAGAGACCACAGTCCCTGAGAGGAAGCCCTCCTTGGGCCTGTGTCTGGGGACCGCTCGTTATCCTTGGCGGTGCTGAGGAAAATTCACACTATAAGAGAATAAGAAATGCATGCAATGAAAGTAGAACTGTTCATATATCTATTAGGTTGTAGTGGTTTCCTGTGTAATCTGCCACACCTTTGTATGTCTACCCACAGTAATCTGGGAGTCTTTATCTCCCAGACTGCGTTTTCATTTGGCATGGCACAAGACTGAAGGCACCATCACACCATCCTGGGGGCCAATGGCTGCCTAAGGGGTAGGAGCCAAGAGCCCAGCACCACAAGAGCTCAGTGAGGAGCAGGGCAGCTGGGGGGTCCCAGCCTCAGGTGCTGGGTGGCATCCTCCTTGAGGATGGAGTGAGGTTGGGCCAGGACATGGACCCATTGCAAGGCGGGGCAGGGCTGTGGGGAGCCGGAGAACAGCACTTCTGCAACATTGCTCGGGCAGAGGCTGACAGCCCTGGCGGCTGCCACAGGTGCTTGGGTTCTGGGCGGGACAGGGGAGCATAAGGAGGGCATTCTTCATGAATTTGATGTAGTATTTTTGTAAACCTGATTGGTTTAACTTATGTCTGTCATGAGTCTAATTAGACTGTATATCTCCAAATTGAAGGGGACCAAGAGCTTAATAAATCTTTCTGGGGAAGAGTATACGAGTTCTTCCATGTCTTGACAAAACCCAACTTCTTTCTTTGATTATCTGGAATTGTTAAAGGCTTTCACAGGTTTGAGAATACAAAGATTCTAGATTCAATATGACATGATGTAACTCAAAAAAAAATTTGGCAATTTTAGTCTCAATTGTCTTCTCATTTCTTTCCATCTACCAGCAGCAGTGAGGTTCCACTGATATCAGTGGAGAAGTGGTACTGTGCATGGTATTATTCCTGTCAGTGTAAAGTCTCACTGGATTTTAGTGGTAATGTGGCTACCATAAATGATGTATGTGTCCTTGTTACAGTAAACTGATGACAGGGCCAATTAAGGCTGAACTTCTGTGAAGTAATATACTTACAGTCAGTAAGGTACTTGTTCTACTTAATTCATTATACAATTAGCAAGACACATTCTTCTCTAATTTTCTTATACTGAATCAGCTGATGGTTAATGGCAACAGCTAGACAGTAATCCAGGTTATTGCCCAAGCCACAACTTAATATGCGTTATAGAGGAAATCAAAGGAAAACCATCACTGCAAATCAGTGGTGCCTCAAATGTTCTGGTTTTTATATTGTTGAATGCAGTAATTTATTGTTTCCTGATGAAAACAACTTGGCAGTGCATTTAAAAATCTTTTAAAAATTTTTATGTTCACACTTTTTCTTAAATTTCTACCTGCTTATTAATAGTGCCAGTGTCTGCAGAATTTTGTTAGTTCTTTCATAATTTTAAGACTGTTAAATCCTTTTGCACTACGTTAGGTACAAAGACATTGTGCACCTAATGGGTAATTCAAAAAAGAAATACCATGAATTGTTATAAATACGCATTAATTGCCTGCATTACAATATAGGAAAACCCCATAAATCAGAAAAAGCCATAGGAACATGAAATAAATATAAAATTAGGAGGCAAGTTTACCAAACTCCTAACACATACAAAAGAATTGTATCTCTATCAGCTCTCTACTACATGTATGTATATATGTATACATATGTATGTATGTATCTTACATATTAAAAAAAATCTGTAAAGTAGCTTTGCAACTTTGCTATTACTTAATGAAATTTCTGTGCATTGCTTATTAGACTTATTAATGAGGGCTTGTCTTTGTCATGATAATGTCTCTGACTCCTGTTGACATGATGTTTTCATTTTTCAAGTTAAAGATTGCATGCTTAATTAATTTTTATAATAGCTATGATAAGATTTTTTAAATCAATGTGTTAATCATTATACCTTTGGCAAAATGTAATTGGGAACATTTTCACTTAAAAACCAGAAATGTGAAGTGTTTCTTCGACATGTGAAGTAAATGTGAATTGTTTTTTCCTTACTCTGCACTGACTTCAAAGAAAATTTTAAAGCCTTTATACTGCCTTACCTCCAATCTTGTGAGCAAGTATGACTTCACAGAAAAAAATCTTTTGGATTGGTAGCACGGACTGGTCTCAATGTTTTTTAAAAGGTGCTCTATTACTATTTGGTGAGAATTAGCCTTGTTCTAAAAAAAGTTTTTCAAGGTTTTTTTATTTCTCTGCAATTGCTGTTGAGTTCTTATGGTTACTCAGACTCCATGCAAATCAAACATGTTTTTGGATCTATTTGTTCAAGATTTTAGGCTTCCAGGATGAAAGGATAATTCATAAACCAAAGCTAATATACTTTTCTGCTATTATTTTTTTATGCTCCCCAATGAGCTGAGCATATAAGCAACAGTTTCTCAAATACAAATACGTGTTTACCCAGTAATACTTTATTTCTTAATATCTGCTCAAATTCTTGATTTAATATTTTCCACTGTTATGAAGAGTGAGAAATAGAAAACAGCAAGTATGCAAAAGGACTGGTTTCTTATTCATGTCACTCTTGGTATTTAAAAACTTTAACATTATTGACGTTTATTTTGTGAACTGTCATCTTACCTGGGAACCTATTGTTTAATAACTTAAGATTAAATATTGATTAAAAATATTTAAGTCCAGTAAAAGTCTTTTAAATAAAACATTTAAAATGTCTAACCGGTTAAATGTAGTGCAATAATTTATCTTAGCTTATGTTTCACAAAGACATCATAGGAAGAGAAAAGTTTCAAGCTGTTTCTGAAACGTAACAACATTCTAGTTTAGTTCAGGTTTTCAGAAAAATCTTCCCAAGCAAACGGCAGTCAGGGAGAAAGCAGGAGAATTCTTCTTTGAAGCCTGAGAACTGGACAATTAAGTTTGGCAAATGCAATAAGCAAGGCAGGAGTTAGCAACGTGGCTGTGAACAAGAGAGATGGGATAAAACGGGGCATACCACTGAGAATAGCAAGCGACCAAGAGCAATGTAGCAGGTAAAGAGAAATCAGTCAGGTAAGGCAAAAGAACTGACATAGTCAGCAATGTTGTGGACTGGGAAATTGATTTTTTAATCAGCATTCTGAACTATAATGATTTGGGCAAAAGGTATGCATACAAGGCCATCAGTCCAAAAGTTCACAAAAGAGAAGATATAGGTGTTCCAGTTCTATGTAAATCACTATATACAACTCTACTAAATAGAAAACTCAGCAGTATAAAACTCTTAACATAGATCTTTAATCACTGTCCTGTATCCCCTGAGGTTATAATTTCATCAGAGTACATGAGGAAAACCCTTTAAGTAATTGCTTGTTCTTTTAGTATATTTCTTTTTTTTCTTTTTTTTTGTGGTTTTAGAAGTCTGTACCTAATTAAGCACCTTGTATTTAAACACATAGTACCAGAATAAAAATGTAAAAATGCATCATTTTACATATTATAAAATACTTCTGCATTTTTTGTAACAGCAGTGCTGTAACTGACAAGGAGGCTGTACCATAGAAGAAATTATTTATAGTACCTGTGTGCATCAGAAAACATTGGTCCAGTATGGGTGTGCATCATCACTTAACAGCTGAATTAAAATTTTATTATACCTAGCAACTTAAAATAGACGGTAAAAGACCCAAACCACACACATTTGTATTATTGGTGCATGAAACTGATAAAGGTCAAATCTTGACTGGACAGCATTTGACAATATTGTAAGAGAAAGAAACATAGTGAAAGAACTACCCTGATAAAAGCTATAAGCACATCTCTCTGAACATTCCGTGGAAGTGTGAAATATTTAGTGGCAGAGGTGATGCTTTCACACCAGAAGCTGTCAGATGAACCCTTATATCCCATCTTGAAACATCAATTGAGAGATTTGGAGTAGTCCTAAAAGCCTCTTACAGTAAGACTTATTGAAAACACGTCTACTCACTCAAGTTGAGTAACCATAAGTGAACAGAGTAAGTAGCACAATTTGTATCCATGATCTTTCCCAAAGGGAATTTTGACATTCATATATATTTTTGTGTAGATCAACCAATTAAAGCTGGTAATAACCACTTTCCATCATGAGATACTCCATTTAGAGATTCAAATGTGTGTTTTATAACTCCGAGGTTGAAAATCACTGCTTCTAGGAGAAAAGCTGTGGGTTTATGGTATTGTAATTGCTAAAAATATACATTAATAGTTTCATGCCAGTTTTCCCAGGGCTGCTAAAGGAAAACTTATATTAAATAGCATATTATTCTTCCTGAAACCCTGTTTTAGTTTCCAGTAATGTCTGTAAAAGACATTCCCTCCTTGAAGCCCACAAGAGGACTAAATGTAGTTGACAATTCTGCCCCCAGCCCCCAGATACATGTTTGTAGTATTTCAGGTATGGGCGTGTATTCAGCTTACTCTTAAACAACACAGTCTCATTTGGTATCAATAGACAAACCATCTGTTCAGGTGGCGAAAACAGGCTAAAAAAATCAGGGTGTTTCCTTGGCTTCTTGCTGAATGAGAGCTTCCAACTTCTGTTTCCTTTTTTAATTTGGGAAAACATGTACAGTATTTTCTAACAGAAATAGACAAACTTTATTGTCATAAAGCCTTATTATATTGGCATAAATAGATGAGAAAAACGAAAAAAATAACCCTTTGCTGTTGTACTTGATAGAGTTATCATGGCAAGATTGGATCTATTTGATTTATGGTTGAGATTGTCAGTTACAGAATCTGGAGGACAGTGACTAAACTCTGTAAAGCTGTATGCAAATATGACTGAAAAGGGAGACAGCTGTAAAGATTTCAGGTAAAAGGTATTGTGGCTTAAAAGATGGTATCAAAACTGGTGGCAGTACTCTGCTTTCCTCATAATTTCCTTGTTTTCTGTTTTGTTTTTTTTTCTGGTCCCTCTATTTAATTTATTCATCTTTTTTTTCCCCTTCTCCTGCCAGGACCACTACAAAAGCATTACTCAAAACTTCAAAATATTTGCACCTGCAAACTAAGTCTAGCATTTGCATTTGCAATGAAGAATACTTTTCTCAGCTGGACTTTTGTTCAGCATCAGTCAGTTTCTAATTAAGTAATGAGATAAACCAATCTTGCCTTAAAAGACAGCACATTTAGGGCTAGGCCCACTTCCAGGTGGCATTTGGTTGGTAGTTGGGCTTTTCTTTCTGCTATTTTTTTTCTTATATAAATTTATAGAATTAAGGTCAATTTGTATTCTTTTGAAGTCTGTTTATTGAGGATTTGGGGAAAAGTGATAATTTATTAAAATACCAAACAACAGAGAAACCTAGAAATTATGAATATCAAAAGTCTCCAGAAAGTCTCTCTTTTAGGTAGGCCTAGGCATTCATGGACATGAAAAGTGACAGTAATTTACAGATTATTTTTGATACACATATTTATGACTATTTCTCAGTCACCCCATATCATGAAAGTTTACCCATCACCATTTTTAAAAGGTTACTCTTCTCCTTGAAACTGGAGCTTAAGCACATATACATAAAATAAAGGAAGATTTAATAAGTATGTTTCATGGTCTAACAGTACGTAAAAGATAGATCTGCCTTTTGGAAACATTCAGGGTAGAATTTTAAAAACAATAATCCCACAAATTGTATTCAAGTCACTAGGATGTGCTTTTAAATATCAGAACATATAATTCAATTGAAAAGTAAAAATTATATTCCTAAAAAAATGGAAGGAGATGGAAGAGGAGTCCAGCTATTCAGTGGACAAAAGGGGAAACTGATTCCACCCTTGCAGTCCTTTCTTTTCCCACCACGTGGACCCCACTGAGAGGTGGAAATTTTGCCATTCCAATATATCATGTGTTTCCATTGATGATCTTGCTTCCTTGGCAAATGAGGACACTATAGATGTTGTATTCTTGTTGCTTAACTAACTATCTTTTTTCATATATTTTTGAAACTTTTGCAATTAAACTTTATAAATATCTGATTTTTGCTTCATATGAGAGAACTGCAGCAAGATCCATCAGCTTTTTCCTGAGCCTTAAATGCCTAAGTCTACCTATGCAAGGTTGGGTCCTTTAGATGTCAACACTGAGTCACTGTGTCTTGTGAGAGATACTTACAGAGTAGGAGGGTGCTTTTTCCCTCCATTTGTTCACTCCATTGTTTGCTTGCTGAGTTGTTTTAGACACTTGAACAGAGAGTCGGTGTCTTCTAAAGAGCAGAAGGGCTCCTGGTAACATCTGTTTTTATTAATAAAATGGGAAGTTGTCTATAACACATGGTCACTGCTCCTGTCTTAAAAAGTCTTATAAAAGCAGGTATCCTGAACCATTTTGCAAAGTGGTTGTGCAGAAGCTCTGAAGTGTTACAGAAGCTTTGAAGTGTTACAATGTTCAGCCAAAACAACAGTATATTCTTCTGCTAAAAAGGCTTAGAATATCTTCTTTTTTCAATCTGTTCAAAGCTGTGAAGTAGAAAATAGACATTCTTTAAAATACTTGTGTTGGCTTTGTGCAAGCTGTACAGCAGAGATGTTTCACGAAACTAAGAGCAGTACTGACATAAGGAATTAAAGACGAGAGATCATCCTTTGTGTGGCCAGTAACGAAGACTCATATATTTAGAAATCTAAAGCTTCTTTAACATCATCAAATTATGTAACACATAGAAAATCAGTAAAACATACATCATTATCAGATGGTGAAAAATGTTAACTTGGCTTTGGTGGACCAGACTGAATTTTACAACAAAATAACAGGCACCATCATTTAAAAAGCTTCAACAGAGCGGTAATTAATGAATTTGATATGCAAAATAAAAAGTCAACTGAGTCCGACTAAGCTGAAAAGCATTCAGTGTGTCTGTGAGGAAAAGAAAAATCAAAACAAAAATATTGCAGTCATAAAGATTCAACCAGGAAGAACAAAACATTGGAGAGAGGAGTGTGTTGCAATTTAGTACATTCATAATCTACCTTGCAACCATGAAACCAAAATTGTTTTGACTATGTATTCTACACAAATATTTGTTTATTCAAACTACCTAAAATTGTCACAATAGCAGATTAAAATCACCAGAGCAAGCAAAATTACAAAGAACTGATGTAATTTCATTATCATACAGATATTATTTGGAAGAAAAAAAGGCAGGCTTTCCACATTTAAGCTAATGGTTCTCTCTAATGGCAGGGATAATGGGATTGCAAAGCTACTGATATAGCTATTGCCAATAGATGCTTGCTGTATAGCTCAGACTCTCTCGGATACAATAGGTGCCAGTGTATGTTCATAAAAGATTAATCATATTTATATATAATTAACACTTTGTGAAAAATAGATCATACCAGGTTTGACAGAATGAGAGAGGTGAGTCCACCGCAGTTCCATGTCCCAGGTTTAACCAGTAGCAAGGCTGAAGATGTATTCCTGGCAGACACATGCACACAGATACAACATGCATAAATAAATGTGTACACCTATTTACATAACTGGCTACAGAGATCACAGGCAGATGCACAAGACACTCATGCAAACCCAGAAAGCACCCATTCACTCATCCTTCTCACCAGTTCGGCTGAGGAGGTGGAGCTCCATGAGTGAGAATATATATAATATATGTGTACATACAGTATGTATTTACACATACATTGTTTACATATGTATACTGGTCTATACTTTTGCATCCACACATGAGCTGGACAGGATTCCTCAGGTCCCATAGCCAGCTCGTAGGTGTTTCTATACATTAAGTTTATAGCCCAAAGCCGCATGAGGATACTACAGTCTGCTAAGTAGCATGGATAAACAGCAACTTGATAGACTGCAAATAGTTTTAAAATTTTTGAAATTATTGTTGGAGACAAATGAGATAACGCTTTATGACAACAAAAAAATTAGTTCAAACCAATTGTTCAGATTTTTTGGTTATGTTCCTTATCTTCTTTTTAGAATGCTGAATAATGACACACATCAGACTGTAAATTTAAAGGAAACTCCCCTGAACAGTCATTCTATCTGCATTCATATTCCCATTATCTTGATTTGTGTTCATTACGGTTTCATACAAACTTTACTTGTAGTGTTGTTGCAGCAGGACAATGCCTTGTGACAGCTTCTGTTCCACAGCTGCAGTTGCTTATTGATAAAAATATAAACTGTTCTCAATACACAGACATCCATTTCGTTAAGCTGAAGACCATTAAAATTCCAATTTGCCCAAAAACCTTGAATGCAGATTGTGTGTTTCATACACAGGGACAATGGTTGCATTGCTGCAAGGGGAAAGGCCTGCAGTTGGAGATTGATTACTTTTATGGTGTTTGCTTGCTCTCAACAGGGAGATAGGATGTGGAGTGTACATCTTTCAGATATTGCAGCTCTGTAGGCTGGCATGTTAGGCAAGATGGAAACCTGAACCTACAGTTCCACTTTCAGTCCTTCTTCATCATTTCTTGACCAGAGGAAAAAACACGGTAGAGCTGTGTGGCTCTCTAATCGTCTTCTTATAACATCTGTGCAGCATCAGGATAATGGACGGAGGACTCAGTAAGTTTAGACTGAAGTGAGAACTAAAGTGACTGGTGCTCTCTCCGGATGTTTCCTGACAGGATATGAGGGTTCTCAAATCCTGTGACATGCTTTCAGCCAATCAGCTACCCAAATCTTTCCTCTTTAACCTCTACTGAGGGCCTACCTCTTTACTTCTTTTCTTTGCACAGTTTTCTTGGCACACCATCTAGCCCTTGAAGTCATAACTTGAACTCCTTCTTCCTGAAATAATCACAGAAGTATCCTGGTTCATTCCTCTATAAGAGCTGTGAGGTCAAAACCAGCTTGGATTGTACTAATGTGCTATGAAAATCAAAATGAGCAGGACCAATCACATGGACAAGATCTCCCGTGCAGGAAATGTGCATGGAACAGATCTTGAGTCTCTTGGTTTTCATCAGGGATTGAATATGTGCAGGCGAGCTCTTCAACACTGCATTTCTGTCTATTTGATAGAAGCCAGACCAATTATTCTGTAATTCTGTATATAGCCTACGAGTGAGAACAGACGTGAAAGAACGTCATGCAGAGGGTGTGCAGTCTATATTGTATTTACATTGTCATCAAACTTCATGTGCAAGCTTGTTTTCATATAAAGATCTATGAGTGTGTTTGGTCTTGTAATGTTACTGGGAAGCTGTTATAGATGATCTGGAATGTTATGTTGCTATGGAGGAAATTTAACAATAAAAAATTAAAGTAACCCTGGAACAAACAGAAAACATGCTTTGCTTACATTCAAGTCCCAAACACTAGCAAATATTGGAGATGACCAGGCTTTCATGCAAACCTAAATTTTTCTTTACCGGTATGAAGATCGTAACTTCCTTTGTGTATGTGTTCAACCAATCAAGAATAATGAATACAGACTATAAAGGAGACCACCTGCTTAAGGAGGGAAAGGGGAATATTGCTACCTAATATTTCATCTTCTAGAGATGACTAACAAAAGATAGTTGACTTTATTGTTGCATAAACACAAGAAGATTACTATCTGTTATAAGAGAAATAATAGGATAAGGCAAACTGAGTGTGAAGCACACAGAAACTCCTGTTTTCCTTCACTACCTGTTGCTTCTGGTTGCCATGGATTTAATAGACTCTTTACAACACACAGTGCAAGGTAGATGAACATTTTGGGGAATTTGATTGATATACAGTAGCTGCTTTTGTAATTTTTATTTCTTTTTATTTTTTAATTATTTTTTAATTCCAGGAACTTAAAGCTATGTCAGTAAAGATTATAATATAGACAAAAACCAGAGGTCAGCATGTGGTAGTTTTTCCACACAGAGGTCTCTGACCCATCACCAGGAAAAGAAAATTAAAAAATAGAAAGCCAAGTACCTTATAATGGATGTATCACTATATAAAAATTAGTTAAATTAAATTTTCATTAAATTTAACTGTGTGAGACAGCTGCAACTATAAGGTAAAGATAACTTCAATCCCTCTAGGCATCCTCTAAGCAAATGTTTGTGGTGGCTCAGAATTTTTAATTTTGTAAATTTGGACTGCCTCCAAAGCAAAGGAATTTTCTGTATTTTTCACATGATTGTACATGTCTATCCACTAAAAATAGAACCTTTCTCCACAGACCAAAATAAATATCCTACCTGTTCATGCCTCAACTCAAGTCACATTGAGTTGATTATAGAATGCTATATAAATGAGCCAAAATTGGGTGCTCAAACTGTACGCATGTGTGCACAGGAACATCAGCATTATAAAACAGTGTGTGTTTGCAATTAGAATACTTCCTGTTGGTGGAAGTAGCATCGCTGCTCTGCTCTGCTGAACAGATAAGAGGATTTGCCACTAATCCACCAGTCCCTACCCTACTTCCCTATCCACTCGTTACTTTAAAGTACTTTCACCTGAGCCTGCTGGGATACTGCACTGGCCAAGGAGCAAAAGAAATATGTTCTGCAGGATGCATGTTCAGTTTTTCCATATATCTCACTGATGTACCATCCCTTCTGTTGAAAGTTACCCTTAGATTTCCCTCAGACACCTGTATCCAGCTGGAAAATATCTGGCTCAGAAACTAAGAAATATGTATGTAATGCCTAGTGTATGGCTGAATGCCGGGGGGAAAAAGTGAACTAGATCATTCTGACAGCATGATAAATGCATTAAGCAGCATATCTTCAAACTCTTCATAGTGATGAAATGCTATAAAGATTCTACTGAAGAAGGTAAAAATATGAAGAGTTTTCTACCCTTCATCTTTTGATTAAAAATTTATTCAAAACACTGCATGCACCACATTTTTGGAAGCTCCTAGCTCTCCTCAAGTCTTACAATATCAGTACCTTAAGGTAATTTTAAGGAACAAAAAGGAGCTGTGCTAATCATCAGAGCGGTGTTTTATTCAAAACCAGCAGGTATTAATCAGTTGGATTTGCTTAACAGGTGAATCTCATTAACATAGCACGTGGGAACAATTTCATCTACTGATATTTTCTGCATCAGGGATTTAGCTATAAAGGCCATTTTAGGGTTTTAATTATTTATATAGAGCACACAGGCAATCTACATGTTGCTCCTACAGCCCATATTATCAGAGTGCAATTTCTAATGTGTTTTCTTTCTTCTAAAACTCCTGCTTTTTAATGTTCATAAGGAAATAACTGCTTATTTTAAAAAGTTAGTATTATGTTTTTCTAGTGTGACTGGTTCTATAAACAATTGAAATACAGCATACTAGAAAGGAAACATTTTGTTTGTTTGTTTTTAATGCAGAGGAGTCTGGTATGGCCTGAGGACTGAACTTGGAGCTTTTCTAATAAGGTGAGTTAAGGAAATACCAATAAATGGCTACAGTAAATTTAAAGGTCTGCTAATCTAACTATATGGTTTTTTGTACAGTTTGAATTCATTATATAAGATAAAATGTAGCTGGGAAGAGAACTGAGAATGTATTCCCCTTTTAGCTCTTTTGAAGCCTGAACAGTTTTATTTGTTGGCTCATCTTCTAATATAGACTTCATTTAATGTCCATTTACAGAAAGAAGTAGTCATATGGTTTTATACTCTTTAGAAAAAATGTAAGTGCTATCTTCTCATTCTTTAAAAATGTGTAGGGACTGAATGGTACCACACAGACACTCTGGGAAGATGAACAAACCCACAGAACTATAAAATGCTTTAGTGGATTTAGTAGTAGAGATTAAAGCACAAGAAATGTTCTGCTTGAAGAATTAAATCAAGGGCAAATAAGGCAAGCTAAATGTGCATCTTGTTTTCCTAAATCCATATTGAAAAGAGAAAGAATTACAAAAAGCTGGAAACAAAAAGTGGAACTTAAAAACCAGATATTTCAGCAGAGCCAGCTGCTTCCTCCTTGTTCAAATTTGTGGCATTCTTAGATGTAAGTGTTGATAAACCTTGTCTATTCAGACTAGAAGACTTCGAGAATTTAAACTGGATTAAGCTGATTAGTATACAGTGTAAGACAATGTTATTTTGGAATAATAAAAATAAAATTTGTGGTGAACTGGAAGTTTATTTGGTGAATATGGTCTGTTTCATCTATCTATCTGTGTGACCATATTTGCTGCACACAATTTAAAAAATATCTACTTCAATTAAACATCACAAGTGGAGTAAGTGAAATCAGGTGAAACTTGGTTACACAAACTTTACACTGGAGATGAAAATGAGTAATTTTCTTGTATGTGTAGCTGTTACTCGAGATAGTACTCAGAACTATGAAAGGTTTTTATCTTTTGTTTTTCTTCTTATTCTACTATAAAACAAAAGGTCTTACAAGTGAATAGGACCTCTGGTTCTGTCAAGTTGTAAGAGCAAGACATATGAATACAGATTACTATATAAATATTTGACAGGAAACTCTTGAAAGAGTTGATTATCTTTGCAGTGGAAGTAACCAGCATTTTTAGGTCCTGATAACGTCTATGTCTGTGTTAACTCTACCCCACATGAAACCAGCACAATTTCTTCTGCAACATTTTTTATATATATCTGTAGTTTATACCATATTTTTATGTACATTTAGCATATCCTTCAGAATTGTATATGCAATGTTTAAATATACATAATTTTATGCACTATGTATTGCATGTAATAGGAATACTTTAGATACTACATAGATGTAATATGTATACAATATATGTTACAATACACGTAATATGCATGTATCTATATAGTATACACACATATAAATATCTGGATATAAACATGTATTTTAGAGTACGTTGATATTCCCTAGATTTGGGAGCCTCAAATAAGGTTGTGTCATCCAATTATAATAACCTGGGAGCAGTAGTGCCAGCCTTGGCACTCACAAATTGATTTGGAGTCAAGACTGTTTTAGAAATATAACTGTAAATAAATTACCAGCTGGACAACAAGATCAGTAATTTTTAAAACGTGATTTAATTTTGATCTCACCTGCAGTCAGGTTTATGGTTTCTGAAGACTGTGTCCAAACCTTTTGACTAGCTCTACGGGAATAATTTTAAAGTATCTGACATAACATGCCAGTATGAGAATGCCCTCTCTTTTTTTTTAGCTCATAATTATTTGTTTAAATGCAAAGTAACTGATTGCTGTTTCTGTCGCAATGCAAGTCTTGAATTTCTGGGCAAAACCTTGCTTTACTAAATGCAGTGCAAGGTGCTCTCAGTGTTATTTAATTACTTTTTTTTTTTTAGTTATCAGAGATGTAAATTTAATACCAAAGGATTAAATCAGAAATAATGTGAAGAAGGGCAGGATTTTGTATGCCTTGTTACACATTATGTGCCTAATACTGTGCTATAAAGCTTTCTGTCACTGCGACCTTCACACTCTGTCATACGAAAGGAATTGTTCCACATAAGGCAACGACATTCCTCTCTGATTTTCCTCCAGAATGTCACATTCAGAACCCTTTTCCAAACTTCTTGATTCTGAGTCATATTATTGTTGAATATTTGTGTAAGTCTTTGAAGTTACCATGTCAGTATCTAAAGCTCCCTTCCAGTTGTGTTGATAGTACTGGTATTCTTGTGATAACTTAGGGTCTGTAACCTTAGTTGCTTATAAAACATTTTTCCTCCAACATCTTATGTGACATGGTGCCCCTTGCATTAGATGTTCCTGGGGACAGCTTCACCAAAAATGGTTCTGTTTTTTTTTCCTTCAAAATGGATAATTTAAGGAAATTATCTTAATTTTCCAGGCACTATGAAGCTGCAAGAGATTTACATTTTGGGCCTAGGATTTGGAAAAAAATCCGAATTCGTCCTATGGGCTTACTGTTAAAATATGAGTTCTAAGACTGAAAGAAATGTTGTATTTTATGTGCTGAGTAGAGTTTGAAAAGAAACATTGCAAAACTCCGACCAGTGTTAAATATATTCTATACCTGCATATTATGCTGGGAAAAGCCTTCTGTACATCATCATTTGTTTTCTGCAGTTCACAGCCTGTTTGCCTAGGTGGATATGTGGAAATTTTGTATGCTTACAGCTGTGCAGATAAAATCATTGCTTAGCCTTTTATAGAGTCTTTTGAAATACAGATCCTTCACACAAGTTTTAGCTTAATCTCTTATGCCTATGTCCTTAAAGATATTTTGGCAGCAAACACTGAAATAGAGTAATTCTTAAATTATTTTCATTTAGAAGGTAGTAAAAGACCTGTGCCTTCTCTGCCTTTTGACCCATCTACAAAATGAACATTATTGTTTTACATCGTCTCACAAAAACAGTCAATTGGGAGAGAATTTTTTTTTTTTTGAGCATGATTTAGCAAGGTAGAGAGTGAAAAGATCTAAAGCTTGCAAATCGAAGAAAGAGAAAAATCAGTAGAGTCTCTAGTAACTGAGCACTAACCTTTTGATGTACAGGACTGCTGTGGTCGTGGAATTAGGTTTGCATCCTAATATTTATGCAGAAGGGTATGAGATCAAGACAGTACTCTTTCTGAGTAGTTAATTCAAAAACTTTGGGTTCTTTGAAGTATGATTGCATGGAAGAATATATCATAACTGTACAGGTATGGATAAATACATGCACTTGGATTGAAATTCTTTTGTACTTCTACATGTCACTGCTTGCTTGACATAATTATATGTGGAACAAGAGGAATATTATCTAGACAGCTAAAATTACTACGGTGGAAAATTTACCTGCAGTTGACAAATGTAGCTTCAAAAATAGTGTATTTGAATTCTTGAGAAATGAAATGGATAAGTTTTGTGTGAAATCATAAAATCTATCCTATTTTTTTAAAAAAGCCTTAGTTACTGTAATATTTTTGAATATGCAGAAATATTTATTCTTTGTTAAGTAGTAGAAAAGATAAACATTTGAACTGAGGCAAAGTTATGATGAGTACTTTCAAAATTCTTTAATAAAGCTACTCTGCTTTTCAAACAGCTAAGGATAAAATGTATTAAGTGAAAACATCCTTGTCATTAAAATGAATTACACTTTGGTTTCAATTGCAATTCATATTATTTTGACCCAATATGAATTATGGAACTTTCTAATGTCTTTTAATTATATTCTTTAATTAAGTCTTAATTGTATGCATAATGAATGTAATGATCAAAATATATATTGACTTAACTCGATAAGAAACATTTATAGGTATTAATTGTATTGGTTTGTTTTTGTGTTCCATTTTTGGTAATGTGTTGCCAAAACCTCTAAAAATGAATATATCAAAGGACCAGATGTGACAGGGCCCTGAGCAACCTGTTCTAGTGAAAGGTGTCCCTGCCAAAGGCTGGGATGTTGGAAGCAGATGATCTTTAAGATGACTCCAATCCAAACAATTCTATGATTTGATTTGTATGAGTTTCTCCCCATTTAGCTATAAGAAGTAATTGTCCACAACTTCATATAAGGTAACAGAGTACTAATGCACATTCAACTCTCTTTTGAAAAAACCAAATAATCTAGGTCTTTTACCTGTGGATATGGATGTCCTTTAAAACACAACTCTGTTATAAAATTGAAACACCTCACCTTAAAATGCAGTTCACTACAAAGAACTCTATCTTCTGCAAAATTTATTATAAAACAAAGTCCTTGAGGATATTTATTGCATTTAAAAAACTTAGTCCTTAGCAATTAAGGACTTCAGTCTCTTCTCCATCTGTTCTTGAGACATAAGACTTAGGCTACCTCCCATCTAATCCCATTTTCATGGAGTTTCATATTCTAAATTATTTTTTATCTTTGATATCAAAAAGGTAAATGTTGACTTATTAAAGTTTATTGCTATTCATGCCTGAATTCTGAGTTTGAGTTCCAGAAACAGAAACTATTAAAATTAGACTAAAAGAACACTATAGGTGATATAATGGGTATAGGTGGTATAATCCATCACGGATTCCTAATTGCATAACCCTGACTCCAGGCTTGCCTGTTCTTCAGGCAACTATGGTACCAAAAGTGTCTTTGACAGTGCAGAAGGTGACAGCAGGACGGAGACCGTGAAATATCTATTATTTTTCTTGACAGTGGGATCCAAGAATTTCCAGAGCTTGGAGGGGGTTCTGCTGTTTTTTGCTGCATTTGCTTTAAGAAAATGGGAATTTATTTGGCCAAATACCCTATAACCACCAATATTTTAAGGAAATAACTTATATTGTTTAGATGGGAAAAAATACGTAAAAACAAATCTCCTCTACCTGCCCACTCTCTCAGAGTGAAGCCTTTCTTCTGAGTTTGCTCACACTCTTAAGTTTATCCAATTTACTAACCTCCTGGTTATATGACATTATTTTCGGCAACATTACTTTTAGGAAAACAGTCAGTGCTGGTGCCATGAGCAGACAGCTTGAAGGCAGCCCTAACATTGATTGAGACTATGAACAGTGGTACATTTGCAGCTGAGGCCTCTCTGAATGACCATATGGATTTAATGGAGCTCAGCAAGGAACAAGCTTGTCCTGTTCGGCACAGCTATATCAAGCCACTGTCCTGCCAATACCATCAGCTACCTCTAATGAGCCAAGCCAATCCTAATCTCATAAAATTTAAACTTTGTTTGTCCTTTCATTGATTCTATAAAAACTTTAGAAATTAATCATTCAATTCTGTCTTTAGTCAGCTTCTAATATAGAATTGGTAATTGAGGGCATAATGACTAATTTTATCTCTTTCCTTAAGAAAACTTAATTCTCCAGGACTTTCAACAAAGAAGAAATAGTTCTGCTATAGTAATCTTTTGTTTAAATCTTTCAATACTGCTGCTAGAGGCAATTAAGACAGTCCAACATTACTGCTGTAAATGCCCGGTTTCTTTTTGAATTTCCCAAACAAACTTCTCACAAAAATTAGCATACTAGTAAATTACATACTTAGCAAAACAGGATTTATGTTAACTTCACTTTCATCATTCTTCTCTATAGACTTAAAACAGTCAGGAAAATTTCCTGTCTTTTCTACACTCTGACAGATACAGAAAGAAAATCAGGTAAACATTTATATAATTAAAATAAGTGACTTCTTAAGCCAACGGATTCTGAATTTTACCTTTATAGTATATTTTCTTGAACATATTAAAATATATTAAAAATAATAATCTTATTTGCTCATTTGTAAATGTCTAAAAGTTGATCAAATCCTATTTAGCATTAGATTGAAAAGACATGGGATTATTTCTGTATAAAATTCTCTTCTGGCTTTTTAGAGTCTGACTGTTAATACATGTCAGGGTAGCTTTGGCAGAAACAGATAAAACTTGTCTTCCTATAAAGTAGTTAAAAAACAGAACAAAGAAAAAAGTACACTGGAGACAAGGAAACACAAATAAAACAAACATTCTGCTTCTAGATACTAATGAAATGTGCCTTGACATTTGCAAAAAGCATGCAGAAATAGCTTAGCCTACCCTTTTCCCTTATTTTAAACAGCAAGTGCTGCAGAGAGAAGAGCTTTTACCTGCAAAAGCCAGTTTTATTGGAACAGAAACAGGCATGAGTAATACTTTGAAGAAGCTCACTTTTAAAGTACCTTTAAAAAGGAAACTCAAGGTGAAACAGAACAGGAATAAAAGATTTTGTAAATAAATCTTTCCAACCATGTTCTTCTTTTGTGTATGATGACTGTGAGGGTGGTGAGGCAGTGGAACAGGTTGCCCAGAGAAGCTGTGGATGCCCCATCACTGGCTGGGTGCAAGGCCAGGTTAGATGGGGCTTTGAACAGCCTGGTCTAGTGGAAGGTGTCCCTGTCCATGGTAGGGGGGTTGGAACGAGATGGTCTTTAAGGTCCCTTCCAATCCAAACCATTCTATGTTTTTTCTCACAAGTTTTTTCCCAGTTTTACTGACTCCTAAATTGCAACAAATTTCAGTTTCTTCCATCCAAAAGAACTCCTTCTCTCTCTCTGCTTCTTTGCTGTACACAGGAAGACTTCTTCTCAAGGCAGCAAGTGACTGCATGAGGAAGAAGGTAGTTGTCCTCTGCTGCCTTATGCAGATTGCTCCTTGACGTATGGTGTGGAAAACTGGTTGCCACTTATTCAATCTAACACGAATCTAGATAAAATAGTAGAATTGTTACTGTTTGTAGCAATGGGGAACAAAGACGACAGCTCCCCGTGTATGCCCAAAGAAGATCCGTTTATTGCCAAAAATCGCCCCCTCTTTATCCCCTTAATCTCACCCAAACACAACTGAAACCAAGCCGAAGCCTAACAGAAGTCAACAGCAGAAGGGCTCCCATTGGCTGGCACAGCTGCAGTGCAGCTGGCCACGCGTCCTATCACCCAATCAGCTTCCTGTTCATATGCCGTCCATGTATTCCTCCAGCCAATGACAATCTCACTTCCAACTGTCACTCAACTGCCTCTCACCCCTCAACCAACTTCCACCCGTCCTGCCCACAGCTGTGCCTTTCCCACACGGCCTTCTGGTGAGCACAAACCTTAACCCTTTTAACGACTATAGCCCCATATTCCACAGCTGTTTACCACAAAGTTAAACTGAAAACCTGGATATTTTCTTTTAAATAATCACAGAAATATTTTCACTGGAAAAAAATCTTCATGATTTCTGCTTCTCCAATTTACATCTGTTTGCAACGAATTTAACAAATCGCTGCAAAGATCAAATCACTTGAAATGTAGTACTTATAACTAACTTTGAAGCTCTAAAAAAATTAAAATTAAAATTTTCACTTTTGAGGCATTTGCTGCACTATCTTCAGTACAACCAAGTCTTGCAGAGGAACATCTGTGTTAATGTAATTTACATCAAACGCTATTAGGTGATTGTTGGTTTGGAAGGATTTTTTTGTTGTTTTGTTGTTGTTTTTAAGGCTCATTATTAACACATTAAGCAAATTATTAAGTTATTTTTTAAATTATAATATAGGATTGCTGGTATGATTAGTTTATGTCTACCTCTGCTTCTATTTCAGCCAGAATTTGATGATTTGACACAAGCATGATTCTCTGTGATTCTTTGGAAAGTTGCCGAAGAAGATGATGATATCAGTTCGAGTGACTTAATATATCTAGGGCTGTAAAATAGCTTGACAGTCTTTCTGTTTTTCTTCTGTTAGTTTTTCTTCATAAAACTTTGCATGAGAAAACAAGGACACCTGGAAACATCCTTGAAGAGAAAATTTTTTTCCACAAAGTCTGAAACATAGATTTAATTTTGAAAAGGGATATAGCTAACTAAATGGAAAAACCTTAGCTGTCATTGATCTTACCATAAACCTAAAAACGTATGAATTTTTTCTCAAGATCATTGAAAATCCAGCCACATTAACCACTTTACAGTACCCTTTTATCTAGTAATTTCTCCCTTTGGGTGACACACAGAAAAGACAATTATAAATCATAGCTATGCATTTCAGAGTCTCAAAATTATACTTGCCTTAGAGTTCTCTTTATTGCTTATCTATCCAAGCATGATGAATCTCCATGACATGAGTTTAAACAGAGCTTTGGTTTTAGATATTCTGAAAAAAAAAAAGATCTTGAAAATAATTAGGTGTTTGGAAGCTACTGGCAAAGTAATCATGCCCTGTTGTAAAATAAAATAAGACACATAGATCATTCTACACAGTAGTGTTTGGAAAGGAAGTTTACTCCTTATTTTAGTAAAAATGTGGTAAAGGACATTTTTCAATCTGTACGGTTTTTGTGAGGAAACCCAAGCAATATCTCATTTACAATCCCTTTCCATTACAAGTTCTCGGACTTCCTCTCTACCAGCAGCCTGCAGCAGGCCAATTAAAAGAACTTTTAAAACATATTACATAGTAATAGGAAACAAAATATTTAGTTTTATTTTAATAAAAAATTACTTTTTTTTCAAAATTGGAGGGGCTTTTGACAAATTTCACATAAAATATCACATACTCTGAAACACTGAAAACCTCAACTCACTTATCTATATGCTTGCCTATTAGATAAAGTATGATATGTAGGATTTTTAAATTGCTTATGTACTCTACAGATGTTTATCTCTTTGAAATAACTACTGCTTCTAAAGTAAACTTTTAAACACCCTGAACTAGCTAGATTTCCTTCATTGAGGTTACTTAAAACCAAGTACCTTAAAAAGTCTTTCCCTAAATTGGTTATACTTCACAGAGAGAAACACTTCTCTTGATTATTACAAAACCCACCACTGAAATCCTACTGATTCCCTTTTTCGTGTGCTAAAATGTGTCGGACTAAAGAACCTAAGAATTGTACTTTCAACAAAGGTTCCCTTTCAACTTGGATTTTAATTTATGGTTGTTCATGCTGATCACTTATTATGAGAATGAATAGGTGAACTTAAAAGCCTATGTTAAAACTACACCCTTCCTTAGTCTACTCATAGAGGAAAAAGCAGGAAAAAGGGAAGGAAATTATTATGACCATCAAGTTAGCAGCTTCTAGTCTGGCCATTCCTGATTGTAATCAAGCACCTTATGCTGACAGAATAAGAAAAAAGAAAGGCAAAACGGTGTACTTTCAAAGAAACTGTTAATTTTTTTTTTTTTTTTTTACATACAATCTGTATGAAACAAAACTTCCTGATTATCTCTTAGTAATGTTACATACTTTAGCCCTTTACTAAACTATAAGTCACTGTCCAAATCTAATAGATTATTTTAGGGATTCTATGGGGAGCACATACGCAAAATAGTTTTGTTTCATCAGAAAGGCTCTTCTCAAGAAATAGGGTTAAATGAGATTAATGAAGAGATTAATGAGGGCATGAGTTCATATTCTTTGACAAAGCTTGCTCACCATTGAATTGTTTGACAAGCACAATTTCACTGTCCAGACAGTAGCTTTTCCAGCTCGTTCAGCTTAGCTTTCCCCTGTAAGGCAAAGCATTTGTATACAGCCTCCCTCACTTTCTTCAGCCATTGAACTGGTAACATTCAATATTAAAACTGTCAGCTTTCAGAGTCAGCCAGCTCTGTGGCTTTTGTAAAACATTGCTCAATAACAGATCATAGCTAATCATACTGTATTTATAGACTTTTAAAATGCTTTTAAATATGATACCTGACTGTCACCCTGAGTTTTGCAGTCTTTTGATGTTTTCATTCTTGTGATGGCGTTCTCACACACTTTCTGTAAACATAGTTATGTTCTCACGTACTTTCTGTAAACATAGTTGTGTTTAGCTAACTGTTCTTTTTGTTTTCTTTCCTTCTTCTGAGGCGGAGAAAGAATGATGGTCTTTTCGTTTGACCAGTGTGGTTGGAGAGGTAGTAACCTCATCCTCCAATCCACAGTCACTCCTAGAAACAGATATATATGTTGTAAAATAAACAATGAGGCCTTTTGTGGCTTCTCCTTCTGTCCTGAGCTGAGCTGGGTCTGTGTGGTTCCTTTCGTGTCCGAGTACGACACCTGACAGTCATTATTTTGGGATATTTTGCAGCCTTGTCTCTAAATTTCAGGATCTGTCAGTCATATATAGAAATAAGCATTAACTCTTCCTCACTAATGTAATTAAAGTACAGATAAAAGAGGAAGAAAATACCATACTAGCATGAAAATAAATAACTCACAGTTTCAAAATTTTTTTACCTTTGAGCAAGTCCTTCCCAACTCAACACAAACTAGAAGCTTAGACTATGAGGCAAAGTAGTCAATACAGCCCTTTGCTTAGTCACAAAGATCAAAGTCATGAAAGTAAACATACAATTATCCTAATCAATCACTGTAAATAGTAAACTCTTGAGTAACAAATTGTGTCTATTCATAAGTATGTGATATTTTTCAAGTTCGGTTTCTTTAGTGACAAAGACTTGTTAGACTGTGACTGGAAGAAATGGCAGGTTGAAACCCCGACTGTCATGTACAAAATGTAAGTCAATGCAATGTCAGTGTAAAACAGCATGTGGTAGAACTTCTAGGGTTCAAATTCAAAAAGTAAAACATACGCATTCATAATTTTAAATTAAATTCCTTTCACCCTATCTTTCCTAATGCCAGCAGTGATTAGGTTGTTTGCCTAGTACCTGAAATACTAGATAATGCTTGATTACCTGTGAATTAAATGAAGTGTTCTTTTAATGAAATTTACACTGCTAGGAGCATTTAGGTTAAAGCCGTTTGTTCATAGGAGACATCAGTGTGTCCCACACTTTCGAGAAGATATTTTGTTAATTATATATTATATTGTACTATATATATTGTTATATACTATGTCTGGTATTATTGCATCTCTTGCTTCATTGTTACTTACTGGGTCTGTATTTAGTAACCCTAAACCATGGTACAGTGTACGTCTTTTCCCCAGTGTGAATCCCACACATTCAGTTTTCATTTTGTCACTCACTGTTTTCCCAAAATAAAGGTGGTGATTGATGCAATACACCTTTTCTCCATGACCCAGGTTTTTGCCACTTGCCTTCTCCTTTGAAAGAGGACTGTCTCCTGCAGTCTAGTTAGAGAAAACAGTGCAAGTGTTTTTTGGGGAAAAGGGGTGGCCATATTCCCTATAACAAAAAAAAACAACAGACAACTGTTGCAGTGATTCAACCCACTGGCAGGTCTGAGGGCATCCAGTGGGTTGATTTCCCCGCCCACGACAGTGGCTCTGAGGGCAGCACCGAGACTGGAGGGCTTGTCCCCCTGGATGTTACCCTTGGAAGCATCTCCTCCCACCATTCTAGTAAGTTCCTTGTTCCTCAGTTCTCGATTGGTTAGGTTGTTTTGCATATTCATGTACTTCATTGCTTAGTTAATTATGTTCTAGAAAGTTCATCTCAGTTGTAAACCCCATTGGCCTGTTTGCATGAGTTCCTCCCCCTGTTATCCCCCATTGGTTTCTTGTCATCCCTCATCAATTCCCCATTGGTTTATCCCTTGGATCCACCCCTGAATTTTCCCCTTACAAAAACTACTGGCAAGTCCTTCTCCTGGTCTTTTTTGGTTGTGCCTCTTTCAGGATGATGAGGCGGACACTGTTGCACCAAGAGGTCCTTCTCTCCTCCTTTGCCTCTGCCTGTTGCACAGCAACATCCTGACTGCAGCCTGCTCTTTTGAGAGCTAAGGGCAGAGGGCTCTTTAGAGAGCCAACTCCAGCTTGCTTCGCACCAAGTGGTCTCCCCGACCGGGACACTGCAGCACGTCGTCTGCCAGGCCTCCGGGCGGCCGAGTGGTCAGCGCGACAGACAACCTCACAAGAACTGCCTTGACATGAACGTTTCCTAGAATTGCTTGTTTGGCAGGAACTCTTTATTTCTAGATTTCATCTTAGATCCCCATTTATTTTCTAATATTGTTATAAATGCAGCTACTGTAACTGTTAGTTGACCATCTTGGGTAAGATTTTACACGTATACACATGAACAGTTCTTTGTCTCTTTGAGGTTTTTGTTTTATAGGCTTTATTCTTTTGACCATTAATTAAAATGTACTTATTACTACAATATAGTAATGAGTAATAGCCTTTTATGATTTTTTTTTACATGCAATCCATTTATATAAAAGAAAACTTTCTAAATTTTTGTTAGTAATGTTACATACGTTATTCTTCATAACACGTAGAACTGCCATATACTATACACCTTTTTGTTCTGAATTATCAAAGTTCCTTGGGTGCAGATTAGCAGTATTTTGGTACACTGTGTTTTCTTTTACTTTGTGTGTACATTTTGTGAAATAAGTGAAGCCGTGCTAAATTTTTGCTTGAACTTGATATTAATGAAGGAATGCATATTCAGTTTGACCAAAACCATTAGAAAAACACACAATGAAAAAATTGGCTGAAAATACCAAAACCAAAAATATTTGAAAGTTTTTACCTCCCAGAAAAACAATGTTTTGGAACTAGGTTTTACTCTGTTAACAATCAAAATCTGTTAATATCTCAGTCTTACTTGTAAGATATTAAACTGTCTTGCTTTCCCTTTTTTGTGGTTTCCTCTTTTCGCCCTGTAAATATCTTTGCACTTACAGAACTTATGATTCAGAGAATAAACTACAGAGCTTGCAAAGTTTATCCTCTACCTGTTTTTAAAGTCTCTCTACTAAGGATGTGTAGACATAAGATCAAGGATATCTCTTCTATCTTTCATGCATGAGCATAAATCCTGTAAAGTTTATAGGAATTGTGTGCATACTAAGTGAAAAATACTCCTGTGGGGTAATAAAAGGGAGTCTGGTAAGCTCAGTGGAGAGAGAAATGTCAGTGCCATACATTGAAAGAGTTCTGAATTGTCTGGAAAAAAATACATCTCACTTCTTACAGAATATTGTGAATTTCCACATTGTCAAACCCCATGTTTTTCTCCTTTAGGAAAGATTTCCTCATGGCTTTTCTCTACAACTCCTCCAAGGGAGGTAATCTGTATTTTGACTTTACATCCAGGTTTCTACATCACATAAAATGAGGTCGTGAATTGTTCAGTGCCATCAATTTAACGTGTATTGAGCTTCTGTGGGAGACTGTCACTTTCCCATCTACAGTAAGTCACTTATGAGTATAGCAGCAGTGATAAAAATAAGAGGGTTTTATTGCATCTTTTTGTTCTGTTCTTATCATATACTATCTTTTGCCCTCATGTTGCTTTCTGAAGGCAAATTATTTCACAGAAATGTTCAGCTTCACCATTTGTCATAGCTTAAGATTCCATTAAAGAAAACTCAAACTAAAACTTGGAGATGACTCCTAATAAATAGAAATGCAGGTATCTTCTGGGTCATATGTTGGCTTTACATAGAAATGCAGAATTGGTTTCTTTTAGTTCAGGGCTTTGTCCTTTTTCTTCTTCGATTTTCTACTGAAAAATAGCTTATGGTATTATATGTGACACTGCTTTTCAAGAAAATTATCTTCTTTTGGCATTCCAGCCTCATTCTACATTATTATTGTCTCTTTTTGGCATGTCTTTTGCATAATTCAACAGTACAGTCTGCAGTGGGTAAACTATATTTCAAGAAAAGAGAGCATCCAAATCCCTCTGCTCAGGGATGTTTTACAAGAATTACACTGCAGGCTGTGTTCTATAAGTTTGTGTCAGGGAATGCAGAACAATGAGTAATGGTGATCATAAATTACATCTAAATTAGACTTTCCTGCTCTGAGTCAGAGCCTCATGCAGTCGATGCTGTCCACACTGGACAACTGGACAGTTAATGTGACAGAACTTCTACACGTGTGGCTTTCCTAAGGTTCTCAGGCTCAAACTGCCACATAGCCATCATCTGTTTGGTCCAACAAAGTCACAGGAAATGTTTTGTGGGTAGGATAACTATCCTGCTGATGCTGCCCATTTGGGAGATGCACTGAGGGGTATTTGTAATATTTCAATACATGCCAAGACTTTGCTCCCTTTACACAAATGGGGTAGCTTTTTGTGGTACACCTACTACTGAAGAGGTCATAAGAAAGGACACCTAACAGCAATTAGAGTTTCTTATGCTAGTGACCTTCTTTGGAAGGGGATAAGTACGTACCTCCCTGGAAGAGAACCAGAGAGAACACAGAAATTCAATAATGTTCTCCTGAATTTTTATCTGCCCTGAGCTAACCTTTCCATAGTATTTGCTTAGGCTAATAAGAACAAACCACACAGATTGAAAGATGATTCCTCAAGGATGCAATCAAGGTAAAACTTAATTCTCCTGTGTCAGGTAGCTCAGGACACAGCAGAATTCCACCAAGCTCCATCAAGGGCAGACTGCTCCAGAGATCAAGGTCAGCCAACAGCTGAGGATGGCAATGAGGCAGCCAAGGGTGGAGACATGACTGCCAAACTCTGTCCCCACAGTCCCCTCACCTGCTCATGGTGAGCAGAGCAGGTCTGGTGTCAGCAGGAGTTGAGAGCACCACACAGGTCTGCAGCAGAGAGGTGTCAGCACTGCTGTGGCACAGCTTGGCCAGGACAAGGGACAAGAACTTTGAAGCAGGGCAGGGCAGACCTTGCTTTTCATGGCTCATTCTGCTGTCTGACCTGAGGTCACACAGCTGTACCACAGTCTAGGCTTAAGCCCATCCAGCCAAATACCTGAGGCTTTGAAAGGAAGAAGAAATTGCGCTCATGGCTTAAAGACATTTGGATTTCAAAAGTTACGACAGGATTTCATTTCAGTCATGTTGGTAGATACTAAAAACGGAACTAAAACAGATGTATCATATCCTTCAGTTTTTATACAAGTGTATAACCCCAACCAACCTGAAGGTGCTGGCAATTTTAGATTGTTTGTAGTGCTTGTTACCGAGAGATGGCAATTGATGGCATGAGGGGAAAGATGTGCAGCTCTATTTTGTAAATAATAAAGGGAGAACATTTCTGTGAAGTCATATCTGCAAGTCAAGCCTGAAAATTCTTACAGAAATTTACAAGTTACTAATTATAGAGCTTATTAATCTGCTCTATATTTACCTTGTAAATTTACTTTGGAGATTTACCTTGTCAATTTGTATTATTAGGAGACAAAGATAAATTGGTTTTGCATATTTTTCATGCTTCAAATTAATAGGTACAAAGCAATCAGGATACTTGCTAAAGCTGCTGAAAACTTTGTGATCAAACTCAGGTTCAAACTGGGATATTTGGCACAGTTTATATGAAATACAAATTTAGATAGGATTCACTGGCTCAAGGAAATAGGATGATCTCTTCAGGGCTGCATACCATTTTAATGTGTGACACTTTTTTTCAGCTCAGAGAAAGATGAGAACTTGTATGTATTCTCTTTGCAAATCAAAAGACATATTTAAAAAAAAAAGGGGGAGGGGGGAATTTTGCCAGAGCTATTCTAAAGGACTGTTGAAATTCAAGTAATCTGCATACCTGTATAAAAGGGACAGCTGATATAATTGAATGTGTTTTTCAACTCATCTGCTTCCACGGATGAAACTGATTCCAACCAGCTTCAGCCATGGACTTAGCTATGCACCACATGCAAATTCCCAAGCAGAGGATTCAAGAACATTCATACAATATGAACCTGTTTTTCACAGTCCAGTGCATTTACTGCTGAACAGATGTTAAAAGGAAATTTAGGCACTGAGGGCCAGGACTGAATTATCAGCTCCCAAAACTGGCCTGTGCAACCATGTTCCTGCCAAGTCAGTGAGTGTATGATACGCATTTGGCTTGTGTTCAAGTCTCACTGTGTGAAAGCCAACAATCTGTGTCAATCAAAAGACTGATAGATTGCAAAATGGTGTGCAATTTTAATTTGGTGAGAAGTTGGAGATGAATTTTGATGTCTGAAATATACACTTACTGTTTTAAGGCAATCTAACACTGAACATGAGAGGATTAGAAAGAAAAATAGGAATGTGTTCAGGTATACTAAGGTAATTGGTGAGTCTGTACTTCTATTAATTTCTTTATAAGCAATAATGAAATGTGGTAAATGCAAAAGTATATTCATACTCAGACTGGAAGGGAAGACTGTCACAAAAAATACAGCCACCACTACTATGCTTCCCATCATTAACTTTTTAATAGTAGGAACAGAGTCTTGTTTAGACACTGCTACAATTGAAAATTATTGCTAAATTTGTCACTTCAGGTGGTAAATTCTGTTACCTGTATTCAGTGACCACTTTTAGTGTAACAACAGTAGAAAGAAATTTGCCTCTGCTGACACATTTTCCTCCTACCACTTTTCTTCTTGCTGTCCTTCAGATTCCTCCTGTAGGATTTATTGGCCAGAGATCCTGTTTGGGAATATGCTTTCCAGGATCACTTTCATTAGTGATCTGGGCTTGTAGCGATTGAAACATCGACCCAGATCAGCAGGGAAACTGAATCGTTTAGTCAAAGGAAATGAGCTTGTTTTTATATACCTTTTCAAGGCACAGTATTTCCTTACACGGTAATTCTCACTACGTGACCTATCCCATGTTGCCATGTCAGCAACAGGCTTTCTGAATGTCCTTCTATGGGATGATCATGCACTGTTCACCCGTCTGTCAGCTTCTGGCAGGCTCCTTTCCTCCGTGACACCTCCTCCCCTCAGGGTCAGGCAGAGACAAGCCTCTCTGTGCTGCTATATGCTCCTTTGTGCTGCCATGTGCTTCTGCAGGCACGTCCCACAGCCAGCAGCTCAACTCCAGCACATCTCTTCCCACATGGGTTCATAATGTAGAACAATGGGAATGATAACCCAAAATCTGTATGTATAGTCATTTCATACTCAGGAAAGTTGATTTTTTTGAAATTTTTAGACAAAGATAGTTTTAAGTACAATATTTCCATTTCTGGTTAGGCATAAAGGCTTAACTATGAATATTTGGATCCTTTCACTCAGTTTTTACAGCATAAGAAGTGCTAACAGGTGACCATGTATTGCAGCTAGTATCTTTTTTAGGGGGGAGGTGTGGATGGAAGCAGATGGTTATGTTCCTGAAGGTGCAGAGAAAAGAAGAAATCCATTAGGTAGTGTAATTTTCTATCCCAGTTCTTTTGCAATTATTGTAATGAGAAAAAAGTCCGAATTGCTTTACAGTATATTGCAAATATTTCTTCATAAAAAAATTCAATGTTAACTATACAAGTAGTAATCCCACTCAAAATATTTGATAAGGCATTTAACAGAAGTTTTGGAAAGACAGTAAGTATCCTTGTCTTGGCTTCTCCTTTCTGTTCATTCAGCAACAAACCAGCCAAATAATCATAACTGTTAATTCGCACATCCATATACTCAGGATAAGAGTATTTAGGCTAAGAAGTTTTTAGGATGGCTCCAGCCTAACTTAACTGTACTCATCTAATCATTACTGTATTTGCGTTTTTCAAATGCATACTTTAGTACAGGAAACAAATAATTAGAGGCGTTGATTACACTGTGATCTGTTGTAGTGATTTTTAAAAAGCCTCAGCTAAAATGTACTGATGTCCTAAAGAGGCTCTGCATTATTTTTGATGAAATGATTGTTCTTAATATATTTTAGGGCAAAATCTAAAGGAATAATTTATGTTATCTGCAGCTCTTGTTTAGGTTAAGCAAGTTCCGATATTTGCTTTGTTTTGAACTAGAACCCTGTTAGAGTCAGAACTCAGCTGTGAGGGTGTGAATTACAGCTGACTTGATTTTATGGCCTCAGAAAGGACAATAGCTGAAATACTTTAAACCAAATCTCCTGTATGTTAAGGCTAAAATCCAGTCAATTAGTATATGATTTGCTGGCTAATTATGGAGCTTGAGTGGAGTATTTAAAACATAGAATATAGAAAAAATTTCCTAATGGAATTCATGAAAATACTCATAAAATCTCACTCAAGAAACCAAACCAAACCAAATAGAATTTTATCATGTTTTAAATGGTACTCCTTAGCCTCTTGTAAACATAGGAAAAAACCCCGAGCAAATCAACTGATTTAAAATCTCCTTCACTTTATTAACACCATTCTCCTTGACTTTACACCATCATTTTCTGCGTGCGTGTATTTATGAAAAGATAAAGCAAAATTTTTGCATTCTGTGTAGATACTTTGTTACTAGTCTTCATATGCCAACTGTGAAACAGTGTTTATAATTTCAAACACTGTGTGAGTAAGTTTTGTAAAATCATTTCTCCGAATGCTCGTATAAAGGATTCAGATAAAAGCCTGAGTGGTCTATTTCAAGAAAGACTCTTTAATGTCACCCCTCTATGTAACGATTAAAAGATGCCCATCTGAGAGAGGAATTGTATCCTACAATTCTAAGAGGATGCTGCTTTTGTAGCCAAGGCAAAGCATGTTCTATTCAGGCCTTGAGTGTGTTTTGTTAAACAGATGTAGTGCTATTGGATGAAAAGGCCTCAGAACAGTTCCTCAGTCAGCTAAATTCCAAAATGGAAAAAGAAAAGTTGTGCTGCACTCAGAAGGACATGCCTTATCGATTTTATCTGCCTGGGGTAGAAAGATTGTTATCAAAAGAGTAAAAAAAATTAACAAAACCTAAAACATACCCCAAACAAATTTTCTCAGTGTAGAAACTATAAACTTCCATATTCTATTTAAAAGTAGAGTGTAATTTTCATTTCTTGAAAGGAAACCATAGTATTTATATGAACTTTGATATTAACACTATGTTACTCTAGAAACAAATATTTATTTGTAAACACATTATGAGCTACGGTGAGCACTTTCATTGAAGAACTATGCCCAGTATGCACTGAGGTATATTGAAGATAGTCTAAGAAAGAGAACAATAGGAGCTATTAAATTTTGTTAATGATGGAGTTCTTTTTTGAAGGTTTCCCACATGAAATTTTAAAAGAAACAAAGTTCCCTTTTTGGTTAGTTCAGTATATGACTCAACATTAAAGGACTATTTTTTAACATGATTTTATTGAGCCTTTTTCATTGTTTTTCATTACAGTGGGATTATTCAATTAATCTTCAGGTAATTAACCTCTATTTACCTTTGTAAACTTCTGCATTGGAACTCATGACAAGGGGATGGAGATACTACCTCTCTCTAATCACAGAGTATCAGTGGATGAGCTATTGTATGACAAATGTTAAGTGTAAAAGGTATGATTACTTAAATTTAGAGCTATCTTATCAGAAACAATAGTATAAAGGCAACTTTTCAAAGAAGCATGCCCAGAGTTATTAAAAGGAGCTGATTTTTGAAAGAATCGTTTCATTATGCACAATCCTGAAACTCCAAAGTAGCAAAGGCAGAAGTTTTGTATTAGTTTACATCATACCAAAGGGGCTATAGAAAGCCAAATCAGGTGACAACATTTAGAAATTAAGGGCCAGATTCACTAATCTAAATATGGTCCCTATGTGCCATTCAGCTGATCCTAAGTGGGTGAGATGCAGAAAAAAACTTTAAGCAAGGATCCCTGACATAAGGCAAACTAACTAGTTTGCCAGGACACTTGAAGAGGTGGGGTGGTGTTGGGTGTGTATGTGGGGGTGAGATGCTGCAGTGTTTCTCAACCCTTCTTTGCACTGGAAAATCTGGCAGTCGGCTGATTAAGAGTCCATTAAGGATCCTGCAATGCTCTATGAGCAAAGCTACTAAATAAGAGCTCTAAATGGTGCATAATCACACCGTGGAAGAACTTGCTTCTGGATTTCCCACTGAGCTCTGAGCAGAGGCAAATATCATGTGGCAATTTGGAAGTTACTATTCTTTGTGGTTTAACTGTACTGGACATTCCATTACTCTCTCAGCATGAATTCCATCTGCCCAGCTGCTAATGTTTATTCTTGACACTTCAGTAGAATATAATGTGCCTGAAAACATCTTAGACATTGTGTATTACTCTTTTCTTGAACAGATGTATCACTACCTTTTTTTTTTTTTATAAGTATCACTCAAACAACTGCATATGATCTGTTCTCTGCCCTTCCTGAAATGACCTATATGGATTTCTTGGTGGTGTTTCTGAACAGCTAAAAGCTTTTTAGGGCTTCCCAGTATCTGAGGAAATTTATTAACTTAGCTTTTTCTGTGATTTTGAATGCTTTTCCCCCCGTCCTGTGAAGAAAGGAAGAAGGAGGAATAGCAGAAGATGGATTCTGGTACTTGAGTGCTGTGAGAACTAGGGATGACTCTCTCCTTGCACAGGCTTCCTTACACCACCCTGTTGGGAAAGCAGCAGACACCAGTATCAAAGCTGATGTTGTTACAGCCTCAATTATTTCTCCCTTGTTTTTTGATTGCCTGTGGCTGCAAATCTTGAATACGATTTGATTTCATCTCACAGCTCTGAAACCCTGTGAGAGGGTTACTCTGAGTTTCAAGCATCTTTACTTGCATTTGAAAGTCATGTAGGTTTGACAAGGAGATATTTTGAAGTAATTCTGTTAAAAACCAGTAAAGCTCTGTGGATATTTAGGGAAGATTTACAATATTGGTTTAAACTAGAATTAAACCGATTCAAATTGATATGACCTGGATATAGATTGAATCACAATGTCCATGCAAGGTTTTGTTGAGGTTTAACAATGCATTACTAAGCTAATATAAAAAGTGAATTTGCTTAGATTTAATCATAGAAGAAACATGGTTTAAAGCCATATAAGCTCTGAAATTTAGGTTCGGTGCCTAGATTCTCTATTGTTTTTCAGCTCACACTTTCCTCAGTCAATATATCAACATATTCCTTAAATAGTCTACTTTACGAACTAGCATTGAGTAAATACTTTACTAAGCGTTGTTAGAAATAATTACAGGCAAAGGGATGATTTACAAAGGAAGCCATAGTGTAACAATTCTGGGGAACATGATAAGAATGTTAAGAAAGTTAATGTTTTTCCAGATAAACTATTTCATAAAACTCTGCAGTTGGAAAATTAATGCCTTTTTGCAATTTTTCCATTACAGGGAATTATTTTAATTCTACAGAAAAATCATCAGCCAGCTGAAATTGCTTTCAGTAGAGAAAAAATACCTTAATGTTTTACAGTGTCTAACACTTAGTGAAGAATTAGCACCACTATATATCTTACACCACCTCTATGTCATTTACAGTTCTAACAGTTGTAATATTAATTTACTTCATTTCTGTGTTATCTCTAGCTTCCATTTAAAATCAGAAACTTCATTTTATATATTTTTAATTTGAACTAGTCTTGTTCTGAATTACTCATCCATGAAGATTGAAACAAAATAGGCAAGCAAGCACTCCCAAATAAACATATTTTTATGTTTATATATTAACATAAAAATAAAATTAAAATAAATTTACATGTTAAGAAATCCTAGTGAACGTGACTCCCTACGAGTGTTTGTAAAAACCAGTATAGGTTGGGATCCTTAGCCTAAAGTTCACCAAGAACTCCTCACGTGGAAAAAGGAGCATAAATGTTGCTGGCAGAGGGAATAAAAATGTATAATGTGAAACCAGTGAAGTGACAGCCTCAATTTGTTCCCACTAACTTCGTGTAGTTTCCTGACTGAGGCCGTTGGGATGTATAGCTCCCGAGAAACTCATACACAGGTTACAGCTGGTGGGTTTCCAACATGCCTGCACTGCCTTGGAGAAAAACCAGCAGAGCTTTGAAGTCAAAGCTAAAGCCTTGAGGTGAGATTCCTGCATCTTTAGCTTTCTTGATGCACACCTGGGTGCCAGGTCTGTAGTGCTTGGACTTTTAAACCCCCCACTGTGTGGAAGAAAAGTCCTTGTTCTGGTAAAGCTGCCCAAGCTTTTTAGATGGTGATCACAAATCTAGAAGATGATGGCCTTTTGAGAAGTCCCTATATTAGGATGGTTCCAAGAGTGGGAGCAGCTTGTCAGGAAGCTTCCTTTTGCTGCAGGAGCCTTCAATCTTGTGATCTTCAGTGCTGTGTGACACAAAACCAGTTCTTTTGGGGTCTCATGTTACAAAACAAGTTCATTATAATAAGACAGCTGATTTTCACTTTCCTTAACTGCCAGCCCAACCTGAACAAAAGATTTTAATGTAAAAAATAACGAGATGACATTGTTACCAGACGGTAGCATTATACTTTAGGCCCGAATCAGGGATAAAATCTTACAGGCAGGCTATAATCAGAAAAGAATAGCTGCATTCCTGTGATGCAATGTTATTTAATCACTGACTTTTGAAGCATATTGGCTGTTACATCACCATTTCCTTGGCTGAGTCAGTTCTTCCTTAATTGGGGAACAGAGAAAAGCATGGGTACGTAAATGCAGAATCTTATTTAATCTTCCAAGACATAGTGAGGCTGCGAGGAGCATGGAGGGCTGGGGGGAATCTCACACCCCTTCAGTCAGAACATGAAAGCAGGAAGGGAGTTTTTACTGCATGGAGGCTGGGTGAGCAGGAAAAGATGATCTCACTGGGAAAATTACTGTTACTATTTCACTGTGAGGAGGTAGCCACCTCCAGAAATGTATTATTGTCATAGTAGTCTGTATTAAAATAATACCTGGTTCAGAGTGAATTGCTGTCATTAATGATGATTCTGAGGCTGTAAAAAGTAGTAAAGTCATAAGTCCTATATAATTGCAGAATAGTCAACTACTGTCACTGCAATGGCTGTTATCTAATCAAACACATAATTTGTTTGAATATATTAGGCCATTCTAAATCCATTAAGTTTATTGTGGTTGCCTGTAATCTAGCTGACCTATAACTTGACTCTCAATTTAACCTTGTTGTATTGTGTAGTATAAATCTACTGTGCTAAATAAGCATCTATTGGAAACAAATTCTCTGAAACCAGAATAACAGAAAATGGACATATTTCTGCTGTTGGATATTATTTAATCTTGCTTCTAGAGACAGGAACTGTACAGGATTCATTCTGGACATGGTGTAAATAGGAAACCAAGATGAAACCTAAGCGTCCAGAAAATCTGAAATCAAGCAATTACTTAGTATACTGAGCAAGGTGATGCAGTTCTCATTAATTCTTTCCCTTTGACTGACAGCTAACCTGTGGCAGCTAAATATCTCTTGTTTAATGATATCTCTCTTTTTTTCATTCAAAAATTTCACCACATTTGATGTTGATCCAACTAATTCACCAACATTTTAATCTGGGAAAAGATGAGTTTTCTACCTAAATCTTTCCTATAGTCTCAGCTGCATGCAGCGTTAAGTAGAAACTTCCTTTCCATATTAGTGGGTGATGATCTTTTCATTTAAACTGCTGTCTTCTAGCTGTAACCAGGTGCTAGTATGGGTACATTAATTTTTTTTCAAGACACTGTCTTTCAGCAATGAAAGAAAATAACAGCAAACCATCTCATCTTGGTAGTTAAGTGTCTCCCTATACTTCCCCTGCTGAAGAATTGCTTAAAACCATTAACGGTGGTATGAAAGGAAAGTTCTCTATCCTTTTAATATTTTTTGTATAATTCTCTCCAGTATGCTCTATTTTTCAAGGGATACCCAGGCAATAGTTACAACTCACTTTCACAGGCTGAAGTTAATTATAATTGCGACTAAACTTATTGGTTATCTAAAAAAACCCAGAAATCTCAACAAATAAGAAAAAAACACACAACTGCAGCTCTGCGAGAAGGCAAAGTTTGTGCTGCAGTAGGCTGGAAACTGAAAATTAAAAGGTAAGTAAAAGGCGTATATGGGCGTCAAAGAAACTACTGCTCTTTGTCAGTGTGAATTGAATACATATATAATAAAATGTACTTTGCACATTCTTATTGTGACTTACCTCTGAGTAATCTACACTCTGCTAAATTCTGAGTATTCTCCATACAACATAACTCACTGGTAGTAAAGTTTAGCTAAACTTTAGCTGCAATCAAAGCTATACGAGGCTTTCACATTTTGCCAGTCACTTCTTTTGACTAGGAATTCATAATCTTTTTTTATGGTTGCAGCCTAAATAACCACCTTCTTTGCAGGCACTCTTTAAATAAAACATTAAAGACATTTCACATCTTCTCTCCTTCCCTTTCTTAGTTCAAGTTGTTCAAGAAAGAGGATAGGGACTCCCCTAATAGCAGTCCTCTTTTTCTAATGTGGCTCCGTGGAACCAAACTCAGTAAGTTCTTTGTGCTTTATACTGATGACAAATGAACTTATGTCTGAGTGTCACCAGCTGTACTTGTTTCTGCCTGGTCAGGATCATAAAAGATCATTTAAATTGCAAACTTGCTTGTGATCTCCTATCCCAAAATTCCTGTATAAGTTCAATAATGTCTTTGTAAAATACAGAGAAGTAAGCAAATCACCTTTTAATTCTTATAAATCGCTGTCAAGGAGGTATATCTCTACTATATGAAGACTTTCCTTGTGATTTCAGGGTATTGGAATGGCACTTTTTTCTTATGTTTTTTGTCAATATATTCACCAGACATATTTGTGTCATATAGAAATATATTCAATTTATGTTGTGTCTACATTTCTTTGCTATTTTTATTAAAGGATTTCTTATATTATCAACATTGCTGTCACCTTATTATACCTTATTGACTTTCTCTCACAGTCTAGAAGTTGTTCAATAAAACTTGTCACTCTTTAAAACTTATATTCTTCCAAGTATAGCATTTCATTGAACCAGACAAAGTGAAAGGACAGCTCTATTTTTGATAACACAGTAAACACATTGCACAAGAAAGGCTGTATAAAGTATCCAAGAAATGAAATAATGCTCTCTTTTAGAAGCTATGTTTTTAAACTACCCTTCAGTTGCCAAAAGACAATATCCATATCTGTTCCTGTGCAAGCAGAGAGGTGCAGAAACAACTAAAACCATTAACGGTGGTATTCTGCGTTGCCGATAACTGAACTCTCAAATGGAAGAAAAGCATTCCAGTCTTGGGAAACATTTTTTTTCCTGACAAAAAGCATTTGGTAAACAATTACCAAATTCACTATCTTGTGATTGCTAAAGCAATGATTTTTAAAAAACTTATGATTCAGCTTCTCTGAAATTAACCTACTTGTATTAATAAGTCTTTTAAGAAATACCTGTGCCACTCAGAGAATGCTCAGTTGCACTTCAATTGATTGCAAACAAAAGTTAACTTTAAATAATACAATTTTCATCCAAAATATGTAGTATATATCATAGAAAATGTATTAAATAGTGATATGTTAGCTGCAATAAATATTATTTTAAATTATTGGTTTAGATTTAAGCATTAAGATTTCAATAAATTATTCAAGAAATTTTATTTTAGTGTCCTTCTAAAGGCATATCTGAAAGTTATTTTATTACAGTAATAAAATATTATGTAAAATAATTATGTGAAAGATAAATGGGATTTTGTCAATTAGGTGAGCACATGTTAACATTATATGTAAAGTTTCAGTTGCTCAGGTACATGTAGCACCAGCAAGCAATTAACATCTGTGCTAGACCATCAAATCGTTGATAATGATATTTCTTGGGTAAAACCTTGAAATTCTAATGTTGCTTATAAGCAAACTATACGCTATTACTCATGCTTAATAATTTTTTTTAATTGGCATAAATGGAAATCTTTATGGGTTGCTTGCAATAAACTACAATTTTGTGAACAATTTATTTCAGATTTATGTTTCTGGAAACTTTAAAATAATTCCTGCATGAATAAGAATAAAAGTTTTCTAAGCTCCTCCATGAAATAATACAGAATATGTATTTAAACATTAGCATCTAGTACTTATGTTAGAAAATAGACCATTGTATTGTTCTATAAAATCAAGATGTTTTTCTTTTAACTGCGAAGTTCATTGGGATCACTGAATGTGTGTCTCTGACGAAACAGGAGAGGCTGGCTATTTTCAAGCAAGGGTCGGTGGCGTCCCTAGTGTAATGCCACGGAGATCTGTTCCCGAAATACTCAAAATAGTGGGAATTCTGCCTCTGAGAGAGGGAACAGCCAATAGAGATTTTTATTTATGTCCTGTTTTCAGTGTGGTACGTATCTGAGTTTTGATGAATGTTCCAGGCTTCTTCCCAGAGTTTACCAGCTCTGACTGCTGTTTCTATGTTGCACCATCCTTGGATGAGCTAGTGACTTTCAGGAAACTGTGTCTGCTTGGAAAAAAAGCAACGCAACATGTTTAACTGAACTCGTGCCAAGAATTTTCATTCAAGATTCCTGAGGTTTTTATTCTTGACTAAATCTCTCCCTGTACTGTTTGTTATAAAATATCAGCATTTTGTAAAATGAGCTTCAAAATTTGTTAAAATCCTATGGGGAATGTAGTACCTTGAAATTTATGATGAAGTATTGTGGTTAATTATTAGATCATTAATTTAAAAAAAAAAAAAGGAAGAAAAGGGACATCAATAACCTCTATATAAGCTTTTCAATTGTCCATCCTGGAAAAGAATCACAGGTGAGCAGCAGTCTATGAAGTGATATTAATTATTTCTTGTCAAAAAATATGCTGTGATCATTCACAAATCAGTAGGTCCAGATCTGCTGTTTGAAATAGATGTGCCAATTTCATTTGTAAAGTGAGGATTGCCTTTTGCAATTTTAGTGAAGCTAATGTAAGTATAATAACTATATCAGAACGTTTTAACTGCTTCAGTAATTTCATCATTAGGAGATGAGGACATATACATGATGTGGTAGATATAAGGGACCACATTAGGTGTAACAAATCATGTTATAGCTGAGAATTACTTCATTCAGTGTTGTTGTATGCTATTAAAATGAAGAATTAAAACAAGAGCACTGTTTCTAGCTGTCTCCTACATCAGTAAGTTTTAAAGGCTCATCTTTAAAATTCTTCTTTGCATTGTTCATAATTTTGACAATGCAACCAACAGTCACAACGTAACAATTTTTTCTTTGTTTGTTTAACACTGAGCAGAGTAGTCCTTTACCAGTTAAAGATGGATGAGAGCCTACAAATTTCATTTTTTCCATTCCTTGGCTCCATAATTCTAAAATGAAGACCATAACCAAATACCTCCCTTTTTGTATCCCATAAATATATAAAATAATAATAAAATTAAAATTTATGGGCAAATAACACTATGAACATAATAATTTGCAACCAGAATAAATAATATGTGAGGGTTGAACTGCTGCAGTTGTCTTCATACTTTCTCTTTGCTCAGTCATATGTCTGCTGCTATCATCCAAGATTTTTGTTTGTTCCTTGGTATAAACAAAATTCATCTCATTATGACAGCAGTCATAAATACATTTGACAATACATTATGATAGCTTAAGGAAGTACAGTTGCCATTCTCCATAAGATAGTTTTTCATGTTTAAAAAGCAACAATTTATTTATATACATTTTGACACCTATTACGTAAAGGTATTTACCTTTCTTTTCATCAGATAAAATTCTTAAACTCTGACTCCCTTACTGTTTTTAATGTGACTTCTTGTTCATCATTTTATTGAGTAAAGAAAAAATTTGCTAGTTTTGTTAGTAATAATGTACTATCACAACTGTGCCTTACTAGATCATCAAATCTAGTAAATAAATAACAATCTAGATATTTTTCCATAGCAACTCTTTCATGCAAAACATGAACAGCCAGCATTTAGTTGGGGAAGATATTCAGTAGCTTGCCTGAGCGATCATAAATCAGTTTTCAGTCACACCTTTAATCTATTGTACTTTTCCATAATGAATTTAAGCTTTCATCGATTTTTATACAAAAGTTTTTTTATAGCAGGTAAAATAGTATATTTTCCACAAAGTCATTTTTAGTTCCTAATACCAAATCACTACCTTCCCTTTTAAAAAGCAAGTTATTCTGGAACTGAATTATGTGAGGTGACTCACTGCTAAATTTTATCTTCTCTAAGGTGGAGCGCTTTCAAAAAGAAGTAGCTGAGAAGGTGTAATTACACATACTTTATTTTTAACCCATTTTCTTCTAATATCTTTGCCCACACTTCCCTGCTCTGAATAAGCACTGTTGCTTCTATACTGTCTATGACTTTAATCTCTTTAATACCTAAATGTTAGAATATTTGACACAGGGACTTAGGACAAAATTCTTAAATGAGAGCTCTGTGAACAGTTTGGATGACTGCTATATTACATTGCCCAAATGCTAAATTTCTATTCACTTGGTTAATTCAAATAACACCCTTGGTCTTGAGCTTTATTTATATGTTTGTTTTAATATTTTTGAGACATCATTAAAAAGAGAAAGTAAGACTTACATGAAAAATAGTATATGGATTTAAATTTAACAGGCTTTTTAGGATGTCAAATATTCTTTTGGTTGTTGGTAATTTCTTTCATATGCATCTCCTTGCCATTGATCTTTGCCCTTCCATTTTCACTAGTTTGAAGAATTCCAGTGGTTTTCAAAGGCTGCTAAAGCCTACATCTGTGCACAGGTAACAATGCAAAAATGCAAATTTTCAACCTAAAATGAATGAATCTGCGTAAGGGAAGTGTTTATTGCTGTCTTTTATGACTACAGTTGATTTAAACTTAGTTGTGTTTTACAGAGGAGCTGACATTGACAAATGAGAGGATTACTCTGGATAAACCGTGTAATAAAATCTTACCAACTACTGTTGTCCATCAGTAATAATATGGGAAATAATTGCAGGCCCTTGCATAGAAAATGCTTCTGTTACTCCAAGGATCTGGCAGGACAACAACTATCTCTAAAGAAAAGAAAAATAGTGACATTTCAATTAGTCAATTCCTGTCTCGATATTTACTTTTTTAAGACTGAGCCACATAATAGCAGTAAGGTAACTTTGTAATTTTCTGGTTCTTTCTGCTTTTCTTAACTTTTCAGCTTCCCGAATCTGTACAGTTATTGTTACTTGTGTTGATAATGAAGTTGTGCTTTCAAAGGATTGCCCACTGCCTTCAATACAGCATTGTTCCTAATAGAGATGTAATTCCTAACAGGTATGAGTCAAGAGGTGCTTTTCTGACTCACCTTTCAGTTATTTCAGTGTATAATTTAATTTTAAAAAAATTATATCTCTGCAAGAATTTCTCAGATGAGACCCAAAGTCTTTCTAATGGTCTTCTAAAATGATGTGTGCTTTTAGCTGTTAACTAGTTGATCACAGCTGCTGAAACAGTTAACTAGGCTGCACCTAAACCAACGTCCCTCAATAAAAGATGTTTTTGCTGTTACCTAAACTTGAACAGTTGTAACAAGCAAACCTTGGCATTTTGCTGGATTTATAAATAAAGGAATATAGAGTCTGCCTTCCTGATGCTAACTTTGTGCTTGAGAAAAATTTTGTTGCAGGAGATGTAAATTCCACTTGAATTTCCCTACTTTAGTTTGTGCTCTTGAAGCCTTTGGCTACCTGCACAAAAAAGCTCTCTTACCCAACATTAATTTTATTTCAGTGTCTTCACATTATGTAAATGTTTGGGTTCTTCATACAGCCTTGTAACTGAATCTTGAAATCTCAGAGTCAGAATGTATATGGAACAAGGGGACAGGGGGTTTTCTCCATTCTTTTGGTGAGACATAGTCTTTTCATGTTTAGTATAATGCCATGCTTGTTGTCATCAATATAGACTACAGGCTGTGGTATAATAGTGCTGTCTTTGGTGGTGGTGTTAGAAGTTTGTCACCATTTCAAGTTCAGCTTGTTCTCAGTAGTTCTCTTGTTTGGATTTTTTTGTTGTTGTTGTTGCTGGGTTTGTTTTTTGTTGGGTTTTTTTGTTGTTGTTTGTTTGTTTGTTTTTTAAATTTTTATTTCAGTAAGTTTTCTGGTATGCTTAAATAGCAATGTGTGCATAGAAGTTTTGGGGGCAATTGCTCCTCAACCTTCCCAATTTGAAGAGTAGTACTTGTTTTACTACATCTGACGCCTGGGTCTAGGAGTCATCTCCAAATTACTCCTCACACCCTTCTCCAATAGTTAGAAATACTCCCTTGGAAAATATGCTATTTTCCCCCTCCATGCAGCATTTCTAGATTTCTTATTCTACTTTTCCTCCCTTCTGACCATAATACTGCACTTCGCCACATCCAGCTTGAATTCCTCCATTGTGCTCTTCTTTTGGAATTAGAAAGAGCTTTACTTTACATGTAGAGTTCTATGCAGTGGGTGGGTATACTGTATAAACAACTCTCCATATACTATACAGTGTATAAAAGAAACATATTGGTCTTTTATTCCTTTCTGCTGGCTCTAAACCCTACCAAGCATTACCTTAAATGTCTCTTGAGTGGGTATGATTTCAGAGTTGAAATTCTGCATAATTTTGTGACCTACTGAACTCTGCTTCCACATCTTTCTATCTACCTAAAGGTTCCTGACGTGTTCTCATCAATATTTCTAGTCTCTCCTGGCCAGCCTTGTTGCTTTTCTCTTGCATTTCTTCTGCATCCATCACAATGTTTCATCCCCTAATTTTCTGCATTGATGAGCTGCCCATTTCTGCTTCAGTAGTACCAAAAAAAACCAACTCAAGTGACTCTTTTGTCTCATGTACCTACGTGGAGAGCAGAATGATAAACTATTTCCTTCTAAGTAAATAAAATAGTGTGTTATTTGAACTGATTTTAATAAACTGTAAAACTGACTAAATTATCTCTGTGTGTGAATGACTCAAGTACCTGCCAAGTGTCTTTATTCCTCTTGGGGACATGGTTGTGTGGTTTTTTTCTCAATGTTTTATGACTTGTGAAGAATAGATGAACAAAACTTTAAAAACCTGCAGTTTCCATTAATGTTTTTATATCATAGATACTTGAAAAAAATCATGTATTATTCAATAGAAATGATTTTTTCGTATTTTCTCACACCTGTGGGGTTTATTTACTTGGAATTTTTTTCCCCATTGCTTATGAAACGTAGTTCCTGTATTGGTTTTATGCATGTAAACCTTCAGGGCACAGAAAGACAATGGTACATATTAAAAATAAAGTAGATTTACATGCCATGCTTTCTCAGTTAAAGCTTCCGTTGCAGAGGAAGAAATTATAGATTCACCTTCCCCGGTATTCTGGGTTCTCTTTAGTTTGGAAGGTTGAGTGCAAGGATGTAAATTAATGAAAATGTAAAAGTGTGCTTCTTCTTTGGAGGGGTTATTTTTGTTATCTATTTCAGTTGAGGGAGGTACAATTTAATGGCTTAAATTTGAGTTAGGGAAATGGGAATTTCAGCTGATAGCTAATGACTTGTGAAACTGACTTGAACAAATCTTCTATGATGTCCCCATGACAACTCTTGGCTTTAGCTTTGAGTAACATTAACAAGTGCTTTGGAGAGATGTCATCAGCTTACTGGCTGAGACTCTGAATGAAATTGGTAGACTTCACTTTACAGGTCTTTCTCTACTTATTGACTGCTGGCCAAGGTCTGGCTCAGAATCCAAGATAAGTAAAGCCATAAGGAGGTGGTCAAGAACATACAAAATAGTTCTACCTTTGCATAATTCCTGTGGATCTTACAGTCACCAAAGCTGGTACAGAGACAAAATGCACCCCTGGTCTGGGCAGTGGAGCTTGCAGACATGCTTTCCTATCACTTGCAGAGTACTGCAACTGTGGGAGGTGACCTACAGCCGCTTGTGATTGTCTTCATTTTTCACTGGCGAATCAGTACCTAAAGATGTGTGTCTTCTATTCTAGCTCTTAATTTGTGGGGAGAAATGTCACTGAAATAAAACTCTGATGTCAGACCGATAAAGAACACTGTCCTTTTCATCTGCATTTCATATTCTTATGTTATAAATCCTTGACTTTTCACTTGAAAGTGTTCCTATAAAAGGCAGTGCAAACCTTTTAATTTTACATTTGTGTCTTGCCCTGCAGCTGTACTGAAAAATCACTATTCTACAATTAAAACTATTTTCCTTGGTGGCACGCTGTTAGAGTCTGGTTCTTTTGTTGGCAAAAGTTTCTTGTGTATGAACATGTAATTCTAGGTGAGTCATTACTCAGTTGAATGAAGCTCACAATTATGTGGAATACCCAACGACACAGCTCTTTGAGAATAATATTTCTGGGAATGCATTTAGTATTTAGCTCTCTGCCAACATGATTCTCCTTTGAGAGCTTGGGTCTTTATTTCAGCTATGGTATAACTGACATTTTGAAGAGTTACTGGGAATACCTGTAAAACTATAACTGTATTTGATGGAAGGAACCTTATTATGGCAAAACATCGTTAATACAAAACATAGTCTTGCAGTTTTCAAAAGTAAAATGTGAAGATTAAAAAAAAATGAACTATTTGTACTCAGAGTGGCTTAGGTTGCACCAACTGGTAAAGTCATACAGTACATATGAAAATGGATGTGCTGCCTCTGAGTAAAAAGTGCTGCAAGAGTTCAGGTGTTTCTACAGCTGCTGGGCAAGAATAGTGCTCTGAATGCCCAGGTGGAACTGCGGAATGCTTGAATGGAAGAATGGCTTGTGCCTTCTCTTTTCTTTCTCCAGTAATTTGTTAAGGAAGACTTAAATCAGCATTTATATTTCACCCTGGCCAAATACACAATAGAGCACTTTGAGAGCCAAAGTGGTTAACTTTATTCAGTTTCATAGCTTTGAGACAGGAGTTTCAGTGAAATCTATAGCAATCAAAACTAAGCCCAGGCTGGTCTGCCTTGGAGTGATGGAGATGTACGTGTTGAGTCTAGGGCTAGCCTAGACTGTCTGAAGAAAAGCTGTATCCTTTAGACGAAAAGAAATGCCAAGGCTATTAATGGAGCTTCTGTGACAGTCCAACACTTTCAAAGACTGTATTTAAAAGCACATGTAAGGATTTCACAGTAGGTAAAAAAAGGCAACGGGAAATAATTAATTCTTTTGAAAGTGTGCTACCTATGCTGGCATTGAATTTGGTTATAATTTGCCGCTTTAATAACTTTTGTTGTATTTACGTCAACCATTATATGGAAAGAGAGGAAATTCCTTCTGGATTACAAGAAGAAATAATTGAAATAACTCAGATATATTTTTAGCTGAAATATTAAAAGTGCAAGATTTTTCACTGCAGGTAATTGTCAATTTAGCTTAAAACAGCCAGCATTTTAATAATTAGGCTTTATAACTGATAGTATGGAATGAATTATGGCAGGAAATTTGAAAACCGAGTAAGAAATTATGCAAAGTCCTTTGTATGCAAATCCTTACCTATATGCAACATTGTATGTTCAGTCTTTTCAGACTCTGGCTTTTGAAATCACTGATCTGGAAATGTGATAGTGACCTTTTTCCCTAAGACTGTTAGATATTCCATGCATTTCTGATATTGTTGTAAAATCTCTTTCTAGAGAAATAGATAAATAAATATTCCAGCTGTCTCCTGACTTAGTTCCTGTGCATAAATTCATGAAGAAAAGAACAACACCTGTTCAGTTTCTTCTAACAGTGATGAATTTATGTGGCAGGACAGGATGTCTGTTTTAGTGGTTCAGTACCACTTTTGTAGTTGATTTCTGCTCTCTTTGCTCCTGTTAATTTCACATAAAAATTACCTCTGTCCTATGAAAATTATTTTTGTAGGTTAAATTCTGTTTAGACACAGTATTTTGCAGCTGTTGTCATTCTAGACTTTTCTAAACGATAGTTTTGCAAGTGCTCTTACACTTAATGTTTAATATGTTCTTCTTTTTACTTGCTTAAAATTAGAATGTGTGATATTTTGTATTTTGCATGACCAGTAAGGGTAAACCTGAAGGAACCAACATATAATCTTTAATTGAGAGCACACAGAAACACGTGCAGAAAATACTGGAAGTGGAATTTTACAATAAATAGTTTTTAATAAAACTTCAGGTCTTTCTGAGGAGCTTGACTGTCAGTGCTGTTGAAAATCGATAATACTGTTGAACCAGGCTTTCTTAGGAAATAACCTGAAATTTGTGAACAGAATGCTCTACTTCTGTCTAAATCTCATTTCAGTAAGGCATTTTGAGAGAGTGATATAGGTGTACTTGGGAGGATTTTTGTTTGTTAGACTCTGTGGGTAGTGAAAATAAAGCAACTGAGGATGGTCTTGTCTTTACCAGGACCTGCAGGAACTATCAGCTTATAACCTCTGTCTCTCTAAGTGAAGAGGCTTCAAAGAAAATGAGGAATCCTGGAAATCTGAGTTCTAAAAGGAAGGTAAGAAAATGGATGCAATCTGAAAAAGGAGATAGAAAAAGACAAAGATGTGGATATTTATAGAAAAGGATCTTCTGAAGAACCTGACTGTAAAATTGAGCCTGCAAAGTGTAAAGTGTAAAAGTTTAGGAAGGGGTAGCCTCCTTTTCCCATTCTCCAGGGAAAAAACCCAACTGAAATAACAAAAATTACTTAAACTTTTTTCTCATCTTTCCATCCCAGGGTAGACCAGGAACACATATTGCTTTTCTCACTTAACCCAGCATTATGTGTTTTTAGAATTACAAAGATCTGGAATCCATGTAATCGATATATTGGGTTCATTATAAGGGTTTATGAAGCACATAGATGAGCTGGAAGGAAAAAATATATGCCCTTTGTTCTGATGGAGGATTTGTTGAAAAGGAGTTATCACTCTGAAAAGTTGTGGATCTGAAAAATCACCATCTTTTCACCTTCCAAGTTTCCAATGTGACGTAAATAGGATATGCTTTTCAGCATGACTGGGCAAAAGCCTATGCCACTTCATGATGCTTTTTTCTTGTATTAAGTGCAATCAATAACGAGCTTGTAAAAATGGCTGTTGACAGAAGTGTGAAGAGAACATATCAATCAGTTTCTGAATATAATGGCTCTATATTTTGAGAAATTAAGTAGAGTAAATCTCAAAATAATTTAAATTAACTTGATTCTTATTGCTTCTTAGTACTAGGTTAAACCAAATACAATACAAATAGCATGCAAGCTAAAATTTTAAAAAAAGGTCTATTTAATATATTTTTTTCTCTAGATTTTCCACTGACACCTATTCAAAAATAAAAGTTATTTTTCAAACAAGCAGCAGGTATAAGTGGTCGGGAAATATCAAGATAACATCCACAGATGCCAGCAGGAATTATACTCAAACTTTTTGAATGTAACTGGCTGCTAAGAAGCCTTTCAGGTTCCATGTACCTTGTGGTTCTGGTGGAATAGTAGGTATTTTGGACATGTTTTGCACCACGAGGTGCTGGTTCCTTATCATGCAAGTAACAAAAGACTCTGTACAGTATCATTCAAAATGATGCGGTTTTGAGCTAACACTATAGAGAAAGAAAAGTATGGATAATTTTACATCTCAGATACTGAGAACCCTGAATAATGCAGCATTGAATGGTTTAACTGTCAGGGCACAGCTCACCATGCAGACCCCATCCATAAAAAGCATCATCCAATTTTGATTATTTGACTTCTTACTGGATTTTCTTACAAGAAAATAACTCAGTTCACCACTTCTGCTGTCAAGCAGAAAGGGTGTTCGTGTAAGAACTTCTTGGTGCACTTTTAGATAAAAGCAAGGGTACTAAGGTGGTGTAGTCATCTATACCATGTGGAAGCAACTTGCACGCTCCTTTTGTAAAGACTGGCCAAGCTCATCCTGAAGACAGGGGCTATGGAATGCCCAGCACAGCCTGAGGGCCATGGGCAGTGCAGCCCAGCCCAGGCCAGAGGTTCTCCTGGTATCTGCTGGGTGAGTCATTACCTCCTTAACGTACAATGGTCACCCAGTCAGGAACATTGCAACACTTTAGAAGCAATCATCAGGCCCAAACGGAAGATGTCATGGGAATGGAAGAGAGAGATTTGTGTTAGTGACAAAAAATTCAGTGCGGTAAAGAATTACAGGAATCGGATAATTTTTGAGGTAAGTGAATGAATTGTCTAGTGGTTAGAATATAATTTATCAGGGAGGAACTCAAATAAAAAAGAAATTAAAGATCTGTTTCACTCGAATATCTGTATGTGAAAGCCTCTGAAAGTACAAAAGTTCCCAGCATTTCTCTGTCCTAAAGTCTTGGTGATTCTGTCACTCTGTATGATGAAAATATTCATTGCATAATAGAGTGAGGAATAAGATGTGACTGGGAGTATCAGTGCATCAAGAATGCCTAAACTTGTAAGGGATCACTCAATCTTAGCCTATCTTTGCAGTCAGAAGGGGATCAATCAGGGCATAAACATTGGGATGGTTGGCTTCATAGCCTAATAGTCTTCTGTATCTGAGAGGTATTGTCCAATAATAACGTCCTGAATAATAAATACGCTTTCCTAAAATGTTGCTAGGATTGTGTGGTTTTGGACAGTCTGTGTTTTTATTCCAAGTGCCTGTTCACAGCCCGATTGGGAGCCACGTTGTTAGCTTTCCCAGCAAAGTTTCCTCCTACTGCAGTCTCTTTAAGAGCCAAGTCTGTGACCACTTAAAATGTTAAAACTTCTTGTAAGCAGTTTGTCAATCACTTGTACAAATCCTGATTAAGGTCTGAAATGCACTTTGAAATTAAAATTGCAATAAATATTGAATAGTCAGACTTATTGCATGAACAAATTCCTAAATAATTATTGAAATATAAGTATTTTGAAACGTAAACCCCCCCCCCCAAACCAGTTTTGTTCTATTTCCTATTAGATTTAATTAAAATGTGATAGTTTCCTTCTGAACAGCTTAACCCTGAGGAAGAACTGCAAAAACAGCTGCAAGCAGTAATTTGTAAACTCAACAGCCATGCAATCAACTAAGAAACTATCAAATCACTTCTGGAATTAAAATCCCATCTATGGAATTTCAAATAAACAAGTAAGACTTAATGTTTATCATCCATCAGACATTACTTTTAAAATAGTGACATGTAATTTGTGAGGGAATTTTTGACAGAAATTATAAAGCAATTAATATTTCATTGCCCAACTAAATGCTGAGGGGAACAGATGACAACAGGGATGAGTTTAAATAAACAGTAAGCATCTTCAGTTCATCTTTTCTGCTATAATCATGCATAGTTTTGGAAGTGAGATCTCTGTTGCTACACTGGGTCTGAGTAAATAGCTTTTAAGCTACAAAAACAGCCAAGTGGATGGAAAAAAAACTGAAGAGAGCTGCTAAGAAAGGAAGGTATTGTGAACATTTAACTTTCACATATCTCAGTAGGTGCATGAAACTCAGTATGATAGTTCTGTGCATCTGAGACTTCCTAGAGAATATCAGTGCAGAGGAAACTTCTTCAGGTTCATCAGGAACTTTCCTGTGATGATTTTTATGAATGCTAAAGAAGGGATCAGGTGTCAATTTCAGTAAAGTAAACCCTGAGTAATACCCCCAGTTTTACATATGTGAAACTGTATTTCGTATGGGGTTTTTTTGCTGCTATTTCTAAAAACACCTACACTGCTTGAGTAACAAGACATGTAAGAACAAAAAGCCTGAAAAAAAAAATGCAGCAAAACTTCTGCTAAATCTATAACTGAGAAATGAGTTCAGATATGATGGAATCACAGAATGCATCTATATTTAATAGTAATACCTAGAAGATTTTCTATCTTAAATTATATCATAATTTGATAGAAAAAGGTATTCAGTCATCAGTTCTTTATATATGGTATCTAATCCATAATTATAACATAGTCTGCATTTGCAAAATTCCAGACTTTCTGGACAGAGAGGAATACAAACATTAGGGCAAAAATTATAACATGGATTTAGTGCAGTAGCTGGAGTGAGCAAGGATGCAAACAATGCAAAATAGAAGAACAAGCAAAAGTCCATGTTCTCAAAATACAGTATTCTTTCCTACTGAAGAAGCAATCTGAGGAATAAGCATCCACTTACCACCAGAAAGGTGATCTTTTTGTAATTTGTATGTACAATGGGAAGGTGGCACATTCAAGGGATAGAACAACTGGAGCATAATAATGCTTTTTTCTAGTTGAGCTTGGGACAAGGCAAGAATTATAAATGCTGGGAATCAATTCGTATGAATACCATTAATTCAGCTGAAATGAGGGAAGACAGAGGACGGGCAAACTTATGTTCAGACCATTATCCATACTTTGTCCTGGGTGGTAGAACAAAGACCCTCAAAAAGTACTTCAAGAGATATAAAAGAGTCTTCAAACATTCAAGTTTAAACTTGTAATTTCAACCTTTAATTACTATAAAAATGAAATAAATACAGACTTTCAAATTGTTGACTGCAATTATGCTTTTTGCACAAATTCTGATACAGTAGCATGTCATATCTTATTTTCCTAAATTGTTTTCAAGTTCTTAACATTGTCTGGATTAGATATGCATTTAGATAACAACTAGGTCTACCAAAACTTTGTAACAACTTTCTACTACCTAGTTTAATAACTAAAGTATCTGGGACTAGAAGAAGTTCCTGATGTAAACTTTTAGAACAATATGGCTGATAATTTTGGCAAAACACCTCATCCTAGTTCAGTGCAACTGAACTGTTTTTTCTCTTTTTTTTTTTTTATGACACTTATTTGTGTCCAATTTTGCATATCATGTTCCACAGGAGTATTTTACTCTGTTCTATTTGTATATCTAGCAAAACCACTATTTGTGATAACCTTGCACTAAAAAGTTAAGGTTCAGTTTGTTTGTTTGATCCTATTATTTGTTTTGATTTTATAATACGTAGTTCTCACTGGTAGGTTTGTTTGAGCAGTGATTTTTATCTCAAGAACACTTTTTACATTGACTTACTGTAGGCTAGATTATTTAAATTATTTTGAAGCAAATCTTGGTTATTTGAATTTTGGTCATTTAACACAAAGAAGTTTTGTACAAAGACCACAATCTCTGTTTTTCTGACATGATTTCTGCAAAAGGATTTTCCTGTTGACAGAAAATCAAGCAACATTATCTATTCTTGACGGATCACCTGATATACACAATCATTTCTTGCTTAACACCATATCCAGAAGTACATAAGTCAGAATTGCAAGTGTATTACCGCTACATAGGAAATGGGATTTTTTTTTCCTTTTTCTTTTTTTTTTCCTAATGATTAGTATTTGTATGTAGGTTTAGTGTGAACATTCAATCCTCTCCAACACTTTCTCTTCATAGATCCACTTCTGTTTGTAACAACCTCATTATTCTCTTCAGTTTCCTGAGGAGGTAAAGTGGAGAGTGAGGTGCTGATCTCTTCTCCCTGGTGTCCAGTGAGAGAACATGTGGGAATGGTACAAAGCGTCATTAAGGGAGGTTCAAACTTTAAATGTAGGAAGCATTTCTTTACTGAGAGGATGGTAATTCACTGGATCAGGCTCCCTGGAGAGATGGTCAATGCCCCAAGTCTGTCAGGTTTATAAAGGCCTTTGGATAATGCCCTTAACAACTTTCTTTGACTTTTCGTCATCCCTGAAAGGCCAGACAGTTGGACCAGATTTTTGGTTTAGAACCCTTCAACCTGAAATATTCTAATCAAGTCTAGTCTACCCTATTCATGTATTCTTCTGCAGCTCTGTTTATTAGTGTAGACACAAATGTTTTTCAGTGGCCCTGAAGCTGGCTGACAGAATAGCCTGATTCCTGACCTATGACATTACCGTTTTACTATCCAAACACAGTGACTTGCTTCTAAACTTATTCCTGATAAATATCAAACATGTACGGGAATTGCTTGAAGAGTGCTAGTTCATCTGGATAAAAACTGCATATGGAGCAATCCTAAAAGCTTAACGGTATGGATGATCAAGTCCCGGTGACAGGGAATATCCTCTGCAGTTCTAATTTACTGATCTAAGCAAAGCTTTGGAGCATTTGACTGCAGGTGTACTGGAGGGAACAGTTCCATAAGATGATTCCCGCTCTTACACACTAAAGTGAGGCTGACTACTGATTTCTCAGTATTAGTAGTGGGGATATAAGCGAACATGAGAAGGGAAGGGACTGTGCCAGGAAGTCATAGTGGGTGTGAGAAGCACGCTGCACCAAAGGGCAGAGCACTGGTTGCCGTCATACTGCTTGTCTTCCAGCTCTGCGAGAATCAGGGCAAGGAAGATGTTAAGGATTTCCTATCAGACATTTAGCTTTATGAAAGATCTGATACGTAAATCAACACGACTTCTATCCTAGTACGTATTGTTGATGTGTTTTTTTGGTTTAAATGAATAGTTCAGATAACTTCAGATAACAAAAGGCTGACCTGGCTTTTATTTTTTTTTCTCTTTTCTGTTTTGCTTTATTTCTATGATGTTTCTTCATTTCCTATTTTGTTTTGATACTAGATATGCTTTTTGGGGCAGATTCCTTTACACATGAGATGTGTATTATTTTAAGATTCTGATTCTGAGAGAGATTTTAAGACACCCAGGTGGATGCTAAATAATGCAGTGTGGATGATGACCCAAAGAACGGAGATTTGTGTCATAAAAATGCCTATTTGTCAAAATGAAAGGACATCAAATGATGTTCAAAATCACACTTAGTTATTCAGTGATGACACTTGCCCTACACTGAAGTCTACAGGCTGTTGATTCAAGTTATGCTACAGTGTGACTGTTGGTGTTCGGGGGGAAGAATTCTGGTACAACTGAACAAGAAATGTGGAAGTATATATAGTTATGTATTGGTGCGTATATACCTATATGTGTGTACCCTACAGCATTCAATCCTTTCTTTTGTGCAATAATCATTGACAGAAAAGAATAACACAACACTAAATAAATTAATAGTACCATATAGCGTGGCGATTCTTAAATTTTTTTCCTTTCCCCTTCCTTTGCACAGTGCAACCTACAGGAAAATAAAATGTCTCCAGTTCCACCCATCCCTTGTGGGAACTGGACTTTTGCAATGGCTCTGCTCCCGTAAGTGATTCCAAATACTCGTAGGCAGCCATTTCTTTGCTCTGTAAAAGCCACTGGCTGATTAATTTCCTTGGTTGTGTAACTACTGACTGGAATTTTTAGTAAAACCCTTTTAGCTTAGCCTTTTCCCTCTGACTTGTGATTTGGCCCAAAGAAAAAATGTCCTAGTTTAGCTCTGACCTACTTATAGTTAAATTGACAGCTTGCTCTTTGCATAGGTTTCTTTATTAAAATCAAAGAGTGCCCTCAAGCCACCAAGTTTTGAAGCAAACCCTAAAGCTGTCTTAATATCATTGATGGAATTACAGGGCAATTTCAGATATGTAGCATTTCTAAAATATTTTGCAGGAGAGCAAACTGCAGCCAGCTCAAAAAGCCAATATGCATATCATAAATATTAATATAGGAGCTATTCTCTATGGGAGGATATTCTTTGTAAGAACATCAATATAATATATGTTGTAATCTTTCTTTCAAATGCAAAGTTATCAAATATCCTTAATTAACCTGGGTGATTTTTTTCCTAATGGCCATGACTTTGAGAGTTTTTATAGTATTGTTTTCCATAATCCAAGTTACTCTTTTTTTCTTTTTAATCTAATTTTTGTTTTAATCTTCCTTCAAAAAATATCAAATATGTTGATTTTCTTATTTTAATTGTTTTCTTGTAGGGTTTTAAATTTTCTATTGAGAGACAAAGTAAAAAATATTCCTCCCATCTGGTTATTATATTTCTTGTATGGTAGTAATGCTTTACTTTTTGTTTCTTTGCTTTTTCATTTATTTTTTCTCTGCAGCATCCTCTCTACACAAAATTTTATCACAAAAGAAACAAAGCACTGTATAATGACCAGGTGGTACCATGTAAGCACATTCTTCTTGTATGCGAGGATTTTGCACTGCATAATTCAGAGGATTTTTGAATGCAAAGTGATTGGCATGATCACATACTTCCTTTAGTGAGCTCAGTCCTATTTATTATTTTTATCCTATAATTTACTGTTAACAGCTGCATATTCCTTCTCCTGTCAAAGAGCAAGAAGAAAAAGCATTTTCTGTGTGGGGTTTTTTATTCAACTCACTGTCTCAGCTGAAGTTGAATATTGAGGTGTCTCAGTTACAAGGTGGAGAGAAACCATCACTTTTTTGTATCGTATATCGTGCGCAACATCTCCTGTTCTCTGTTTCCCTTTCAGGAATACTTCAAGCTGTGCAAAAGTATATCACCTATATGTTTCTGGGGTTTTATGCTCTTCTGTAAAAAATGTAAATGCAAGTATTATGTCCATTTTTAGAAGTAAGGGTTTTCTTTTCAGATATTTCAGTAAATTTAACTGGGAAAAAGACGGAGGAAAGGGAGATGCTATGCCCTGGAAGTGATGAGGTTTTATGGTCCTTAATTTCTAGGTAGGTTAATTAATTAGTCCAGCACTCAGAAAGCCAAGAAATTCTTCTTTTGACTGTTGACAAAATATTCTTGTTATGAAGAGTCCAGTAGTTCTAGGGAAACACAGAAGTTAAATCAGTTATTTTTAGAGCATTCAGGAGTCTTCTAGGCAGTCTGGATTTAGGCTTTGCTATGTTGTGGTTCCAGCTCTGGCCATGTCTTAAAAGGGTGAGTCGCAAGATGCACACCAGCATAGTGTGTGACACTGACAGAGGAGGGGTCCTTTTTAATGTGCAGGGGATGGCCTAACGTGTGTTTTAGTCACACATCAGTGTGTTTTAGAGTGCAAACCTGTGGGTGTGCTGTGTGGGGGTTCCTACTTTTTGCTGTGCTGAGCAGAACAGCAGGAATTAGAAAGCAGAGACACTGCTGCACTCTGCCTCATGGAGGTTCTAGAGGGAGTAAGTAAAGTCAACTTAAAGGACATCCTACAAGGAATCAGGAACACTTTAACTTTTAAAAACTTCAACATTCAGCAGCAATGAGAGTTGTACTGATATTGCCTGGGATGCCTTACACTCCAGAGTGTGCTACTCATCTACTTTTCAAGAGATTTTTTGCCCACTGTGTGGTGATGCAAAGGCAACCTGGGCTTTTTAGGACTTTCTGCCAGTTAAGAAAAAGAATTTGCAGTTCTCGAGATGACGCAAAAAGGGTAAAATTATTTTATTTCTAATATTTTGAGTTCTTTTAAATTTCGATCTCTTATTGATGACAGTAGGGGGGAGTGGTTTACGTGGGCTGGATGTCAGGCACCCACCAGAGCTGCTCTATCACTCTCCTCTGCAAATGGACAGAGGAGAAAAAATGTAATGACAGGCTCATAAGCTGAGAGAAGGACAGGGAGTGATCACTCACTAATTACTCTCAAGGGCAAAACAGACTCAACTTGGGGATGTTAACTGAATTTGTTACCAATCAAAATTAGAGCAGGATAATAAGAAATAAAACAAATCTTAAAAACACCTTCCCTCCAGTGCCCCCTTCTTCCCAGGTTCTACCTCCTCTCTTTCAGTGGGGCAGGGAGACAGGGAATGGGGGTTATGGTCAGTTCATCACAGGTTGTTTCTGCTGCTGCTCAGGGAGAGTCCTTCCGCTTCTACGGCATGGGGTCCCTCACAGTCCTCCACAAACTTTTCCAATGTGAGTCCATCCCATGGACTACAGTTCTTCACAAACTGCTCCAAAGTGGGTCACTCTTCCACAGAATGCAGTCCTTCAAGAAAAGTCTTCTCCAGTGTTGATCCGCTGGACGGTCACGAGTCCTTCCAGGAAACCTGCTCCAGGGTATGCTCTTCTCTCCACGGTCTGCAGGTCCCTGCCAGGACCCTGCTCCAGCACAAGCTTCCCACCCATCATAGCCTCCTCTCAGGCACCCACCTGCTCTGGCATAGATATCCTCTCTCCACAAGCTTCAGGTGGATCTCTGCATCCCTGTGGTCCTGCATGGGCTGCAGGGGTACATCTGCCTCACTGGGGAATCTCAGCTGCAGTGCCTGGGGCACCTCCTGCCCCTCCTTCTCCAGCGACCTTGGTGTTTCCTCACAGTTGTTCCTCTCACATATTCTCATCCTGCTGTTCTCTGGGTGTAATTACTTCTGTGCAATAACTTTTTTTCCTTCTATATTATCACAAGGGTGCTGCTACCATCACTGATGGGCTCGGCCTTGGCCAGCAGTGGACCCATCCTGGAGCCATCTGGCGTTGGTTCTGACAGACATGGGGGAAGCTTCTGGCAGCTTCTGACAGAGGCCACCTTTGTAGCTCCACTGCTACCAAAACCGGGCCACACAATCCCAATGCATAGTGCCAGAAGCCAGGAAGCATATTGATGCTACTGTACTTGTTATGTACTAAAATATAAACAGTTTCACGGATATTTATAGCATCAATTTTGGTTTTCCTAATGTATTCTACTTCCTCCAGGTTTTGAGAGTAAGGAAATGGTTCTGTCTTTATTGTGCCATCTGTTCGTGACAAGGGATGGAAAGGACTTGAGACTGCTGAGCTTTTGTTGTAAGTGTCAAACTAATACTACCTTGGGGAAAAATATTTTGAAACTACCCTTGAAGTTACCTTGATGGATTAGAATTATAACAAGAAGAAAGTTACATGAGAGAACTGACAGGCTGCTGACCTGCTTTGCTGAAATAACAATGATCAGGGAAGCTATTTTCAGTGGTTAATTTAATTTTCTGACAAGTATGAAGAAGTATAGATGTTGAAGGTCAAATTCTGCTAAGAAGTCCTGATATACTGCTTGTGTCCAAAGATCCACCAGCAATTAGAGATCAAACTCTTATGTCTTTCCCTCTAACTCACAACAGTCTCATACTAGTAAAATTCCACTTATTTTCTAAACTTTGCAGATATGCACCTCAAATTTAAAAAACCAGTCATTTCTCTAAGTGGATGCAGAATTTTGCTGCATTATATGGTTACAATATCTCTGAAGTGTTGTTTCCTCCCTGGAAAAAAAAAAAATCTTATATCTATATTCCTTAGCAGTTCCACTAATCGAAAACTGTTAAAAATCTCCTTCTTTTTTTCTTTTGTGTTTCCTTCATAAATTCACGTACTCTGGTAACCATTTTTTCTCCTGAAGGATGTTAGAAGAGTTCCCATTTACATTTGTGAGGGTTAGGGCTTTTTTTTCATTTTTGTATACCACACTTTCACCTTTGCGTATCACCCTACTGATCAAGGTCAGATGCAGAACCTTGCCATCAGACTGGCTTTATGAACACTCAAGAATCTAGTCCTTTCTCTGATCTTTTCTTTTCTCTTTCCTGTCCTCTGTTCTTCTCCTGTCCAATTCTAGCTCTGAGTATGTAGTCTCTCTTATCACAAAATTTCTTTTTTTATCAAAATAAAACTGTATCTTCAGTTTATTTTAAGAAAATTTTTTAATTTGGTATTTTTAATGTTACATTTGAAAGCAGGTGATGATGGTGTCACCCCACATTTAAAAACTTTTCTTTTGTTGTAGATAAGAGATGTATTTGAGAGAATCTAAATCTTTGTCATCCATCAGCACACCTGCAAGTACTGTGAATTCACTTTTTCTCAATCTTTTTTCTTGGGTTTCATTTCTAAGAAAATATTGTGGTCTAAACCTTATAAAACTTTTGTGCTGTATCTCTATTTTTAATTCTTTGTTAAGTTATGCTAGTTTTCACTTTCAATGCAGTATGAAGTGAATCCAGGTGTTATTTAAGAGTGATCATATTTCATGAAATAACTGGACATTACGAGGTAGCTGAGCTTAGGCAAATATGTATTTCATTTTTCTGTTTGCCATTTTCTAGCTTGTTTGTAGCAAGACCTTGACCAGTTTTGTAAAACTACTTGAAGACCAGCAAATGACTTCTAAATTTTTTTCAGCTTAAAACCTAAGCTCCAGAGATGTTGCTCAAGTTTCCAAGATAATTCTCATCATTCAAAAAAAAATTAAAAATAAGGAATTAAAGTTTGTGTGGGAAGTAGGTTGTTTTTTGAATAGTGCAAAATCATAGAAGCAGACTCCACTCTCCTGTATTGCTTCATGCCCAGGCATTTTCATATACTTACATATATACATTTATCTATGTCTATTTGTCACAGCGTATGTTTAATTTTTCTTCCTTCTTTCAGCATTTCCTAGGCCTCTCGCAAATACCTACCCACAGATAAAAGAGAGATAGAACTCATGCTTAGGAGAAAAAAAAAAATTACTGAGCATCCCGTTTCTGATAGTATTTTATTTGTGAAATATGGTCTTTAGGGATGGATGCCAAAGGAGCTTAGGCTTTTTATCCTTTTCCCTTTTTTCCTGGATTTGGACTCAAACTGTAATTTTCATCTTGAGGCTGCAAAGATACTTACAAATGAATGCCCAGAGATATGTTATTAACACTCCAGTCTTTGTCTTATGTGTTACATGAGAATTATTGAGTGTATATTGGATCAGTACTGAATACTCAGAGAAAGCTGCACTGGTAAGTTGCTCCAAGCCTGCACAAAGGTGAAAATAAATTTGGTTTCAAATACAATTATTTGTTCTAAGCAACAAACAACTCCCTCTAAGCCTTTGCTTCTGAGGTTGGTTTTACCTTTTTATGCTGGTTCGTCTCCATCAAGCAAAGCAAGCTTCTTTTCTCTTGAAAGGAAGATTGTGCTGCAGGGTTCAATTACGGAACATCTTTGAGTCTCTAATTAAATTGTCTCTATTGTAATTATATGGCTTTTAAAAATAAATCTTGAAAATGTCTTTGAACATCTGTTAGAAGTTCAACATTTTATTAAGAGTTTATCTGCAAATTATTAGAGATTCTTAACAGTAGGAATTACACATAGCTTGTAACAGAGTAGGTTCAGTGAGTGGTGCTGTGCTGTACTTGATACAGACTTAGTAAGATCACTGCAGGATAATACTTTTTCTCATTCATTCTATTGTCAAGATAGTTCCTTTCAGGGATGACTTTGTTGCAGTTTGTCATATAGACAGAAGGTAACTCTTACTTGGGATGCTATAATGGAAGCAGGCATAATTCATCTGCAGTAATGTATTTTTAAGCTAGAAAAAATTCTTGAAATAGCAAAAAGAAACAAATGTAAAACCAAGCCCACATATGTTGGGTCCAAACAAGACTCATCCAGTGTACAGTCCTACTTCTGCCCCAGTCTATAGCCAATGTATTTTGAGAAACCCTGTGAGCATAAGTGGAACTTTTGTACTCTCTGGTAATTTGGGCTGAAAAGCTTCATCAACAGAAAATCCTTTGTGTTTGCTTCTAAAATTTAATCTGGTTGAATGTTTAAACATGTGTATGCATTAGATTTCAACACATTTGGTGATGGACTGTGCCCCATTATCCACTTTGCTGTCCTTTTGTTCCAAAGCATTTTTAGTATGAATTTTACATGCCACAAGAACTATTTCATTTTCTGAGCTGGTCAAAAACTCTTTACTGAATACCTTGTAGGCCTAGTGATTTGCTGCTGGTCATTTTATAAGTTTGCTTTAAAGACTTTTCTACTTATATTTCAGTGTGATACAGATCTGTTGAGCATCTTGCTTGGAAATAAAAGCTTCTGGTATGGAAATATCTTCAAATTACAGCAGAGCAAATGAGGAAAACACATTTCTCTTCATATTCTAATATATCTTACCTCCTCTGAATATTTTCTTTATACTTTGACCCTCTAGACTCTGCTAGACATATTTCCAAAGCATTTGGAAAAGGGTTTATCATTCATAATTTCCTTGGCTTTCTCAAAGGCTGTTCTCCTCAGTCCTCTTTTGTATGCTTTCTTTTTTCTTATTTTTTAATATTAGGCTAACTTACTTATTTTAATACGGAAAGTCCCATTATCTGATTCTCTTTTTCTTGTTCGAGTGCGGGAGGGGGAAGAATATGTCTATTTTCTACATGTATATATTTTCTATATATATGGATATGTGTGTTTAGCTATATATGTGAGGGTGGTGAGGCACTGGAACAGGTTGTCCAGAGCAGCTGTGGATGCAGGCCGGGTTGGATGGGGCTCTGGGCATCCTGGTCTAGGGGAGGGAGTCCCTGCCATGTCTGGGAGTTGGAACTAGACGATCTTTAAGGTCCCTTCCAACACAAATCGTTCTATGATTGTATGAAAGTATTTTCCCCCAAGAATTTCTAATAAGCTTCCTTATCTCGCTCATTAGTGATAGTGGCAGTTTTTATACCAAGTCTTTTTCTGAGATGTGCAGTGAAGAAACTTCACTGAGCAACTAATCAGAAAACCTGAAAAGTAGTAACAATTCTTTGGCTGATTTTTCAAAGAATACAAAGTATTCAAAATTCCTGATACTGAAAAGATGGATGTTTTTTGTATTTATTTCAGTTATAGTTTATTATACAGGCACAGCTTAAAAGCTTGAGTAAAATATAAGAGATTTAAAGCTTTATGTCAAGACATAAAGAAGTTTATTTTTCTTTACTGGTATTTAATAGATGCTATTTAATCAGAATTTGGAAGAATTACTTGAATAATATGTGTAGCACATAGTTCATAATATTATTCAATGCATAACAATGCTAAATACTTTATCAATAATACCATAAACTTCGCCAGTGAGTGGTACTCAATTACATTCTAATATGGGCTCTCTAGTATAATTGCGTTTCTGATATTAATGGTCTCTAAATTAATTACTGTGCTTCACTGACAGTCTGCTCAGTGGTTCTTTTTCTGTTAACTAGTGCCCCTTATATTGCAGTTTTGCTAAAAGGCTCACTTCCACAAATATTTCTACATTGCAATGTGTCACATAAAAAAATTCTGTTGCTAAAATTCACTTTTATTAATATATTACAAATATACTTCAAATCTTTACAAATTGGTTTTTTTACTGCATCTGGCATGCTTAGCTATAAAATCACTTTATTTTTTTAAATACAGGTTTTTGCTGGTCTTTTTTCTGCATACATCTTTTTCTCATAAAGCAGGATTTAGAAGTAATGTGTTATTTATGAGAAGTCAACATTTGTTGCCAAAGGTGTGAAACAAAACATTGGTCTTACTTTCTTATTTTCCCATTTTGCCTTCAATTTCAGTCATTGGCATTTGGTAAAATTTATCTTTGCAGAGAGAAAGATATTACTCAATAATCAGAATATACGTAATGTTTATAATTTGTTAAGCAGAAAGTGTAAGTCTGAGAAGAAAATGTAAAACACTGCTGGCTGAGTTTTTCATACTGGAAAGAGCATTACTGTGTTTTGCTGTGAAGTATTCCAGGCTTAATGTAGCTTTTTCACAAAGATAATAAAGTCACTGAAATTTAATTAATGCAGAATACCAGTCAGGAAGTGTACTGTTAAATACTCTATTAAATGTAACTGTGTGCTTATTATTTTTTATAATTTTGCCAATGTGCTAAATGTAAGTTGAGGCAATGGTTCATCAGCCTAGTGAATTCTGGTTTGAGTTGCCCCCGTTCTGATTGGTCATTTATTGGTATTCTTGAATATTGTCTGGTTTTCTCTGAAGTTTGTGAAGAAAAGAATCATGCTCGCAATGACTGGACTCTTCCTCAAGTTGTAATGAATAGCAGTCTTAGGTGGTTTCAGAATGGACTGGACAAATGGAAGGAAAAATTCACCAAAACATTTGTTTAGCATAAAGTCATTACATGGTTTATGTGCTGATTGAGACACATCACTGGATGTAGGGGAATATTGCTCATCTGTACTTTACACTCTTGTCTGCATATCTGCTATGACTTCTAGAGATAGGACAGTTTGCTGGCTGGACCTCCTTTCTTCTCTTAGAATTTCTACATTCAATTGTTGGTAGCAATTATTTAGACACTTGTGAAAGCGCTTTTGAATTCCTTTTGTCTGGTGGAGGTTTATCTTTAAAGTGAACATCTGCTTCTTTATTTCTCTTGAGTCTTATTTAGTTTAGCTTTCTGAAAATTTGAAAATAGTCATAGAAACCCAACACAGCTTAAAGTAGCTAGTTCTACCTTTTCTCATCTCATCTCAGATTCCTGTGTTGAAGTAACACAGGAATACTATATTTTTAAGAGGAACGAATTTGGAGGAGTAAAAAAAATCAGAAATATTTATAGTTTTTAAAGTGTAGTCATCCCGTTTTTCCCTCTTTGGCATGGTAAGACACTTCATATCTTGTATATCCACTGACTTTACATTTTTGATTTTTCTGCTAGCTCTAATATTTATTTGATTTTGACTAGAATTGAAGAAGTAAATTCATTGGTGTTCCTGAGTTATTTACACCCAGATTCCATGCCTAATTCCAGATTTCCAATGTAAGTTCAGAGCTGATGGAAAATATTTGAAAATACTTGTCCAGTATCTCTTCCCTTGTTGATTCACGTGTCCTAGACATATAGGACCATACTTACAGTGTTATATCTCTATAGGAAATTTTCAAGAACTGCTTTTTTATAAAAATTCCATCAGGGAGAATGAGAACAATCAGGGGAGGGATTTAGGGTTTTTCTTTTTTTAATATATGTACTTATTTTCTGCTATAGATTATACTTAAAAAAAGGCTTCTGTCCTAAAAAGAGTAGTTGAAATTTTGAGAGCACAAAAAATAACTTATCAGTATGAGTAACATGACAGAGAGAATATAAGGCCTTAATTGCTGTGTTTCTATCCTGTTTATCACCAAAGAAAATAAGAATTTTCTTCTTTTGTAATTTATAGAGATACACATTCTTTTTTTAGCTTTATTCTTATTTGGTCTTTTCCTCCTTGATTATTTTGGAATTGACAGTATTTTTGAACAAGAAGAGAACAAACAACTATTTCACTTTAAAAGAAGTACTTCAACAGAAAAACTCCTCTGAACTTCCATTAATTTTCATTCTTATGTTGTACATTTTTTTTTCTGGATTACAAAATTACATCAAATAGCCTATTCCATTACTTAGTTCAGTCCCAAATATTTGTTGAAAGCTCAGGACTGCTTCGTGTTCAAAGACATGTCTAATTGAATTCTTACTCATATCTGTACAAATATCTGAGAGATATCTGCATATTTGCTGTTATCTGTGGGGAAAAAAATGATATAATGGTTCAGTTCTTTAACTGACTTGGTTTAAAATCCTACTGACTGTCTGTCTTGGGGTGACTCTTATCATGTGTATCCCCTATCATGCTCTATGCCCAAAAAGTAATATTGTGCCTTTTCTGTGCCTTTAAACTGAGCTTGAAAAAAAAAACCCAGATGAACTTTCCAAAGCAGCTTCTCAAGGACACAGAGATTACACTCCTCAGTGTTTTTTTCTGACTGCGGAAGGCACGAAGGGAGCACCCTGCTTGCTTTTTGTTCAGCCAGCTTGTTTTTTTTTTTTCCCTCTTGGTGTGAGACGGAGAGCTGAATTTTGTTTCCTGGGACTTTGGTTTTTTACCCTTCTTCTCTTCTGAACTGTTTCAACAACATCAGAACACATCAGGAGAATTTTCTCCCCGAGGCCCGGGGGTGGGCCCATGCCCTCACCGACCAGCTCCGAGGAGGAGAGAGACCACACCTACAGAAGGACTCTGAAATCTTCCCAGGTTTTTCTCTATATCGGGGGTTTTAATTCATTACTCAGCATCATTATCCTTTTCCTGTGTGTTTGTTAAAATAAATAGTTTTTATCTCTTTCACTTTCCTTCGAGGAAAAATTTCTTTTTCCCCGAACCCTGTGGGGGGGAAGGGTGGTTGCAACCTGGTTTTCTCTCAGGGGCTATATTCATAGATTTTGGCCAAACCGGCACACTGTCATAATGTGAAGCACCTACTGCTCTAATCTTCCCCGGAAACTGAACCGCCTCAGTAGTTGACAAAATTTTATCAATTACATTCCCTGCTCTAACTGATAAAATGATCCCCTGGTTCTGATGCAAATGGATTATATAAATTCTCTTCAAAATATGTCAAGAATTCATGTCAATATCTGGCTTGGAACTGTCGCAGGATTTTGAGACTGGCAAAGAATGTCAGGAACCTGCAAAGTACTAAAATGCTTCATGAATATATCTTTATTAGTATTTTGATGTCTTAATCAGCAGTGAGGCATCTGAATATGGTAAAACCAAAAGCAACAAAAACATAGCTTTGAAAACCTTAGCTCCAGTTCAGACTCCATAGTCTAATCTGAATGACTCTTTGCAATGACTCAAAATCAAATAGTCCCCTGAAATATAAAATATTATCCTGTTTATATAGAATATAAAACGTCTTGCTTATGGGCTTGATACTGTTTGATAGGGTTTTCCACATAGTACTTTAGCAATTTTTTGGAATCTGCACCTCTGCAGTACTGTATATAAAATTATATTTCTTACACCAATTGGTATCATGCAACAAATTCTGCTAAGTGCTTAGACTGTATTTTAAACAAAACTGTGATAGGTATTCCACAGCATTCTGGTCCAGTGTTCTTTGCCATACACTTGACGAAAACAAAATGTGTGTAATGGAAAGATGATGACAGCCCCATTTGAGTTAGGCCTTCACAAATGTTTTCACATGAAGATGAAAAAAACCCTATTAGCCGGGTGATCTCATAGTGATGCTCTTAGTGGCTTTGACCAATGACGCCACTGACGATCATCAATGTTTATTATATAACGTTCAAGTAGGTCAGATCTGTGTGTGCATAAATTACTCCTGCAGGATGCATGCTGCTTGCTCCAACTGAGTAATGTTGAACATCTGGGCAGAGTTGCTTTGTGATAGTCTGTTGCACAACAGATTCAGAAATGTTAAGCAGCAAGTAAGCTCTGCCTTAGGACAGAGGTGTTGATGTTGATAATATTGGTGTGCCCAAACGAATTAGCATGCTTTCTTAGACTCTATGTTTTTATTCATGTAAGTCAAATTTTCTCACTGGAATATTCCTATGGTTATTAGCAAACCTCATGAAAGTAGAAAAATAAACCCAACTAGTTATTAGTCATAAAGAAATCCTTCCTCTTAAAAATCCCATAGTCAAGAGATGCTTTTTAATGTGACTCCCTACGGAGAGGGAGCTATGGCTGATGCAACTGTGCTTTCTCTTTCTGTCTGTGTCTCTGGGTCTTTTTCCTCACAGTTCTGAGTCCATTCACTCTGTTGGTTGAAATTAGAAACAAGGGCAAGAGGTCCTTAAGTATTATAGGTTTTATGGCTATAATCAGCCCAGCAGAAAAGAGATTAATGAGTCTGAGCTCATACTGAAACCTTCACTTCAATAAACACCAGCTCTACATGGGCAGGACACCAAGAATAAAATACCCTGCTTGGTACCTGCTTAGCAGTCAGGTACAATCTCCAAGAAAATTATTCCTAATACAGGAAAACCGTAATAATTATTTCTCTTGCTCACTGAAATACTCTGCCTAAAAAATGGGCACTTTGTCTGTTTCTGACTGCAAATATACTGGAAGAAATTTTGTGTGTTTTGGTTTTATCAAAATTGCAAATATTCTCTGTATTCTTGCTTTCCAGAACTTTATTTGGAAAAAAAAAATCTAAATAATGAGTAGTTGCTTGCAGGTTACTAGGAATTTCTGGATGTCCCAGTGGAGAACAGGACTCACAGCTGAAAATCAAAAAAAGACAGATTATCTTTAAACTTGTATAAATCAGTCATATTTTGTACATGAACTGCAACTCCAGGCCCCTATAAAGTTAGGGAAAAGGGGAAAAAAAAAAAGAATTAAGCAGAGATACTCTATTCCTCCTGGAGATGTGAGACTACCTATTGATCTCAGTTATGTACGAAATGTGTGTCTGTGTTTTCTGATTTTATCCTGCAGTGGAATTCAGTAGGGACTACAGTAGAAAGGTGGGCAATTTTTCGTTCTCATAAAATTTAAAACATTGGATAGTCTTTTAGATTTTTATATATATATATATATATATATATATTTCATTCTTCATCTAATTCCAAATTTTTTTGTCTTGATTTCTTACATTCCCCCCTTCTCTCTCAGACCTCACCTTTCCATATGTTGCAGTAATCAAATAGCCCTTGGCAGTAAAATCCTCCTGAGCAGTTTCTGAAATATTCAATTTCAGAAGCAGGTTCTTGGGGGCCCTCTTGTATTATGCTTACAATATCATTTGCTCTAAAGATTTTGGATGTTGAAAAGACTTAATACATAATGCCATTTTTTCCTCATTTCTATACCTACTTTTTTCTATGGAGTCTAAAAATAAATAGACAAGATTCCCAAAATCCAAAATTGTACCATGTCTTTGGAACATTTTTGTAGTAAGCAGTTAGACAAAAAACATAGTATTTGGTAATTATTTACTCTTGTGCTTCTACTGTGATTTGGGAGCTTGACATTGTCCTTAGGATGAGGTTTCCTCAAACTGGCCAATTTTGTGTTGTTTGCTTCTTCTTTTCTCTAATTCTACTGAATTTGGCTTAGTTGTTCTAAGTTAAGCTACATTACGCTTATACAGTACAGCAAGTAACCATTTATTTGGAACAATCTGAAACTTGTTCTTACATCTGCTCTAATGATTAATTTTTTTTTTTAGTGCAGAATGGGAGTCTGAATGCATTTTCAAATTGCCCTCATAGCAATTAACATTTTCTTGAGAGGCTGAAACAATGACTTTTGGAAGCAAAATTAGCAGCTACTGGAATTCTTTTGTTCCTAGCCCATTATGCTGTTCATTCTAAAATTGTATTGTGTCACTTTGATTCACAGTGATTCATCATACCTAAGAAGACCTATTTGTTGTCCATAGTTCTTAGCATTTGGATTTCACAAATACTGAATTTTGCTTTTAATACTTTTTCCAAAAGATTTTGGAGAAGAAAAGAAAGAACACGGCTCCATCTTTGCATCGACAGTGATCTTAGGAAAAATATGCAGATATTTAGTATGTGAAGAAAAGATTCTATTCAGCCTTCCAGTTTGATTTTCCTGCTCTCAAAAAGAAAAGCTATTTGAAAAAAAAGGAGGGGGAGAAGCATAATTATTACAGTAGAATGGTTTGAAAAAGACCTTGAGAAGAACATTTCCCACTTCAGGAACTTCTTGTGGCCTGTTTATGTTCATGAGGCGTCTGTTTACCAGCTCCTTCTATTCTTTCATTTCCAACAATGCTGGCAATGCCAGGAGGCTAGCTTGTTGTCCATCTCCCTTCAATATGTAGCAGGTTTTATTTCACCTGATAAATAATTTATATGAAGCATAAGAACATCTTTGTGTATGTGACTCAGTGCCTGATTTACCATTTAATTTGCTCATTTCCTGAACAGGAGTATAATCATGGGCAGTTTCTCTGAACTAGAATTTTGGGAATCTGTTCATTTTGCTGTGCTTTTTATTGCTGGGGGTTTTATTTTTTAATTTCAATTTTCTATTCTACTACTTCATCTTCATTCTTCTCACTACAGGTGTTCCATCTTTCCTTTTACTATTGCTCATTTTATCCTTTTCTATTATTGCTGCAGTACTTCACAGTCTGAAGCTGTTATTTTGGAGCTCTTTCTCAATCTAAATTTTGCATATCCCAGAATTCATTCCATCTTAGATTGAAATCTATGTCTCACAATGAGTGTCATAATTACAGATAAGACTCACGAATTTCAGATAATTATAAACTTCTGAAAAAAGCGTGTCTGTTGCAACATTAGGTGATATGTGTCTTTCAGAAGTTTCATGGTTTTGGAAAGAACATACTTTGCTGTCTCAGCTGGGCTTAGTTTCACACTGTTACAATTGCTTTATGTATAATAACTCACCAGTTCATCTCCTTGCTTTTCTTTCTCAAATTCCGCTACATCCATGATTGAAGGTGTGCAGTGTGACCAGTGAACTTTGCCTGTCAAATAGCTTTACATGCTCCTGTTTTCTCGCTACCAACGTTATCTTCCCCAAGCCTCACGTTTCATGTAATTCCTGTCGTAAGTATTTCCGTGGATACCACTTCTCACGGAACAGGATTTTAGCTAGCCCTCCGGTAAGAAGAGATTTATTAGCATTGCAATTGTGAATTCAGTTATGGGTTGCATAACTGAACAGCAGATTCCCAGCATCCCTAGCAGACGCTCTGGTCATTCCTGCTAAGAAGACCATACTGTATTCTTTAAAATGTCGTGGGCTGATCTTAAGCCCCTCAAATAGGAATAATCTCTTTCTTGAAGGACACATCAATCCTTCATCTAGAGGCCACATGTAAATTTTAAGTTTTATGTACATTAATGTTGTGTCCTGTAGTTATTCCAGAAGAGCAGAATGGCTTAACTAGAAAACTATATATTATGCAGGAGAGAGATTTTCCTTTACAGTAAGCCCTACAGCATTTATGAGGAATCAAATAAGGAGTTTATTATGGTGATAAACAATTAATGCAAAACAGACATTCAGCTGATGATCTTAATTTATCTGACTAAAAATGTGTCACAATTTTGTTGGGTTTTTTCTTCTGGAGTTCTCAATATTCTTATTCCCACTTATAATGATATATAAGAAAAATTAATTGCATGTTTAAAGTATGGTTATTCAATACTTTTTTCTTGCACACATAAGCAAATAATTTTGTTTATTAGGGTGACCTCAACTTGATTTCGCAGGTCATTACTGAAATTATGCTTCTTATAATTGAAAACCTCTCTTAAATTGCACTTTTTAAATTGAGAGATTTACTGTGTTTTCCATCTTCTGCAGCCACTTACTGTGCTAAGGAGAAAAAGAGAGCTGTTAACTATCATTTCTTGCTAGAGAAAGTGTTAATAGAGTCATTTAGGAACTTCGTTTGTAAAAAGATAAACATTCCTTTGCTTGTGTGCTATTTCTCAGTGTTTCATGAGCAGCTATCTTCATCTTAGATGTCTGACAAACACAAGATGTAGAAAAGGAGCAATGAGTTATGGAAAAGGCTGGTGAACATCTGTAAGAAAGGCTCAGAGAGAAGTGAAGTGACTGCTGGTAAAGGATGATCTAAGAGCATTGGCGTAAGTTGCAGTGTTTGGCTTTGCCTGGAAACGGAGAGTTCAGCATTCCCAGTAAGGAACCAGTTATATAGGTGCTAAGATAGAGAATGAAGACAGAGATAGCATCATTCTCTATAAACATACATTATACAATAAGCATTGTTTAAAATCAGTATAGTAGGAGTCAAGTTCTAAGAAGACAGAGAGCACTGAAATTAAGGTTATTTGTGCATTCTTAGGTAGTGTCTTGCGTATTCCACTGCTTACAGTGGTTGTGTGTTATGACATACCATGTAGTCCTGTAACTGACAACATTTGTCTCCCCTCTTCTTCATCCCCAGAAAAGAGGATTTATGCCTCTTTTAGACTGCAAACTAGATAGAGTGCTGTTAATGAATACATATTTCGTAGTTCCTTTTTCTGTACTTGTTCTACATCTCTCCTCTTGTTTTTTTGGGTTTTCTTTCTTTTTTTACTTTATTATGGGGTGGTGGTGGCAAAACCTGTCTGTAAAACAGCATTATTAAATCTGTCTGTATGGATCATTACTCTGAGATCTAAGCATTTCAAAACCATTATTTGTCTTTATTATCTCTTCTCACAAGGGGCTTGTATTTTATGATTTACAACAAGAGAAGTGAATCAGTGTAAAAAATGTGCGATATATTTATGATTTTCAGTGCTGTACACAGTTTCTGATATACTCTGCAAAATGAACACTTTATCTAGCAGTTTATGTATTCTTGCACTGCTTCTGTTGAGTGCTATTGCAGGCAGTAGTGTAGTTCTCAGCAGTTGTGCTGATTGGGTATTTGAGACTTGTATTGGGCAGGAAGAAAGTGTAGAATATAAAACTGACAAAGATAAAAGACCAATGGTATTTTTAGTAAGTTTCATATACTGTTTTATGTTTGCTTTCAAGATATGAAAATAAAGTTAAAATGAAACTAAAGTTGACATTGAATTGAATTGGCAATGACATTTTCAAAATGCAGTACTTTCCATGCAACCATCAAGACTGTTTATCGTACTTGTGGGGTCTTTTTAATCTTCAAAATTAAAAATGTATTTCTTTCAGAAAAGTATTTCAATTGAGCCATTTTTCTTAGAATTTTCATTACTTCAAAAAAACCCAGCTCACACTTCACGGTAAAATAAACCTAAAAACCAGATTCTAGTCATTACTTAGGTGTGGCGAGTTCTTCAGAGAGAAATTAATTTCTGATGTACATGCATGAGCCAGCCACTGACCTCCCTGTGACACAGGGTACCTCAGGTGTTTTACCAGCTGTGCTATGGCCATAGCATGACCAAGGTTTGTGCCCAGCCCTCTCTTGGCCACCTAAAAAAAGGCTGGGGATCTCTCTTTGCCCATAGGTGTGGGAAACTTCTAGTCCCCTGAAAGATAGTGACAGGGCTGTTTTATCTGTCCTTTAGAGCATTGTCCTCTATCATGGTGAGTTTTGGAGGAGGTAGAAGACAGGAGGATACTTTGAGCTGGCCATGCCCCTGTCGAGGCATCTAGCTATAACACACAGAACAGGGAAGAAAAGAGGAGTAGCCTACCTCACTGGTCGCTTCTCCCTGCCTTTTTTCACATGCATACTGACCTGTCAGCCTTGGCTGGTGCAGCCCTTTTTATACACAGCTTGGGCTATCTCTCTCACCAACTCCTCTGTGAGCTGGCCACCATCAATATTCTTCCCTCTGGGGTATGTTCTCAGCGTCATCAAAGGTAGCACCAGGAGTTCATGACAGCACTCTGTGACATGGCAATGGCTCTGGAACATCAGGAAACTTTGCCTTACTGTGAGGGTGACAGAGCCCTGGTACAGGTGTCAGCAAGAGGTTGTGAATTCTCCATCCTTGGAGATATCCAGAAGATGTCTGGACATGGCCCTGGGCAATGTGCTCCAGGTGGCACTGCTTGAGCAGGAGTAGGGTTGAACCCAACGACCTCCAGAGGTCCCCTTCAGTCTCAAACATTGTGTGACTATGTGAAAACCTAGAAAATAGTTGATTAATTATTTCTCTCTACACTGCTATTCTCTTAATGTTGGCCCTGGAAAAAGTAATTTTAATACTTTAACACAAGAATTTTCTTGCAGAATCAGATATTATGATGTCTGGATATTCGAAATGCTTAAGTGAAAGAGAAGTCTCTTTTTTTCTGTAGGCTTTTTTTCCACAGGGATTTTTTGCCTCCCCAGAATTTATTTGTTTTGCCTACTTATTTGATCTTTTAATTTGAGGACTCAAATGAGGTTCTACAGACAACAGTATTTGTTATAAAGGAGTTTGATTCATCTTCTAAGGACAGGCCATGTCATGCAGTGAATTTGATCTTGTAGAGATATAATATGTAACAACTTCACCTAAAAGCTCATTTTCTTGAAAAACTTATTTTTTCAATGTTGTTAGAATTTAGTGTTTGAACACTATGCAGAATCTTCACCTTAAGGAAAACTAACTACAGGAAAAAGACACTGCATGTAATCTTGTAAACATACTGATACACAGATGGATCCTGAGCATGGATTGGTGATTTTTCATCCGCTGCTGCAAGTCTTCTCTCACCTCAAGTGACAGAGTAGTGACTAGTAGTATAGGAAGTCATTCTCTGATACACCAATATTAGCAAAAATTGCATGCTTGTGTTGACTGCAAAAGTTACTGCTAGACAGAGAACGATGAGGATTATGGTCAGGAAAACCCTTGTTGCTGTTAAGGACTCCTAACTCTTGATCACAAAGTACTTCTGTGAGACTAACTTTTTGCTGCACCTCTTCTTTCTACCTCTCCTAGAAAATCTTTTTTAACTTGTCCTTGCTCTTCACCTTTTCTTACCTCTCTCCATCAACCATAATCTCCAAACTGAGAGTGTAAATCTCTGTCCCAACCCCATCCTAACCCCAGTGTTGTTTCTGAGTAAATCTCTCTAGCTTCTTACTTAGGCTGTGCTCTATCTCTCCTTCACTCTTCGTTGACTATGTGAATTTTCTCTGGCTTCCCATTCAGTTATAGCTTTTCTGGTGTCAGCCTCTTTTAATTATGTAGGTAACCCTAGTTCTTCCTGTACAGTTATCTTTCCTTACCCTGATTTACATGTTTTACATTTTCAATCAGATTTTTTATTTCTTCCTTCTCAATCCCATTCTTAAGGTGTTGGTGCAAATTGACCCACCTATGGCACAGTGTCAGTCCTCTTTGAAATTTAATTGGGTTTTTTGCCTTAACTCTTAAAAGGACAGACCTTTATGAGTACAAGTGGAAGGTGTTTTTCAGTCTGAATTTTTTTTTTTCTTAAGATAGAGTTAAGAAACTTTTCAAGGCAACTCAAGGTTTGCCACTCTAACCCTGTAATAAATAATTTAAACCTAGGGATTTACAAATGTGCAGTTTGGTCAAAAGCAGACAGATCAGATGTTTGAAAATCCTTACTGAGAGTACAGAGTTTTCTGTCCTTTTTTTTTCTGTCAAACTGTAGCAAGTTTGCATTGATTATGTATGAAACTGGATTCCCCCAGACCCCACACAGCTAGGTTTGGTCAGATCGTTAAATGGGACTTTGTTAAAGGGACTGATCCACAGTCCCGTAATCCAAAACACAAAACTCCTTGACCATTTTGAAATAAGTTTAAGATTTGTTATATATGGTCTAACATCTCCCAGTTTCATTCACAGAAGGTGGGCAGAGGTAATTGAAAAACAGGATGTTAGAAAGTTGATTGTTGTCCAGCCTTAATTATACATGACTCTAGTAACCTCTTTTATGATAATGTGAAGGATACAAATTTATCCATATCAAATTTATCTTTCATAAACATGTCCAGGCTGGCTTTGGTGATCATCTCAGGCTGGCCAGAGGTGAGACCACTCCAATCCGAAATATGTATAGCTGCTTGAGCGTGGCACTACCCTGACTGGTCACTCAGCCTGGGCCATTTAATACATGACGAGATGGCTATCCTCCATTACAGAAGTTTTGTGTTCCTGGACAGCTTGGAGCAAGGGCAAAGCAAGCTGGGGTCTTTTAATAGAGGCTGATTCAACTTCACAAGGATTGTGGCAGTGATATAATAAAAAACACATCTTGTTCTGGTGAGCCAGTGTTATTGGTAAATGAGGATCAAAGTGCAAGAAACAATTAAGACATGCTCTCAACTCAAGTGTTGTTTCACAGTCTTACAAGAGGTTGGGGTTTTTTAGAGTCAAATGTCAGTTTACCTGGTGTTCTCAAAGCAGATGAAAAAGTAGGCCATTTTAGGAAGAATAAACTCCATTTTTCCATACTGCAGGCTGCTTAATCATGCACTTACCAGTGAGCATGTGCCGTCACTGAAATGTAGCATTTGCTAAGTGGCTTCCTTTTTTAAAAAAATCTAAAATATAAATATGCATCTAGGGAAACAGAACTTGGAGTGTAAATCTGGGTAGCTAACTTAAAATGTCTTTTGCATTTTTAACATGCCTGCTAACTCATTGCCACTATCTTGCAATTAACTGTAGTGATAAAAACTAGAGAGGGTAAAAGCTGGCTTTCCTATCAAGAAAATATACACTAACCTGCTTTCACTTTGTTGTATCAGTGCAGGATTTTTGTCCATGATCTTGTAAGAAGCAGATACATCTCTGAATCCCTGAAAATACACTTATTGGTGCCCTTGTAATACTCTAAGTACTTTTTAGAACTGAATTGTAGAATTGAATTCTTTGACAAATCTCTCTTGGCCTTTTTGAGAGCTACTTTTAGGTGTTGTAGTGCTGCATATGGAAGTACCTGCATAGCCCTACCATGGGACACTGTGTACCTTTCTTATTTGCCCTGTCTTGACACATGATTGATATCCTCACTTACCAGCAGGCACACTACTGATACCTTTGAGCTTTTGATTTTTCTCTGCCTGAAGATCAAAGAGGATTATTGCCTCAAACTGAACTGTGTTAGTACATATCAATAACTGCTAATTATTAGCTAACTAGCTAATGTTATTTCCTTCTATAGTTATGTCTATACACAGCTATCTTTTTGTTGCTGTAGTTATAAAAGATAAATCAGATCATCCAGGAAAGAAAAAAAGATGAGGGGAAGTAAAATGTGAAAGTATTTTATATTTACTACTGAAATTCTGGAATGGATTACTTCTGCTATGTGACCTGCAGTCTCTTTAAATATATAGATAGGGCAATATCTTTATATACCAAAAAAAGAAATCACATACTAACTAAAGCAGTAAAAGTACTAAATGCTCAGTGGAAAATGGTTTTTCATGTTGATATTCTAAATATGTATTATAAAATTAATTGTTCTTATAGGCAGTTTTTTTTATAATTTAAACTCTTCCTCTTGTTGCTCAGTGGTGTTACTGTTTTTGGACTGCATATGTTATTTGTTTTGCCAAACAAGTGTGGAAAGTTGCTTTGGAAGAACTTGCTATGATATATTAGAAGAACACATTACAAGCTGAAAAATTTTGAGGGAAGAACGTGACCAAGGAAACTAGTTTCACTCTTTATACCATATTTTTCCCTCCATTTTTCTTCTGTGGAGGAGTGCTGTGTCAGAAAACTCATGGCAAAGAAATAAGGAATAGTGGAAGAGAAAAGGAGGGATAAAAGCGTATGATGCTTTCCTGAGGAAGCATTATTTTTCCAAAGATTGTCTATGTCATTTATGATTGTCTAAAACATTTCAGATAGGGTCACTAGAGCAATAGTGATTCCCAAAAGCCCTTTAAATCTAGGAGTTATTCCAAGTTAATGCTGGGGAACAGCAAGCAAAATAGCTTTTCAGTCATGATTTATTTTGTTGCTTAAGCACTACAAATTTCTCTCCTAAGAAACACACTGGTATTTCATTTGATTTAAATGAGAGGCATTGGCACTGATGGTGAGCATAGAGAGCATTTGAGCAAATTAGCAAAGGGGTTACTGCATCCATATGTGTATTGCTTCAGGGATTAGATTAATCTATTCAGTGACTCAAATGCCTAGATTTAAATATCCCACAGCTTTGAGGAGATTTGTGGGAGCTGTCTGTATTCAGAGAGGACATTTAACAAAGGAATAAAAAACTGTCATAACCCAGTGCATTTTAAATCTGAATCTGAATACTTGTTTAAATGCAATGTGATTCAACTTCTAACAGTACCAATCAAGGCATACTAAGATGCCATTTTCAGAAATAGTAACTTAATAAGTACACTTTGAAGAGTTGTAACTCTCCAAAAATTTGCAAACTTTGAATGTTTGGTCACAATATCCAACACCTTTTGTATCTTCTCAAAACTTTAGCAGATATTGTTATTTTTTTCCATGAATGCCATAAAAACAAAAAGCAAACAAAATTTTGCTTTTCACTGTCCTTTTTTGGAAAAGCTGATATCCAAGAAAAAACGCAGAAGAGCATAGAAGTATTTAATCAATATTTTGACTTATAAAATACTCTGGTGGGGAATTTTATGCAAGAGTTGAGATACCTAGGAGAAAGAAGTTCAATATATGTCAACATATTCTTTTGTAAAATAAAGTTAATGAATGAATGTCTGGTCTTATTGACTAATATTTTCAAAGGGCTCTCCTGAGTCAAATCCTGCTAGGTGTCTATGGACCTTAGCATAGATGAACTTGAAGTTCTGGACATTTTGGTGGTTTGCCCTAAAGGGATAGCGTTGTTAATGCTACTCACTGAAAGAAAATCAATGAAACTGGTGGCTCTGTGTTTTCTGCATCGTAACAACATTTAGGTTACTGGAAATTAACGGAAATTTCACATTTTCCCTTGATTTCCTTTTATGTTTTTACTTTTAAATTATAATTGGATTCTTCTCTCTCCATATGACTGGTTTTTGTAGTATTTCAATTGTTTCAAAATTCAAACAAAAAAATTTTCTTATGAAGTTTTCAAGTTTTGTCTTATGACCCTTCCAAAAACTAAATGAAAGTCTCTTCATTTGTACTACTCCCTTCAGGACTTTGACTCGGTTTTGACTTGAAGAGTTCTTTAAAATGTCTGCAGCTAACACCAGTTCTCTAACACCATTTACAATGATGTTAGAGAACTGTATGTTACTGAAATAAAATAGAAATTGAAACTGTTAACATGAAATGGGTCAGCCCATTAACACAAAATCAAATTCTGAATTTTAAAATTTGTGGGTAAAATTACAGGATGTAAATCAATGCTAGTGGCAATGCAATTGCACAATTTGAGATTCTGTTAGCAATCAGTCAAACAGAGCCTAACGTGGTGCATTGTGCTGGTTTGGGCTGGGGCAGAGTTAATTTTCTTCACAGTAGCTGGTCTGGGTCTGTCCTTTGGGTATGTGCTGGAAATATTGTTGATAATATAGGGATGTTCTTGTTATTGCTGAGCAGGGCTTGCAGAGAGCCAAGGCCTTTTCTTTTCCTCAAACCACCCCTCTAGTGAGTGGGCTGGGGATGCATGAGGAGTTGAGAGGGAACACAGCTGGGACAGCTGACCCCAACTGATCAAAGAGATATCCCACACCAAATGGCATCATGCTCAGCATACAGAGTTGGGGGAAGGAAAGGGAAGGGAGGCAACATTGAGAATGATTTCATTTATCTTTCCAAGTCACTATTACATGTGATGGAGCACTTCTTTCCTGGAGATGTCTGAACACCTGCCTGCCCATGGGGTTTTCTCACTTTTACACTTCTGACTCTCTCCATCATCCCACTGGAGGAGCAGTGGGTGGCTGTGTGGTGCTTAGCTGCCAGCTGGGGTTAAACCTTGACATAGATTAATGGTAATTTCAAGCATTTGCATCTGAAATTCTGTAATTAATTTGTCTCATTTTATTGATTTCTAATTTTGAAATGGAATAGTGTTTATTGCTTATATGCTTATATGATTTTAATCTGCACAGGTTTCAAACGTTTAATTTTTAAAAAGCTGTAAATCCTCAAAATCCTCAGTTCTAGAAAGAGAACACAGTGTTCTTCAAATACATATGCATGTCAACAATAGAGCTCTTACAGCAAGGTCACTGTCAGTTGATTTAACGCTTAGACTCCAGTAGAAAGTACTTAGAAGTCCAACCATTATTGTATGACTCACTTGACACTGTAGATAGAGTGAACTTCTGCAGATATGCACGTTAGAACGCCAGCTGTCACTAACTTGTGACTGATAGTGTGAGATGGCTAAAGGATTAACTTGATGTTTGCATGCCTAGAAAACGGATAATAGATCTATGAAATCTGGCAGTATATTCAAGGCAAGACACATAAAATACACTAATGTGGCATTTAAACTGATAAAAACTGTCAGCATTATAAGGGAATGCTTTTCCATGTCTTCTACATCCTGCCACAACTAAAAGTTTCAAGGTCTTATTTTTCACTGTGTGATCAAAGATCATGAACTTTCATGGCACTCACCTCATATGCTTAAGGCTTTCCTATGAAAACCAATGGCAAGTACAGAATCATTAACTAAAAGAGATTAAAACTGGCTTAGTTCACTGTGCAGTGTTAATGCTACCAACATCACAATTTATTTAACAAAAATCAGTTTTGGTTTTAAAGATGATTTGTGACCATCATTCTATAGGAAACTGCTCTAGTGGCAAAAAGATTAAAATAACTTTTCCTGTATATCTACACTGATGTACAAATCTAAAAAACAGATGATATATCGATAATAAGATTGACACTTGCTAGTTTCTCTTTGATATGAAGTTGTAATTACACGAAAAAAGCATAAGCTTATGGCAGGAATTGTACTGGACCAAAACGTATACCAAAAGTATTTGAAATAGGATTCTCATACATTCTTACATCATGGGGGAAAAGTGACGTTAAAAGTTCTCAGGAATTTAGAGTGTTACTGGTAAATGATAATAGGGTTCTAACTGCTCCTAGCCAGAGCCAGTTATCACATGGCAAAGGTTGCTACACTAATCTTTTAATAGATTATGAGTAACTGGTGTGAAAAAAAAAAAAGAAGTTTAATAAAGTTTAATAAAAATGGACCTAAAATGCTATTTCACGTCTCTCTCTGATTTGAACTTTTATGAGAGGAGTAATCAGTGCTATGAATGGATAGACACCGGGAATTCTTCCTCAAAAACGTTTTGCTCAAATCAGGTGAATTGATCCTGTTAGTGCCTGTTTGATGAAGTTTCTTTAGGCAGAAGGATACTGTACAAACACGTTAGCATCTAATTCTGCTGTCTCCACTTCCCTACTACTTATTGACATAATTTAAGTGCTTGTGGAGGAGATAAAACCATTAAATTTCTCAGCTCTTTAAAAGCTAGCTGTCAAGAAATGTTCAGGAACCCAATTTCTTGCCAATATGTTTTAATAAAAAAAAGTGTAAAGAAATTGGAGGATTTTTGGAAGGACTCAAGAGAATTCTGAAAGAAAACAAAATAAAGTTGCATAATGGTGTGGTTTCAAGAAGGGATGTAGTTAGACTGCACAGTTCTTAGAATTCACATGAAACATTTGGAAGGCTTCTGCTGAGAGCACCTTTTCCTCTGAGCTGACATCGATGTAGAAGGAAGTTCTCAGGTGCCCGATGCTCTCCACTTGTGGGAAACAGGAGGCATAAGAGGTTTATTTAAGAGAATTTTGCTTTGCCCACCATGTCTGCAGTGTTACTTTGAAAGAAACTTTAACTCCAGGTGACCTAAAAATCTCAAGCTGTGAAACTGAAATCAAGAAAAGTGTAAACTCTCTGTCAAGAACTGATTTGCATGATGCACTTTCTGGTGATGGTATGCACAGAAATAAGACATCACAACAAAACAACCTCACTGAACAATACCATGTTCTGGTCCTCATATATACACATTAACTTAAGCTGAAATGATATCCCTCATAAGGTGGCAGAGGCATGGAGTAGAACCAGAGTGTTTCTCAGGGAGGTGAACAGTGCCAACTCACTGTTGGGATACATTCTTGGACAATACCACGAAACATTGCACTTACACAGATGGTGGTCAAGACAGCACAGACATTGTCCAATAGGAAACATTTTGTGTTTGTTTTGGGTTTTTTTCTTGTATTTCTCAATATAGACCTCTGACAGAGTGGCAATGCTCTCTTACAACATTTATAGGTTTTCCTTGTTTCTCTTCTCTCTCGTCTTAAAAAAAAAACCCAAACCACAAAAAAACCCCGCTGGTTAATGATCATATTTGTAAATTCTTCAAATCACTTATAAAAAGATCCCAGCATCTGAAAGATGTAAAATTTCTGCAACCTGCTTTTGAAAAAGATTGTAGTTTTTTCCTTCAAGACCCTGTTATTGATTATACTATCTGCCAGGGAGATTGAACCTTCCTTCTGCATTTACGTATCAAATGACTAGATTTTCACATCTTCCTGAAGAACTAATTAAAACCTTGATTCTTTTTAATGGTAGTTATGTTTTAAAATATTAAGGGCTAGTCTGTCTGTGATGATGTATGGAGATTGAAATTACCAAACACCTTCCTCAACTGTTATGTCATGGCAATACTAAACTTTCCAGAAAAGGGAAGTGCCATTTTTTAAGATTTAGGATTGATAGGCTGCACATTATAGTGTGGAGCAGAATTTTGATTCTGACAGCATGGACATGGTCCCGGATTACACGTGTGAACTTGCAAAAGGGGGTTGCTTTGTTTGTTTGTTTGTGGTTAGCTAAGTTAATAAAGTTGCAGTGTAAGATGTCAGCCCAAAACTTTTCTTTGTTTAAATTGTCTGAAGACAGTGGTGTAATATGGGTGTAAAGAAAATTCAAGACAGCAACAAATTGTTTATAATTTTTTGTTAACCTTTGTAGTCATTGTAGTCAATACTACTCTCTAAGTTTACAAGTACCAAAGAAATAATATATTTCAAGATTTGATGCCTGAAATGAATTCCAAAAATTTCTGCTAGAAACTTATGGGTGGATAGCTAGTAGTTATTGACCATAGAGTTATACTTTAACTAAGTCTATACATTGTATTTGCAGTGATTATAACAATGCTATGAATCATTAGCAGAAAACTGAATGTTGGGTTTGGGTTTAATTTGGTTTGGTTTGGCTTGATTATTTCTTTTAGAGACCTTCCTTATTCCATTAACTGTTTCTTGTTTGTTTGTTTCTTCATTTTTTAAAGTAAAATTCCTCAAGGTAAGACTTGTTTGCATTTTTGTTCAGGTTTTCAGATGGGAAGAACATAGCAAATTCTGATGAATTTGAAATCTATGCAACATAGCAGAAAATAATGGCACTCCCTAGGATTTGAAATCCTTGCAATTTATTTAAAAAAATAATGTTACTCTCTGAGACAAAAACAAATGGTAAGATTTAGTATAGCATGCCTTTGTAGTGTTTAACCTAACAATATTTTTGTATAATGTAACTGTCCGCATGTTAGAAACAATGTCTGGGTTAGTTTCAAAGGAGTTACACTGAAGATTAATGTTATTCTTTATAGAAGTGGATTCAATAACCTTTACACTTCACATCATATATTGTGCCCAGCTCAGTGATATTTTTCTCATCTATAAATCTAAGAAATCTCTTTATTTTTGCTTTTCTTCGTGCCTGATAAAAGCTTCAGGGTTACCTACATGTCTGATGAAACTATTGCCAATTTCCAAAAATACATTAGAGGTTTACACAACTGTTATTTCACTCTTTAATCTTGCTAAGCCATTGAAAAGCCTCAGAACAGGAAGACTGTTTTTACAGTGGAAGCCTGTTTTCTTCCTTTATGCTTTTTTTGGCCAAATGGAATTATCAGTTATTATCTCAAATCACTAAAAAGTCACCTCCAGTCACACTATTCCTTGGCAAGGGATGTGTGTGTTACTTACTTCCTTTTAGTTTCTGACAATACTGGCAAGACTTGTTTATGGTAGTGAGTGGTTTTAGTCTACCTACAGCTCACTTTTGGTGTCAAGGGAACATTCAAAGTTTTGAATGTTGCTTTTTGTTTTAATCTCTGCGTATTTCATCAGTAACTCTCCTTTCAAGTCTCTCAGTACACACCATGATTTGTATTTTCAAAGAAGCCTAAAGGTTCAGCATGTAGTTCCTTTTACCATTGTTTGAAAGTCTCTATCTGAATCTGGTTTTATTGTTAGGAAACCTTGATTAATCAAGGGACTTTTTACTCTTTTGTTAGGTATACAACTATCCATAAACAGTTGCTTTTTTAGGCAACTTGCCCAGAGACACCTTCATTTTAATCCCCCTCACTTTGGCTTGGGTGTTTCACACCTCACTCCTCTGATAAACTCCATTCTGTGCCTTTTTTTCTCCCACATTTTTCCACCTCCCTTTATGGTGTCTTTAGGAGTCTGTTTGTCACAAAATTTTTTGATATTATTTACAAAAATTATACAATTAGAAATGTGGGTTTATGAAAATGAAATTCCTATAGCTAGTGTTGGTATTTAGAATTAAGCAAATGAAATGTCTTCCGTTTTTATTCTGCCAAGCTATATAATTAAACTTGGGATTTTTTCAAGGTAGACCTATTTTTACTTGTATCCAGATTAGAAATACAGCCCTAGTCTGTTCCAAGATGTGCACAGCACCATAGCCAAGTATGACTGAAAAGGTCACTGAGAGCTTCCTGGGCTCCTTGTTTCTGTTAGCACTTGGAGATGAGTCAGTGTTGGTTTGTGCTTGCCAGCAACCTCAGGTGACAAACTCAACATGTGGGGCTGCCTTATTCCTGTTTTTGCTAAATACTGAATCTTTTTCTGTGCTGGAATATGAACCAGGACAGTGTAAGAATGATGAGTAAGTGTCTCAAGTTCTCACGTGGAAGCCCTTACTTGCCCTTTGGCTGGCTCCACTAGCCATAGGCTTTTCTCCATCATCGAGTTGAAGAAAATGCCCTAATTTAATCATATTTGATTTTGTTAATAAATGCCTGGACCAGTGTATAATTTTAATTTTTTCCATCTGGCTAGGGTTTTTAAGGCCATTGAAAATTGTAATGCACATGAAGAATTAAAAACTGGAGAAGTATTCTTTAGAGTCTTAACTAACACCTAACTTATTTAAGCCTTGTATTCTGGCTAGGTACAATTTAATATTCTGCTCAGGTGATGTCTGGGTGAGGAGAGGTGGAGCAGTAGCTGTTCAGGTTTCAGCAGTTTCTTAGAAAGTCGTTCATTTATTCTCCAACAGTGTGGAAAGATGGTGTTTCTGTAAAGAGGCAACCATAAACATCCAAGAGGCAGAGCTCTGTGGAAAGAGGAGGAGTGATGCTGAGGCAGCATCCTGGTGTCCTTAGGAAGCTGCCGTGGCTTGGCAGCTCCTTCCTTTGTCAGCCTGCAGGAGGACTTTGGCTAAGTCCCTGTAGGTTGCAGGCTGGTTAGGTAGAGCTGACACATGGGGAAATAATCACAAGGGTGAGTAAAGACCTGTCAGGAAAAGTGGTCAAGATTAATAGATATAAGCACTTAGGTCTGCCTGTAATAGTTAAGCATTCCTGGTCTGGTTTAGGTATCTTCCTTCAGGAAAATTCTTTTGAATTTTTGCGACAGAAAAAGAGATATATCATCTCCAGATAAAGCTTTCTGAATATCACTCTTAAAATACACTCTAAATAAAATTCTAGTTGCATGCTTTTATTTACCCATGAATCTTTCTTTGGGCTTCAGTGCCACCAACACAGGGTTTACTTTTCCTCTCATCTATATTGATGGTCTTCATATCTTTCCTCTACTATATTAAATCCTACGCTTATCCTATCTACCTTTGATTTTCTTGCTGCCTTCAAGCTTCTATTAGATAACACAGCAAATAAAGATGAATAAATAAGATAGATTGATACTGAATATAACATACCACCTTTGTTCTCTAGCATGGAAATTGAGCAATGCAAACACTACAAACAGGCATTCAGCAAAGGTACTCTGGGCTGGGATGCTAACTTTGTCAAAAACTGGTTGAATGCAATATCACTAAAACAAGCTATCAGTGTCATCTTCAGCAGTCTTCAAGATTCTGATTTTGTGCATTATAGACCTATGTGCCTGACTAAAAAAAAATCAAATTATCCTCTGGTGTATGTATTTAATAAATAGTAACTGATGGTTCCTGCTAGCAAAATGGCTAGCAAATTACCATAGCTTGTATGTATTTATTTTGTAAATATCTTCTCATTTATCTGCACCAGCAACTTGCAACTCATAGAGTATTTAGAAGTTTTGCTTTGGTTATTTACATTTTATTTGGTCTATGATTGGCAGGTATTATTTCTATATTTGTGCTGATGATTTAAACATTTAAAAGAGGACAAAATAATGATTATTTTTTTCAGTCGCAAAAGAAATAAAACCAACTGAAACTTAATTTGAGCTGGGTACCTAATTCACTTAAAATTTCTCAGAAAATGGGATGCAGCAGGGATACCTCCATAGGACCACAGCTTCATCACTGCTGATGTGTTGCACACACTACCAAAGCTGTCAAAGGGACCCACAACTGTCAAATCAACCGGAGAATTGGATAGGAGTTCATGAAGGCTTCGTGTCAGGGATGAGAGAGCAAATGGTATCTGATCTGACATGAAGTTACAGTGGCAAAGGCAATATCTAATCCGGCATCAAGCATGACAGAAAAAAGTTAAACTTTTAGTAATTTTTAATGTCTGCAGCACCTGGGAGGAGGGAACTGATGCAAACTGATGCAGACCAAGTGCTTCAAGTCATAGGATGAAGCATTTGTGACCTAGAACTAGAAGACTAAAGGCTTCATCTGCTATGTTATTGAACCATGTTTCTAGTCAAATTCAGGGCAAATATAAACGCAGGGATACACTGCTTATCCCAATGAGTTTAACCCCCAAAGAACAGTGAATACACATGCATAGCAGAATATCAAGGAAAGAAATTTCATTACAGGGATGGGCTATTGTCCATGTGCTGATGTAGGTTGGGCAGGTCAGAGGAACACAGCATAGTGCTTCAAACTTCATTCCTGTGGGGATTAGTTGTACATTCCATGGTCTATTGGGTTTCCCTAGGCAGGTTTTTGTAGTGGGGGCTACAGGGGTGGCTGCTGTGAGAAGCTGCCAGCAGCTTTCCCCGTGTGTGACAGAGCCAGTGCCAGCCAGCACCAGGATGGACCCACCACTGTCCCAGGCCAAGCCCATCAGCAGTGGTGGTAGTGCCTCTGGGGTAACAGAGTTAAAAAGGGGACGGTGAACCCCATGCAACTGCAGCTCAAAACAGGAGTGAGAATATGTGAGAGAAACAGCCCTGAAGATGCCAAGGACAGTGAAAAAGGAGGGCAAGGAGGTACTCCGGGTGCTGGAGCTGCGATTCTCCTGCACCCCATGGTGCAGACCATGGTGATGCAGCTGTGCCTCTGCAGCCCATGGAGGATCCCACACTGGAGTAGAGATCTACCTGCAGCCCTGGGACAACTCCACATCAGAGAAGGTGGATGCCTGAAGGAGGCTGTGACCCCATGGGAAGCCTGTGCTGGAGCAGGCTCCTGGCAGCACCTATGGGGCCATGGAGAGAGCCCACGCTGGAGAAGGTTTGCTGGAGGGCTTGCGACCCTGTGAGTGACCCACCCTGGAGCAGCCTCTTCCTGAAGGACTGCATGCTGTGGAAGCAACCCACCCTGGAGCACTTTGTGAAGGACTTCAGCCAGTGGGAAGGACTCATATTGGAGAAGCTCATGGAAGACCTCCTGCTATGGGAGGGACCCCATGGTGGAGCAGGGGAAGAGTGTAAGAAGTCCTCCCCTGAGGAGGAAGGACTGGCAGAGACAAGGAGTGATGAACTGACCACAACCCGCATTCCGCTCCCCCATCCCACTGCAGTAGGAGTGAACAAGTGACTATGCAGGGCTCAGTTGGCAATACGGGTCAATGCAGAATGGACAGAAAAAAGTTGTCTCTTTTGTTGGGACAAATACATTTGCATCTTTAATGGTTTTTATTCCTCTTTTTTTCCAATTTTTCAACTATGTCATTGCTTCAGGTGCTAGCAACAGCAGATAAAATGCTCCTATGGGTTCTATTAGTCTCCCAATCCTCAGCAAATCGGAATTTAAAGGACTTCCTGCACAAGAGATTATACCTTTGATTACTAGTCCTTTATAGACTTTTCTTCTATAAACTTTTCCTGCTGCTTTTTAAACTCCTGTAAAGGTATATCATGCACATCGCCTTGTGTCGGAATTCTACAGATTAGCTATGAGCTATGAAGAATTTCTATTTTGTTTGGTGGTTTACTTTTTAGCTACATTACTTTGACCTCCCTGGGCTTTATTGGACTAGTACTTCCTTTTTTATCTTCTCGGTGTAACACATGACTTTACAGAGATGTATTTTACCCCTTACTAGCTGTTTCTTTCCATAGTTTGAATAACCTTTATGATTGTCCATGATTATCTCTCTAATTTTTTCCTGCTTCCTTTTTGAGATGGTTGTGGGGGTAGTAGAAATCGCAAAGAACACCCAGGATAGCTTTATACAATATCATACAACATCATAATATTTGCTGTATTGTTTTTCTTTTCCTTTTGTAAACGTCTATTTTCTTTCTTACTGCTCCTGGGCATTGAGCTGATATTTTCACTGAACTGTTCATTACAGGTCAATTCTAAAGATCTCATTCCTGTGTGGCAAAAGTAATCTCAGAGCTCATCACCTTGTATGTAAAATTGAGATTGTTTTTCCTCATGTGCATCACTGTGTATTTACCAACACTGATTTCATCTGCCATTTCACTATCAGTTTATTTCTTCTGCAGTTCAGTTGCCCTTGTTTTCATTACCTTGAATAACTATCACCAGCAAATTTTGTCTTCTCTTGGCTTCTTACTCCCCTTTTCCAGATGATTTATGGAAGTCTTGAAAAGTCCTGAAGCAGCAAAGATCCTGTGTGACTCCACTTTATTTATTAGCTAAATAAATTTAAAGTTCAACCACTAAAACTATATTAGGCTATTTATGTGTTTCCTTGTTGAATTTTCCCCCTTTAACAATATGGGTGCTGAATTTTATTTAGGTGGTCACGCGTTCCTTAAATACCAAATTTTTAACAACCTTGAGCAGATATGACCAGTCAAGGATATAATTTGACAGGCTTCCTTGAACCATGAGAGGGGTTTTTTCTGCTTATCTAAAGTCTTCATATTTTTTATGGAGACAATTTACAAATCCTCATGGTTCTCAAGAGATTTTATTGATGTGATTTGGGTGGAAGCAATCACCAACAATATAAGTAATATAGATAGATAGTGCTAGCCTAGCATTTATTATATGTTCTTATGTTTCCATATTGTGTGGTTGTGAACAATATTCATGTGGATAGGTTGATCCTAAATTTCAAAAAAACTGTTAGGAAAACTTGAATTATCTTCATTTCATAAGCATAATTTTACTTTAAAGCATTATGCACCTGGGTTTCAATGCAGTATTTGGCACTTTTGTTCGCACTAGATTAGATTGTTACTGATCATAGTTTGTTTCAAAATATTATTTTAAAGTATATATTAAATTCCTTAAATTTGGCAGGTTGCCAAACCTTCACAATAGCTCTCTCCCAAAAGGCCTTTCTGTTTGCAAGTAGAACATGTCAGATAATATCTGGAAATAAAGATTTAAGGTGGTCATAATCTTATTTGAACAATAGAGATAATTGCATCAGGCTAATGGTCTAGGGATTATAGACTGAATCACTTTTAACACTTTTTGAAATGTGCTTTCACACCAAGGGTAGGTGAGAGTGCTTTTAATGGGGGAAAATATAATACCTGAAGAATCAAGTATTTTTTCTGGTTTTATTGTGCTTGAACAAAATTCATTTTAAGGTCACTGGGAATAGCCCAAACAACTCCCTAAAATTCAATCAAAGACATTGATGTCTGTTGTTAAAACTTTTGAAAAAACAACAAAACAGAGAAACATAAAAAATTTATGTCAAAAATAATATTTTCATTAAGATTGAAAAATCCTACAGTAACATGCTGAACTCATCCAAATTTCAGAGAGGAAAGGTCACTATCTTTTTTTGGGGGAGGGGGGGCTATGACATTAAAAGACTAGATTTAAAACTGTATGCACATTACTGGTGCTGATCTGTGTTGCATCTTGTCCATGCTTTATTTTTATACTAGCAAAACAAAGTAGTTTTTCCTTATCTAAATAAAATAGTATCTTGTTTCAGAACAGAATTACTTTGGAATAACTATTATGCAAAGACAATTTCAAAATCACTGAACTGACATGCATATTATTTGCAGTGTTTTTTACAGAGTCTTTAGTTGTTTAGGTTTGAGGTTTTTAAGCTGTTGGAATGTGTCCATATGCTCAGTAGAACACAAACTGTTTTCCATTCTGTTCTATGCCAACAGAACAGAATATTCAAAATATTTTCTAAACTCCTATAAACTTCAGAGTATAATTAAAATCAGTAGAATCTGCAGAAGATTTATAAGAAGACTTATAGTCCCAGATCATAATAAGACTCTAAAATTGCTACTTATAGAGAAAATCAGAGAATGAATCCCCAGGACTTTTAGGGGGTATCCCAAAGATTATTAAGAATTTAAAACCAAAAATTTTATTGGTGTTTACATTTCTGCAGTTTTTGCTGTACCAAGCTGAACAACTTGTGTTTGGCTGAGACAATTATTCCATGAAGGCATTCTGTGTTGGCTTGAAGACATAAAGATTAGAAAAATTCAGATCTCTGGTATCAGTGACACTTTGTTTTGATAGCTGGGCAAGTAACTTTTCAGCAATTTGTCTGACGTTTGCCACTTGAATTGGCCATCAACTTCTAAACACTCGTTCTTGTCATGCCTTTTTCTGTTAGACTGAACAGTACGTGATACTTTTAGTACTTGATCTCTAAAGTAATTATATGCTGCAGTCAACACACCTCTTAATATCTTTTTTGATAAGCTAAGGAGGCTGAGCTGTAGGTGTCATCTGCAGAAATGCATTTTCTACCCCACAAGTAATATTTGTTACTGTCTTCTGTCTTCTCTCCAGTTTTTTCCTCTCTTTTTACAAAATGTGGACTACAGAACTGATATTATTCTGATACGTCTCCCTTATATCACGTACAAATAACCACTATTCCCTTCCTTAGACAGCCACGGGTCATGTCATTTTGTGCAGTAAAATTGAATTGATAGTTTGTGTCAAATTGTCTACAGGCTGTACATGTGCTATTTTTATGGTCCAGTCTTAATTCTGCCAGTTATGAATTCTGTTCCTCAGTATGTAAGTATTTAGTTTACAAAGCTTAATTCATCTTGTTTCAGTTTGACACGGCTCCCTATTTCTGCTACTTCAGTTGCTTTTTCTTTATTGTATTTTATGGTATAAGTGTTTATTTTATGCTTGCTTAGACACGTGTGAACAAAATGATTTAAAATAAGACTCTGGTACAGAAAACTGTGTATTTTAATGACTAATTTTTTTCAGAAAATAAAAGCTAAATAGAGTATTTTCAGAAATCCTATTCATTATTCCAAGTTTGAAAAAGAAAATTTCCATAGTTTTGAATCGCAAGGTTATGGAAAAATAAAAGATAGACTCCGCAAATGAGGTCTAATTTTAGCCAAATTTTATCAGATATGTCTGAGGAAATGGTGACCATTAGATAAATTTGAATGGAGAGGATTTGGACCCCTCACACCTGACAAATTGTAGAAAATTACTGTATAATCTGTTTGTTCAGAAACCTGTTCTACTTTATTCCTCCTTCCCTTGGCTCTGCATTATCTATTTTGCCACCACTTCTATTAAAATATCTCCATGTTCTTTACAATATGCCTTTGCTTAACCTCAGATTAATCTTTTTTTCCACAATAAATAATCCTAAGAAGTGAGAGAAGCTTCCTAAATCACTGCATCTATTACGGACTGTAGTGATTTTGTCTGTACGATTTTTGAATTCTCAGTGAGATACTGTGGATGCCTGATCTCTCTGTTTCAACTTTGATCTCCCTTAAAAATATTCGCTCCTTAATCCAGCTCGCTACATTATTTCTCAGGGTAAGAGTTATCTCAGGAAGTGTCTTGGTAAGTCATTAAATGAAAATGGGCATTTATTCACATAGAAGCATTGAGGACAAAAGGAGGCATATCAGGAGGGAAATTATTTGCCGGAGTCTCTGAGTGCCCAAGTAAACTGATCTGGGCCTGGCTTTACAAATAATATAATACAGGAGGGTTTTACTATGAGTATTGAGCAATGCTCTCTTTGTTCATGATAAAGGAAGATACTTAACAAGCTTAGAGAAAGTTTGCATCCTAAAACGCATGGACCCAAACCCTCAATATGAGCTGAAGAAGGAAGTTTGTTTCCCTAATGTTCTAACTGAACAGGTTTTATGTTTCTTGTAAAGAGTGATATTATATTAACAAATATGGTGCAGAGTCTATGCACCCAGACTTATTTTCTTCATTGCAAAGCAATGAAGTGGACAAGTGAAAGCCTGTGCTCTCTGGAAATGCCAAGGAGGAGCATGGGCACTACAGTAAAGCTGAGCAATTGTAAGATTTCAGTTCACTGGAGCAGGAGACGATACTAATAGCCTGTGCTGTGAGAGATCGTGCCTGCGCTCAGCTCAGACTCCCTTGTCTAATAGAACATGATGAATCCAAGTACGGGACCTGCTGGCAGAAATCTGTGTCTCAACAAAGAGTTACAAGGCTCTGTCACACCAAGTGACAGAAGAACACAGGCTTAATACTTCTGTGTCTTAACTCATCATATTTCCTGCTTGAAGTCTGAATTTCTTTTTATTTTTATTAGTTGACTAGTTGACACTGTATATCAAACAACATATGTTGACAAGCACATATGCTTGTAGATATTTAATGATCAAATAAGCTATTTCCAGCTATTTCCTTAGCTTCTGCTGTCTTGTAGAGAGACTGCAGTTCCCCTGTTGCATTCTTGGTGGTGAATCTGACAAAAGTGTTTTACAGGCAGGCAACTGGGATTAGTACTTAAGAAGTTTTCTTTTATATAAAGTTTTCACACAGTAACATCAGTGGGGTTTTTTGTTGGTTGGGGTCTTTTTCTTACTTTGGATTATTGTAAATTTCAAATTATTTTACATAAAATGCTAGATAAAATTTTGGATATGTTAAGTTGAGGTTTCATGGAGGACTTCTGGGTTGTTGCTTTCTGATGGGCCTTAAATAACGTCGTGCTTGAATAATTGAAACTCTGCCTAAATGAAGGGAGCATTAAAGTTCCACTGAAGTGGAACTGATAGCTACTTTTATACTATTATACTTTGAGAAAATCCAGCTCTACAGTGTTGAGCAGAATGGGCAAACAATTTTATGTTCTAATTTTTTATCCATGCATATTATATAACACTGTAACTTTTGTATTTTTATTACCTTGAAAGATGAAGACCTCAGTTGACAATGACAGCAGTTGATATGTCATAGCTTGCCAAACAAAGCACAGATATTTTGAAATTTCTTCTAGAACATCAGCCTTATCCTTCTGCTATATATTTAAGTGACATTGAGGGTTTCTTGAAGGACATAATGCAGCTCCATGGTGGTTCCTTTAATCTCTTCCAGGTTCATCTTCAAACATAGAATCCCACAAGTCTACCTGGTCACGATGAGACAATACAAAATATGCACAAATTACGTTAGATCTAAGCATAAAACAATTCTATTGCCTTCTGTAAAACCAGCTGCTGGGTAATATTTCCTGTGACATGATAAGCTAATGTAATTTAGGGGACATTTTTATTTTGTAATAAAATGTCAAGAAAGCATTTAAGAGCATACCAAGAAAGAACTTTTGGTACATTGCTAGTTAATGCTTAAAACACACAATCTTTTTTAAATTAAAACAGTATTTTTTTTTAAGTTAGAATTTAGAAGTGGTAGAACACAGAAATAAAACACAGTTTAAGAATAAATGTTTTCTATTATCCTTCTTTGTATCAAAATTTCACTTTTGTGCTTTGACTTTTTGCCTTTTTCTGTCATGTTCACTGAAGCCAACATGTCTTGACTAGAATTGGATATATACGAATAAATAATCGGCCTACCCTTGAACACAGCTTCATCCTGAGTTGTCCTTTGAAGGAAATAAGGTGAGTTTAATAACATTCTGTCCTCACATATCCCAGAAGTATACAATTTTTTCTGGAAATAATTTAAACAGTAATAGTGAAATTAAAGGAGTTAGATAGATCACTTGAAGATAAGCATATATAGAGGTGCTTACTTAGAGACAGTCTGGGTTTCTGCCTGTGGTTACTGTAACTTTATTTTCTCTTTCATTTTTCTCTGCCTACACTTTTCTCACTTGGAGATTGGAATATGAAGATATTGCATCCCATACAAGCAAGATACTATAGGATGAACTGTGTTGAAAATATTCATTAGTATAAATCCAGAACTTTTCCGTAACAGGCGATAATACGAAAAATCTGCCAATACACTTTGCAATGTTTCATTAAGAAGCCAAAACATGCAACTGAATTGTGTTCTCCCATTTGAGTATCTTCAATTGCATTTGCCATTCAAACTGCTCTGGAAGCTGTAACATCTAAGGTGGACAAGTTATTAAGGTCAGAAGTATTATCCTCTTTACTCACTGTAGATGATGTGTGATTTTTTTAATAAAGAAAAAGAAAGGAGACATAAAATGATCTAAAAAAAAATTTCTACATCAGCGTCCATAATTTTTCCTTAAGAAAGATATATTGCAGTGTTTATGTTCATTTATTTATCTAGTTGCTTGCAAAAGATAACCCATGCTTCAAGTCACAAAAGAAGGGTTTCCAAGCCTTTTTGTAGTAGAAGAATGGCAGAACAACTTTGTAACAGGCAAGACCGAATTTATGACATGCATCTCTTCTTCCTTGCTTATTTTTAAGTCTTGATTGAACACTGACTTAAAATTAAGTTCTCCAATCATTGTATAAAAGTTCATGTTATCTCTTCAATAATTCAATCAATATATTCCACTAGCTATAAAATTAGTCAATCAGCAAAATATTTGTCAGTCTATTCAACCATAAAGTCTTTTTATTCTAGTCTTAAGTGAAATGCAAAAAATTTTCTTCCACTTTAAAGGTTGGTATGTAGATGAAAGGAGCCTTCAATATAAAATTTTTAAGAAAAGAATGTATGTGCTTTACAAGTGAACAGTTCCTTTTCACCATAAAATTGCTCAAGGTGCTGATGTTTCTCTGTTCTAATGCAATCAATTTGAATGAAAGCAATTTATTCTATTAAAACAGAACTCTATGTAAAATTTGCTAACCTGCAGAAATGCATTTAGTTGGTACAAACTATGCTGTAAACCTTCATCCAAACTTTTGAGCAGTAGTTCAATTAGAGTTCATTGTAAGTCAAAAACTATTATAAATATGGGTTAGGATGAGGACTGAAAACCAGTACTAAAATGCAGAATTTTACTTGTTGTAAAATACAGAAATTATATGATGCTTTATAAATAAGAGTAAGAATGTGATTTGATGTTTGTTTTCCTCACCCATGGACCCAGTAGGTGAGATTTCCTCTTCAGGGAATTTTAGCACAAGTGTGAAAAGACCTGTATATACATGGGTCAAATGTCTTTCATAAATGAATGCTAATGGATATTTATGAGAGTCAGCTGAATTTTCACACTGTATATGCTTTCACATTAGGCTCAAAAAAATCTTGCTTTTGCTACAGCAAGACCTCAATCAAGACCCAGGTTTTCTTTAGTCAGTTGTCTGTAGATGGTACTTGATCCAGACTTAGCTTACTGTCTCACATGCCAGTGAAAGGTTCCTGTGCATCTCCTAAGTTAGTGCATGTTTTGTGAGCCCTATGCCTGTGCCTGCACACCTGTATGTAAAGATAAGGGCACTTTATTTGATCCCAACATTAAGCCTTCATTTCCTTAGGAAAGATGTATAGAAGATGTAGATATATATACATGTACTATTTTCCTGAGCTCAAGAAATATTTTGTCGCACTTGGACAAAATACAGCCTTAAAAATTGGGTTTTTTGGAAAATGCAGGACAGAAATTATTCATGTTTCTATAAAAATAGATACTTCTGACTAATAAAGCCAGAAGGAACTGTGAACTGCTTCATACTCTCTGCATGGTTCATTGCTTTTCTTATAAACCAAGAATAATGGTTTCCTACCTTGCTCTTCATAAGAGCCTCACAGAACTGAATGCCTGGCATTCACGTACCACACCAGGCACTGTGGTGATAAGGTCCATGTACTGGGCCTTTCTCTCAACTCAAGATTACCAATACCAGAATCATAGCCCTTGTTTACTTTGCAGGGAGGCTTACCTGCTGCAGTAAACTTTAAATCTCAGTCTGTTAATCACCCACCTAAAGGATGCATTCTAATGATCCCACTCAGCCTGAATTATTCCTTGTGAGACAACCAGGTGGATGAGCTGGGCTGGGTGCAGCATGCAAGCCTAATTCTTGCAGGGTGAGCATAGCCAAGGAGTCCTAGAAGGAAGAGGACAAGCTCATACTCAGCCCTGTAATGGAAGCACAGTAAGGCAGGCATATTATAGATCCAGACAAACCTTAACTTGTCCATTTTAATGTCACCAATGATCTCTTCAGCAATTTTCTCTCCAGTTATTCTGCAGTCCAACTGAATGTGCCTGTAAACAGAAAATAACAACTCGTGGAACTGATGTGTGCTTGTCTGCTAGTCACCAGCTCTGCTCGTGCATTTCAAAAGCCTTGTCTGACCAGTGCTGACATATGGAGCTGCTCAGGGATGAATCATGAAGGAAACATATGGATTAAACGTTTATGGCATTAAGATTCTTACTGAAGCAGAAGGTGGCCTGTGTGGGCCCACAGGGATAATTCATAGAGTCACCCCTATGTTTTGTTGAGGGTGAAAGGAAACTTCATTCCATTTAATGTAGTATTTGCAAACTCACCACTGCTTTTATATCCATTTAAAAAGTTCACGATAAGATTGCTTGGAGAAAAGCAGCATGACTTGGTAATTAAGGTGCAGGATTAGCTTGTTTAGCTGATGGCATTCCTTCAAACTGCACTGATCAAACCTCCCGTCTTTCCAGATGCAGAGCTACCAAAGCAATTTTATGCACAGCAAGGCTACAGATTTATGTACCTTCCCCGGGCTGTATTCGTATCACTGAAGTCATCCAGTTTCTGGCTGTTCAGTTTTTTCAAAAAGCCTGCTCAATATATGACATTTAAAATAAAAAAAATGCAGGAAATTTGACTGGAAAACAAGTTTAGGATTCTGCCTTCCACTGAGGATGTTGAAATCTGCAAAGTTAAACCAAGGAAAACTCTCACAATTAAGGCCAGTGCTTTTTAACAGAGGAAGCAATCTACAAAGCCCACTTACTCCTGCTGTAGTGGAAGTGGCTGAAATAAGGAAAGGGCAGTGTTAAATACGCTTTCTGCACCGCTGGTCCTCCCCTTGACTCCCTGCTTTCCTGCTGCTGGGGAACAAAATGCCAGGATGTGTGAGAGTGGTTTACAAGTGGCTCTGAATTGTTTTTTTCTGAGGAAAACTAAGCAGCATTTGACAAGACAGCTATTGGCATCTGGAATTCTTGTAGCAAGAATGCTTGAATTCAAAAGCCATTTCCTTTCACCCATGAGGAAAATCATAGCTGGCCATGACAAACTGGTGTAACAGATGTATTATAAATAGGAATAAAATACACATGGATAATTCTTAGCCAGAAATTTCATGAAGATCCTTTTATATTTTTATGTGCATGTAAGTTATATATAGTTCATAATGTATATGAATATGTGCATCTAATTCATATGTACTACTCACAATTCAGTCGCATAACACGATGCACATTCATTATGCATGATGTGATAAATACATATCTGTCTCATACCTATGAGGTAATCAGTCATTTTGGTTTAGCTTCCATTTTTCTTTCAGACACTTTCTTGTTGGTTTCAGTTGTTTCTTCCAACTAAAATAAATTCCCTGAAAAGTTTAGTGATCAATAAAGTAGGTAAAAATTCAGAATCATTTTTAGTTAATTCATTCTTCTGACCGAAAAAAAAGGCAAAAAGATTTTTTTACAATTCATTGACTTCAAAATGTTTTTGGCAGGATTCGGTTTTAGTTTTGTAAGTTTTGGGGCTTTGGCTTTTTTTTTTTTTTTTTGGGTAGTCTTTTTTTTTTTCATAAGTAACTTAAACTTCCCAGTGTGTTATTTTAGCATGTATGCAACAAATTGTTCATCTCAGTTTTTACCAACTCCTCAAAAATCCTCTTTTTTTTTTGAGCACAGTTTCCAAAGCATTAGTCCCAACCACGAAATAAGATCCACATATGGATGAAAAACTGTTAAATTCTCTTCAATAATCTTTCAGTCCTAACCCTTTCAGGGAGAAAAAATAGGCAACAATGCAAAAATTCTTATATCATATAGACATGGACTAGTATGAATTGTGAACATATAATTTAATTATTTTGGAGGTGTGATTGTAGGTTTAGCTATATCAAGGGTATATGAATTTCCCTTTTTCTTTTCACCAGAGAAAATAAAATGGCAATCATGAGCAAAGAAGAGAGAATAAAGAAGTCCCCTGTCTTGGTTCTATCATCTCTTTTCACAGGCCTCTAGGCATCAGCCACCTTGTACCTGGACACTGAAGCCATCGAGAAACCATAGCCATCAGGACTATCAGCTCCATCATACTGTTTACTCACAGCTAATTTAGGATAAGCTTGTTTAAAAGTATTTCTTTGGATATATATAGAAATAATTAATAATGGGTTAGCACTAAATGTTAGCAGTGTGTATTGCCAAGGAATGTCAATGTAGTGTTGTTTCCAAGTTTTAAACAGGCCAAAGTTTTCAGTCTTTTTAAACACTGCTATCACAGTGATCTCTAATTCTCTTAACATAGATGTATATATTTGCATATACATACATATATATGTATAATCACTTGCAGTAAGTTGAAGTCAACTGTGATTATGAATCATGTTAGTAAAAATTGTAAAAAACCAGAGCGTCTTAGATTGAGCTTAAAATTCTACAGTGATGTAGCTTCTGGTTAGCTAGGAACACATGCAAAATGTGCAGGTCTGCTTGGGTAAGACTGCACAGATAAACTGCAGTAACGGTGTATTTTCCGAGGCATTATGCCTCTAGTCTCTGACAGATCAAAAGAATACTGATGTGATACAAATCTTTGTACACCAACAGAAATGATATAAATAAGCAACATGATTTAAATATCATTTGTGTTTTCGATTTGTCTGAATAAGATATTGGACTTGGAAATCTAAAAAGAGGCAAACTCAACAGAAATCTACTGAAACATTGCTTTCTTAACATGGCTTCTTTTGATAAAACCAGGCTCATTCTTTAGTTAGGTCCATTCTTCTGAACAGACAACTAATAAACATCTATGAAGTATAGAAAATGATCTTATTGTGGAATGAAAGCAATCGTTTATAATTTAAATAATCTTCTTTCCAAACAGATAGCTTTCTAATCATTATGTTTGCCTTGGTTTTGTACCTTTTGTTTTAGAAACAAGGTGAATATGAACTAATAGAGGTCTCCTTGGAAAGCAGCTGCTTCTTCTGTTGTTATATGCTTTCTAATTTACAGAAATATTTAAAATATATTACTATTGGTCATACAATGTTCTCTGTAGTATATTATATTTTTTTTTCTAATAGTTAATCTCATGGCAGGCCATTTTTAAATGTTACTGAATCCTCTAAGCTGTAGTATAGAAAAAAATTAATTTTGCAATTATCTAGGAAAATGCAGCCCAGCTTTAATGATCTGTAGGTTTTTCTGTAAATAAAGAAGTGACAATCACCTAATAAAAGAATTAAGAAAAGTTTGTTTGAAAAAAAAGAAGAAAAGAATGAAACAATGCTTAACATTTTAAACAATAAATTTATTAATATATTCAACAAGTCTCTTACACAAAGTTGTAGTAAAGTATAGTTTGGAAAAAGGGAAAATTGTGCTGTTGATTGAAAACAGACAGTTCAAAGCTCTTAGTATATAATTAAGCAATTAGATCCGATGTACATGGAAAATGCTCTTGTGTAAAATCGATGTGATTGTGCCCACACAATTCTGGTATTCATTCTGAGATTTCAGTAACTGACTAGTTATCTGATAACTCAAATTAAGTCATGGAGCTATAGATGTCGGCACAAACTATTCCTATATCTCATTTATTGTTTTCACTCTAAAGTAAGAGAGAAACTTGCTTTAACTCCAGAAGTGAGAGATCAAAAAAGTATCAGTAGTACGGTCAAAGAAGTCTCTGAGTTGTGAATTGCACAAGCTGGTCTTGTGTTTTTCCCTATGTATCCATCCTTGACCAACACTGCAGTTACAACACAGAGACGATTGAGTCTCTGTTCTGATTCTTCTTTTCTATTTTTGTTGACAGCTAGTATCTTCTGCCTTGCGTAAAAATAGTCTTATATTTTTGTGGGATTTAGCACTTTCTAGTAAAGAAACATTTACTACACGTTGTTTTGGGTTTTTTATTGCTCAATATGAACATTCACTTGAAAAATTTAGATCATTATTGTACAAGTGTTTGCAAACTCATAAAAGCAGTCATAGTTTGAGGATTACTTCCAAAGGAGTGAAAACAGACAAAGGTACAAGTAGAGGTTATTTTACGACTGGCAAGGTATTCACTTTAGGAAATGTCATCATATTGGTAAGAATATGTTTCCTCTGAGTCTGTTATGCTTTTCCACAATATGAATGGTCTCGTCAAAGCATATGCAGCTTTGTCAAAATGTTACAGGCTAGCCACATGAGCTTGACTTGTTTATGAAATCCAAGTCTTAATTTACTTCTCTATAGATAAAAAGAATAAAAACTGTCAAAAATATTTTTATTTTGTGTGATATTATCACTCTTGTGGAACAAAATACAAGAATTCAGTTCGCCTTCCAGAAGGTCAACAATAATTGCAATTCTAAACCATGCTGTTCTGATGCTCTTCTGCAATTATAAATGAAAATTTATATTCTCTAAGTGGCAAAATCATAAAAAGTCACTACCTATCACAACAATAATAAAATAATGGATGAGGTTATGAAACTAGGAGTGCACTAAACATAGTGAATTAATTTTCAGTTTGTTGGCTGTAAAATGTCTCTCTGAATCTTTCATTAAATATTACATCTGTTTATAAAATAATTTTTAAAAACTAGTATAAAAAGTAAGTTTTTAGAAATGTTTTCACATGGCAGTCTATTAGTCTTTTTTTACATTGATTTGCACGTTTAATATGGGAAGAAAAACAGAACCATAAGAGGCAGTAAACTATTAACACTAAGTAATCTGAGGGAACATTGCTAGCCATCAACAACTGTATGTACAGATGCTGTTTGTATGAGTGCATGAACACATTTTTCATCATTAAATGAGCACTTTTATGTGGAAAGATGCAAGCAAACTACCTGGTGTTACTTCTATTCTCTCTCCAGCTGCTTGCTATGTTGAACAATGTGGCATCGAACAATATCATTAGTCTCCTACTATCTTCATGTTTAAAGTAATGTTGCATTCTTTTTCAAACTGTTACAGCTGAACAGACAAATAATCTAAGTCATCATGATTTACCTCAGATTATTTGAAATTGTGCGTTTTCTGAATTCAGTGTTTTCTGAGATGTACTGAAGTTAACCAGATTATTTTATAAGCAAATACAGTGGCTAGACAGAAGGCTCCTTATTAGCGTTTTGCAATATTGCTTTACAGTTTGTTAGGAGTATATGACAGCATTCAGCTCACTCCAGAATACACTTGAAAACTCACAGAACTTGGTGTTATAATGGACTGCTGTTTTGATTGTGCATATTTTTCACTCAGGAGTAGTAATACTGAAATTTGGGTTCTGATTGATTTTTTTAGGATGGTTGACTGATTTTTGGCGATGGAATTGAGCAAAACAGATCGTGCGAATTGGCTAAAGCGGACTTGGAAAGAAATTGGCTGCTGATCTCCCATATTTTCTCCTGTATTCACTGTTCAGATTATTATTTTTTTCCTGTGCATATTAAGGAAAATCCATTCATATCATTAAACACTCTGATTCTACTGTGATAAATGCCAAGCTTTAAACATTTTAGCCCTGTATAGATAAAAAGACAAATGAAAAGCATAGCATTGTCAACTGTTCATATCCTGCTTTAACTTATTAGCTCAGAGTGCATATAATAAAATCTTCTGGCATTAAAAGCCTAATATTTCACTGCTACTTAGTGTAACAAATAAGCTGTTATTTTATATAGGTGGCAGTACACCCCAATGCCATAAATGGAGATCAATAATGAAAAGATAATACCTTCTTTGAAAGGTTTATTGTCTAAACACAAATTTTAGAGTGGCAGAATTCTGACTGATAAGCAGGTGCCTCCTTCCAGTCTCCTGGCTGCCCCAGAAGAGCATAACCACCAGAACCCTCAAACAGACTTTTTCCCATGTAAGTTCTTCCTTTCTGTTGTTTGAACCATGCATTCCTAGTTACCAGGGATAAGGTATGATTTGAAACAAGAGGGACAGAAAGACAGGATGAGTCTGCAAGCCTGGGAGAGTGTCCGAGCTCTAGAGCTCATATTATTGAGATCCTGTATGTTGGGAGGAAGGTAGAACTTGGAATTAGTGCTCCTTCTTAATGCAGAGACACACATACCATCAATTGTCATTGGAAAAAAAATACAGTTTTGCTTTTCTTACTTCAAAAAAACATGGTCCTGAAACCCTAAAATAGCAGTCAGAAGTCGTGAATGGTAAGTTAGAGGCAAAACTGTCACCTAAGCCTTTCTTACAATGCTCTAAAGCCCACAACCTCGGGCTGCTCAACAGATCAATCCACTGCTGTTAGGACAGATTTACTTCTCACCTGGAAGTGAATAAATAAATAACTTCTTACCTGGAAGCAAATAAATAAATCCTGACCTGCTTTTGGAGCCACTTGGTGTTTCCTGCTGTCAGGGGGCCTGATGGAACCAACTCCTTTGCCTCCGGGGGCCTGGTTGCTTGGGATGGAGGCCAGCTCTGAGGTGGTTTACCTGGGACCACATGAGGGGGGGCAGCAAACAGTCTGGAGGGACATGAGCTTCATGCCATGAGCTGTATTCATGCCTGGTCCTGGACCTCCTAGCAACTGTCTCTGAAGCTGTTTGGCTCTTGTTTGGGTTCTGTGGGACTACACCCATATCAGTGAATACAATCCTTGGCTCTATCACCCTTCCCCTGCAGCGCTGCTGGCGTGCTGCTGCCTGACACCTCCTACTAGTTGAAGCCTTCAGACTGTTTCAATATGTATTTTGTTATTACTGAACTGTGTTAAATGCAAGCAATTAGTTTGTTATTAGAAAGACAGGGTTTTTCCTCTTTCAATTTCCTGGAAGCTTCCCATTAGATTGTTTTGGGACGTGGCTAAATAGCAATGCTTTCCACTGATCCTGTGAAATGTTCTGCAGGTGGCAGCATGCTGCAAAAGACCTTGGAGAGTCTTTTTCTCTCTTACCAGAAGCAGTTCCCAACTCTTAAAATTCTGCACCTTTACATGTCATCCCACTGTTGGAGCTATCTTTGAAGATAGTCTGAGGCTAGGCTTGGAAGACATTACCTCAGAAACAGTCCCATGCTGAATATAATAATCAATTGCTTTAGTTGGTCCCACACACAGGTTACAAGCATGAGGGATGCAGCTTCCTGCAGAAATGCATGAATTTCTGAAGGCGTCTCAAGACCTAATCACTCATTGGAGCCACTCATCTTTCAGACCAGGCAAGTAGGGCATGGACACCTGACCCTGTGGGATAGCGCGAATCTGCAAGTAGAGAGGGTGAGAATTAGAGAAGTAATAGGACAAAGAATTTATGGAGGTGGGAGAGGCACATGAAAGCTTTTGGTTCCTTCTCTGTCACTGCCAGCCCAGTGCTGAGACCAGAGCCATCCAGGAAGCCAAATTTGCCAAAGACCCCAAGGGAGAACTAGGGCATTCCTCAGAAATTTACAGTGTGGGAAGATGCTGCATTCTGTGAGAGACCTGCAGGCTTCTCACCTGGTTTTCCACCTGTGCACCTTTCATACACAGCTAGACTTGCACAGGCTGCAACCAATATCATAAACGTGCCTGATGTGGGCAGTCCTTGCATAAAACACTAATATGTTACTATATGTGGAAAACATAACATCACAAAGTTGTTGATCTATTGTTATTCTACTAGCACCTGTGAACTTTTTTTATTATGTGTTTTGTTTTACAATTTCAGTTGAAAAAGAGAAGCCTACTTTTCTTCCATGGAATGCATGACGGTGGTAGGGAGAGGAATAAATGTCTTTCCTATAGTAAGATTTGTGTGATTGAGTGGGGAGAAGCAGGCCACTATAATTGCTGTTCTTTAATGGCTGTAGCATTAAATAGCAGCCAGTGCTTTCCTTTCTTTATACTTTATTGAGTAGATGAGATTCATTGATTTGCTTTCCCTCCCCTATTTGCTTTCTTTGTGAAGAATTCAATTTTACTTTATGTTCAGAGATTACTTTTTCATGCCTTTTAAAGTTTTGTGAGGTCACTAGTCAGGTTCCCTCTGCTACTGTATTCTGTGGAAAAGCACGTTTCTCAGTTTTCTCTTTTATTTACTATCAGGTTTTACTCTGTTTCGAGGATAGCTTTAGGAAATGGCTTGTATTTGTTTCAAACATGTCTGGTGATAGGGAAAGCTTTCAGGGGTTTACAGGTAAAAATGGCCTTGTACTTGGACCACTATTGTCTTGTACACTGTGGCAGTCCAGTGCCTAAACAAAACAAACTCAAACATTGTCAAAAAAAAAGTCATTTTGAAAAGAGGGGTATTCGGAATGAAATACAGTTATTTGCTAAACCTACAGACAAGGCTGGAGAGAACAAGTTTATTTGGGGTTAGAAAAGATGTACTTCTGCCATGGAAAAAATTACCTCATGTAGAAAATGTCTCAAAACTGGACTGCTACTAATACAACTGTGGCTATAAATAAAGGAATTGTAGGCCTTAGAAGTTTGAGAAGTAATGTATGTAGGATTCCCACAGAGGAATTCAAACAGTCCTTCCAGTTTGAGCGCACAGGCTTTGATTCATATTTTCTGATGACTTGCATGGTGCCTAATGTGAAATTTAACACACGTGTATTAAAAGGTATCGTTCTCCATGCAGTTCTAGTGTTTTTCAAGTAAGTAACACCTCAAGAAGGAATGTCTGAGAAATTCGTAATGAAGCTAGAGAGTCAGAATTATGCTCCATGCCTTCTGTTCCCAGTCAAATGTTACACATAACAGTCCGAAGTCACCTGCTGTAAAAGTGAATTGAATTGTCTCAAAAAGGGATTTTTTGGAGTGGAGGTAAGGTATATGTGGTTAGTGATAGTGACCATACTATATCGTCTAAAAGTTCATATTTTATGTGAAACGTATTCTTTAGTTCTCCTATGTTCTTACATAATCTTTATCATTTACCTTTAAAATGTTTTAAAATCCAAACCAAATAAATACTTCTAATGGAGGAATGATAAGAAAGTAAAGCAGTAAGTGTGAGACAGGAGGAAGGCTAGAGCCTGTTAGAAATAAGAAGCATAAGAGGTATTTATAGCTTTGAAGATCTTTTCCTTCAAACAATGCCCCTTCTGCTGATTGGAGGAAAAATACTTTAGTGTGTAGAGTAAATCTATTTTCATATTTACTAATTGCTTGACATTGGGCATTTCAGCAAGTAGTAAGTTTTCTTGCTGTACAAGTTTCATTTCATGTGTGACAACAGCAAAATTGCTCTCAGGCCCACCAAATTAAACTAGCAATAAAATCTGAAATAGCCTACTTTTATTGCACAATGACGTTACTGTGTCATGTACCTTCAAAAGTGATTTAAAGCATAAAAGTCAAAACGAAAAACATTTTCATTATAAGGAGGTTGCTAAATCCTTTGATTGATCATTAAATTTGTGAGTGTATGGATTAAGCAATGCTATTACTCCAGGGAAATAATATTTTGGTGAACAATGTCAGACAAAAAAACATTGATTAGAATTTCGATGATCAGTGAAAAGCTGAAACCATTTGCTCTCGCTTGTTTTCAATGCAAAAGCAATATTGTCAACGGTTATTTTAATATCTTACTACGTTGGTTGAGTAATTCATAGTTACAAGTCATATTTATGGTGGGTGGTGAGGCACTGGAACAGGTTGCCTAGAAAAGCTGTGAAAGCCCCATCCCTGGAAGTGCCCTGGAAGTGTTCAAGGCAGGTTGGATTGGACTTTGAGCAACCCAGTCTAATGAAAGGTGTCCCAGCCCATGACAGAGGGGTTGGAACTAGATGACCTTTAAGGTCCCTTTCAACCCAAACCATTCTCTGATTCTGTGATTCAGTGTTGAGGTGTAGATCTATATTAGTCTTGTTACTTATAGATGGTCTTCTTGTTCCTCAGCATGGAACTTTTTTCCTCCTGATACTAGGAGCACAAATTTCAAGTCCTTATACCATTATATTAGTTGTGAGTTTTTAGACATGAAAATGCATCGTCAGATATACTCCACCTGTTCCTCTTCTTCTTCCTGTCTGGGCCTTGTATCACATGACCCTCAGAAGGAGCACTCTGCCTGTCCTCCCTCCACAGAGACTGACCAGTTCTGGTCATTCAGCACAATGGAATTTCTCTGCAGTCTTCATATTTCATATCAAAACTCACTCTTTTGCCACTCTCTCAACTACCTCTACTCTATTTAGTTACTGACTTCTGAGCCCTCTGAAATCACATGCACTCAAATACATGAAAGATCACTCATAGGATGCAGTAAGGAAAATTCACTAGGCTGAATACACAGCTTTGCTTCACATAACCTGTATTATTAATATAATAAAAAGTTAAAAATATTTTTGAGCTCTTGACTGGGCAGGTCCCTGATTGCTTTGGCTGAACCTGGTGACTGTCTTCTTAGCTGCAGAAAATGTTTACATTTCCTTTTTTGTTGTTCATGTTCATCTATCTGTGAGTAGAAGATAACAGGCAAATAGAATTGAAAAGAGGAATGCAATGATAGGTTCTGACCTGCAGAATAGCCACAAAATTCAGCAAAGATTTTTCAATGTTATTTAAAATGCTCTAGCAAAGTGGTTGCTTTTTGAAGTCAATTTCAGAGGCAGCTATTTCACCCCATTTACTTCCAATTTTTCAATAGATGAGAAGCTCAACTATTTGTCTGTACAGCAACTTGTGAAGAGTACTCTTTCACATGACAGCACACAACTATTTACAGCGCAAGTTTAATTATCAAACATCTGGTTTCCATAGCAACAGAAGGACTTTTAGTATACAAAAATAACTTGCACGTTCGTTTCAAGGCTAATGTATATCTAAGATGCAAGCTTCCAAAGCTTGGCCTGAATCAGATCAAAGTTGTAGTGGTGAATTACCATCTGTGGATATAATGTGACCCCAAAACCATCTAAAAAGTGGTGTCATTTTGATGTTTGCTTTCAGTAAGAATCTTCTGTCTTTAAATCAAAGGTAGGATAAATAAATATGTAGAAAGAGCAGATTTCAGAAACTTCCCTTTCTGTTTTGCTGGTCAATTCCCTATGAATGACAATTTGTGAGTTGTTTTCTAATTATTAGTCCTCTATGGGGAACAAAAATTCAGTGAAAACCTTTTTTTAAAGTTATACTCTAACTTTAGGCAGTCATTATCCAAGCAAAATAACTTAGTTAAAGTATTTTTATTCAGGGTTATTTTTTTGCAACTGGAGGTTCAGTATCTGAATTGCTTCTTTGCAGTGGCTTTTCATCAGTGATTGCTGTAGGGTGTATAGCCATAGAATACATTAAATGAAAATTCAGATATTCTAAATTCAGCAGTTCTAAGAACAGAAAAACACAGACTCAAGCTGCTCAGGCATTAACACTTATTCATAATACTAAATGATTGAAAATGAAGGATTTAGTCCAAATAAACAAATTTCTCTAGTTTACACCGTATTAAGTCATATTATATAACCAGAAGTGTCAGATCTGATCTTAAAATTCTATTAAGATATATAGTACACTTCCATAATGCAAACAAAAATTGGTCTTTCTCAGAATGATATCAGTTAGTTGTAATAACTGGATTTAGGATTTCAGCACTCGGACTCATATTATGTTTATACCTAATAAACTTCTCTTCCTCCTTGAGTAATGCAAGACTGTTTTGGTGGTGGTACTGTATCAACAGTTTAACTCAACTTTCTCATCTGCTCTTCCTTGTTACCCTTATCTGAGCACAGAAAAATGTCAGATTTTAAAATTTGCTCTGATGTTCAACATGTCCACACTCTAATAATCAGAGTAGAAAAATTAGTCATAGATTGCATTCCTTTCATGGAGAAAACTTAGCTGGCTAATGTCTCCTGTTCAAGCTTTCCTGTGTACATGGTGTGTTTGAGCAAGGAGGCAAAGAGTGTGAAATGAAATGTCTTCAAGTTGCATCAGCAGATTCAGATAACCTTACGTGCTGAAAGTTGCATGTAAGGGAAACAGTACTAAAGTTCTAAAATTTTTAGTACATTGCAGACTAAAAGTAATATCTTTAAAGGCATCCAGAAATGAACTGGAAATGAAACTGTTGGCAGTAGAGTAAAACATTCTCCTTGATACGCAAAAGAACAGCCGTCTTTTACACCTTGTGAAATAGATGGCAAAGGTCTACAGGCTCCAGGAGCACTTTTTAAAAATTCATGTTAGAAGGAAGAAAATATGCTTCACATAGCAGTAGTTGCAGCTGAAAAACTAACAACTGTTGTTTCTTTACTAAACGGAAATACACCTTACCATGGGATACTGAGATGAATCATAAATCAAGAAATTGTGTTGTGAGTGAAAACTCAGCCCCTTGAAGTTTTGAATTCAAAAACATATTTGATTCAAAAACGAGCTGTAAATCAACAGTTTTACAAGAAATCCTCTTCATAACGGACAAAGGAGCAAAAATGTGAAGTCTGAGTACTAAGTTCTGTATCTATCCATCCATCAAGGCAGCTAATATCACTGCTCTTCTGAACGGTAACAGTGCCTGGGCCTGGCTGGAATGAGTCACAGGCAACAATGTCCATTCCATCTGCAGCCTTCACCGGATAGGAATGAGCTGACTGTCCTCGCTGCCTTTTCCGATGAAATAGAGTTGTAGAGCTGAGTGTCAGTTTCCTAGCTCCCACAGCTGGTGACAAAGATCAGAAGAGACAAGTAGCAAAAATAGAGATTATTTAGAAGGCTGAAGTGTCCGGCAAACTCTTGTCTATTAGAGATATTCCAGAGCTTTAAAATTCAAAAGTCTTAATCTTTTGAGAGAGAATGAGACAAACTGAAAATGATATGGGGCAGATTTGTTCTCATGACAACAATTTAATGGAAATGGAAAAGGAAATTAACCATTCTTCTCATGAAGAGAAGATTGAATCAGTGGATTAACTTCTAAATGCTGAAACTTTTAAGTAAACCAAATTTAACTGGAAAGGGAAGTAAGATGATTATGCATTTGTTTATAAGCTTCATGCATTCTTTCTGAGACCAGCATGACATTATGATATGCTATTTTGCAACAGTTAATGGCATGCTATTTTTAATATCTTGTTTTTTTGTAATAATTGTAGCAACTGGACAAATCTCTAATTAATGTTTTTTCCATTTCCATAAATAATTCATTAAAATGGCTTTATTAGGGTTATACCGCTGCCCAGCTGCTTTGTTCCTTACAGTACAAGTTTCCCCACTGTTAACCCTCTAAGAGATAGAATCTGCCCTGTAATTATTTTGTACTGATAAAGTGAGATACTAAAAATTGGATTTCCATCCTTCTTACATAATCAGTTCTCCAGGTCCCATTTTACAGCACCGATATTTTTCCTATCACTCATTTCTACTAGATATCAAAGCTTCTTTTTAATTTACTGATCCCAGCTTAAATTTCTCTTTTTTCTTGTTTTTGTTGTTGTTTCTAATGAGCTTGATGCCACTAAGATTAAAAGGGGCTTAAAAAAAAGAGCTGTAAAACAGCTTTGATCTCCTAAGGTGAAGCATATTTTTGTGCAAGACTTTTTCCTCTGAGGCATGTTAACAGTTGAATTGATCTGGAGGGAAAAGAAAAAAGAAAAACAGGTGGGCGAGAAAATGAAGAGGAAGAAAATGTGTGACCCTTTAATGAAAATTAGACCTCCTTACTTTTGGCTTGTGTTACCAGCTCTTTCCTACATTTTATTTAAAACATATAAAGAATTCAGACCTCCATTGTTCCAAGTTCATTGAAGAAAAGAAGCTAATTTCCTGAGAAATTGAATAAGAATTTGGCATGCCAAAGCTTTTTTTTGCTCTTTGATATATGAAAATATTCCTTTAATTGGGCTATTCTCAAGATTGCATATTAATTAAAAACTAAAAGAAAGGAAAGAAATCTACATTGGATAACAATCCAATACAATGGATACAGATCCAAACAATTTCCTCGTTTTTTAGAGACTAGTTAAAAGCTTTAAATTGTTTAAACAGTCTTAATGCCACATAGCAACCTAAATCTAAGAATGGAATAAGCCATTGTAGAGATTGTGCACACACGGACTAAGATTAGTTGCTATCCTAAAGAGCTTACTACCAAAATTTAGCCGAGGACCAGAAGGCAACGTCAAACAAAAAATCCTGAGTGATAAACTGGCAAGGTCAGTGAACTACAAGGTTTGGTATAAGGAGTAGCTTGAGTCACAATATGCCAGTTTCAAAGTCATTGTCAGTTGCTCTGTTTTCAATTTTGGGAAAAAAAAAGATTTGAGACAGGGCTTTTAAAAAGTCACTGCTTGTCTTTCTAAAGGACTCTGGGGAAGAGGGATTGTTGGGTTCTTTGCTTATTTGTTTGTTTTGCATTGTCAGAAATTCTTCTGTATGGAAGATGGCAATTTTTACATGCTTGAAAGGACAGAAAGACTTGGGATTATGTTCATTATTTATCACAGCTTTATTTTCATTGTTGGTAGTAATTATTTATAAGGGCACAAATGGAATTAGGCATCTGACTGTCCTTTGTGCCTTTGAAAATCTCACCCTCTGTACATAATTTAGTGCAAACCAATTAATATTTCTCAGATTGGTTTAGACTTTAGACTTGGTTATGCCTTTTGGTTTAGACATAAAATTGCTTTAGGAGAAAAGGGCTGTTAGTTTTCTGATTATTTTTCTTTTTTGTCAGAGATTAAAATAATATTTTTCATTTTTTAGAGAGGATAAATAAAGACTTTTATTTTAGTTTTGTGGCAAATAGTGCTGTGTTAGTATAACAGCATTGCATTTTCCCCCTCACCTCAAGGTAAATCTAGGTGTTCTTCACAAAATTTGGACCTGGCAAGTTAACACATCAGTGCATCTCACAATGAGAGGGGAATCCCCTCACAGACTGCACTTAGAGCTAGTAACAAGTGGGGTTTAGGTTTCTCTCATTGTCACTTGCTAGGCTACGGTTTTCCTGGTCTTTTCACATGGCACCGTCCTTGTCAAGTTTCAACATCCTCTAAACTTGGACTGGGAAACTGTGCAAGCTTGACCAACTCTGATGATTCATAATATTGCTCATATTGTAATCAAATAAGTTCTGATACATTCCCAGAAAGAAAAAATCAATGACAGAGACGCAAACCAATGTACAATTGCATTACTGGTCTTTGTGGTTGTAGGGCCTAAAAACAAGTCTGAAAAACAAGAAAAGTTCACCTCTCAAAGCGGTTCCTTCTTAAAATTACAGGTCTCAGGAGCCTAAATCATGACACTCTAATGCCCAGAACTGATATTGATGAATTTCTTATTGACCTCAGGGCCCCCTCAATGCCCTCTGGATGAGGCAAGGAAAGAGGAGGCAGATGACTGACAAGGACTGTCATCTATTACTGCACAAACATGGAAGAAGTCTCACTATTTGTCAGGAAGATCTGTAATTGGAAAAGTTGGGACCTGGTGTATACTACTCACAGCAAGACAAATAAAGACTCTTCATTTTCCTTTCCTAAGGTGCACTAGCAGAGGTCTCAGGAAATTTCTTTATTTGGAGAAGATGCTGATTAGAACTGTGTGTCAGTGCAGTGTTCAGCTGGACTCATGCCATCTCTGTTTCCCTAATTAAAAGAAGCTTGTTAGGAGCAGAGAATTTAAAAAATGTGAAAGCTATGCTGAAGAAAGAGACAACTTATTAGAGATGAGAACACAGATCCAGGTTATGTCAGAGGCTGAGAGACTTTCACATGTAAAATTCTGCAAATGTGATGCTTTGCTGAGATTGCCTTATCTGAGAAATGCTCATTTATCAGAGAGATAGGCAGATACATTTTAGCTCTATAGCTGAATAAGCATTTGTTATCTCTCGTAATTCAAATAAAAGCATAACTTAAAGATGAATCAAGTAAATACATAGAGGAGCTTTCATGCAACTGCCAAATAGCAATTTAATTTTATAACAACCAGCAGAGAGCAGTGCTACTTTGCAGTCCAAATGTGATCACATTACGATCTTGAAAGCTTTTTCAGCAGAAACTTAGCAACATTATATCTAGAGCTTTTTAAATATCTGTCTTTATACTAGTTATGATCTTATGTCAGTTATGAACTTCTAGTAGTTTTCCTCTGCAATTAATCAGGAGTAATTGGAAACACTTGGACAAACAGGGGAAAGAAATTTCATATCTGTTCCTAGAATCTTTTTTGCATAACCAATATATTCAAATTTTCTCCTTACTCATTTAAATGTTGTATTAAACCGCTATAGGAAGAAAAAACAAAAACAAAACCAAAACCAACTCAATTCTCAATATGAATTAAGCAGTAAATAAGTACAACAGATTTCATACCTGCTTTGCAACTCTCCTAATGCTGGAAATTTCTTAGTGCCCCATCTATTTGGATGCAGTGAGAACATCTGAAGCTACATCATGAAATGGGGAGACTTATAACTGGTGGAAGATGAGAAAAATGCTTCCTTAGAAAAAGAGAGATCATTCATGGCAAACTTTTTTCCTTCATTCTTACGTCTTGTGGTGAAGGCAGATAGGATTGATCAGGCATCCATGTAACCACATAGCTTTTTTGAGATATGTTTGTCGAGAAAGTTATGGATTATCTGCACAAAATTGTAAAAGGTGAAGACCTGCAGGTGTGATCTTCACAGAATCCTGCATACAGAATCTAAATCCGAAGTAGTACCATAATTCTAGCCAGTATAAATGGGCATGAATAACAGGTTGCCAATCTGCCTGAACAGATTAAAAACACTACTATACTATGTACTTAAATCCAAAAGCAGTTAGTGTTATTAATCATGTCTACTTCTTTGGAAGTCAAATTCCCAGCTGAACATTGGAAAGTTATTTTTTCTTCTTTTTTTTTTTTCGACTTCACTCCTGAAAAACTTGAAGAGGATTAGGTTTTTTGAAGAGTGGATTGGAATTTTTTCATTTTTCTAAGACTACTTTTAAAACATTTGAATGATCATTGACTTGCCATCACATGTTATGAGTCACAGGACTCTTTAACTGTTGTGCTTGTTTTCTTCTTGGGCCGTACCAAAGTACTTAGGAGACTTTTCATCCCAAAACAGTATCTAAGAATACCATGAATATTTTTATACATTCCTAGTGACATTGTAATTGATAAAAAAAAAAAAAAAANAAAAAAAAAAAAAAAAAAAAAAAGGATGAAATATCAAGCTTGTGTTACAGCTCTTAATCTGACTCCTGACTGTGAATGAGCAATGGAAAATCCTTTAATCACAAAGGGAGGTACCTTAAGTAGGCTGAAATCATCTTTACCACTTGTCGCATTCAAATCTGTGTGACTTCAGCATTCATGTCAGTGCTCTGAGCACACCAGAAATCCAGTGATTTCTCACTCTTTAGCTTGTCCTTAAAATAGTGTATTTGGTAATTTGTGGCACCCAGGGCACCAAAAAGGAATATGCAGATGATCACATAAAGATAATCCCAAAGGATTATCAAACTAGAAATTAACTAGGTGGCATCCCCCCTGTAAAAGGAATGCTAAACTGAAGGCTGGACTATAACTAATGCCTCCTGTTGGCTTAGCTAATACAGACTTGAAGATCTCTGAGTTCAGGTCAGAAGTTCTTTTACGCACCTGGTTATAAGTTAAGTCTTCAGCAAAGGCATGCTTTCACAGCTGAATCTTGCAGGCCGTAAATGCATGGTTATAGCATGTTTACCACTACATATGCATGCAGAGCTAGGTTGTTTAGGGGCTGCTTACATACACAAAGGACCTTTGTATGAATTACTATCAAGCCTGTAACATTTTGCTTTTATACCATTGTGTGGTTGCCAGTAAATCTTAATATCTTATTAAGCATAAAGCTTCCTTTAGAATTGAAAAGTGCTTCAGGGAGGTGCATGTTTCCATGTAATAGCGGTAGCTTTTTTGTCCTCTTGATTTGGTACACAGAGCTACATAATGAAGGATGGAAAAGTGAAAAAAGAATTGTATTCGTAAACAAACAACAGGCACGTCTTTTATAAAAAACATGCTAATACCCTTTAGAGGGAGAATGTGCAAACATTGTGTAAATGATTCAGTAAAACTATCAATGGTAAAGGCTTGGTAACAGTTAAAAAAACACAACAGTGAAGTACTTCAAAGAGAAACATATAACATTTGGGTTAGACATCTATTGCCTGACAGTATGTGATGTGCAACTAGAGACATCAAATCTCTGAATAGAGTAACTGTTAAATCATTTGCCATGTGATCTGTTATTTGAACGGACTGGCTGATAAAAAGTTGTGTAATTCTCTTTCTTTCTTTTAAATTATCTCTGATACATTGATGCCATTTTTTTATTTTTGTGAATATATTTATATATAATGCAGTTCTGAATTTCACTATGAAATGAAATATAAGTAATGATAGCAGCAGGAACACAGTGGTGCAAAGACAGGGTAAGCCAAGGTCAGTTATAGTCACTGCCCTGCAGCTGCAAACCTTTTCAGAAAGGGAATGGATTAAGCAAGATGATGAGTCATAAAGCTGTAAGGAAAGGGAAAAAAAAAAGAGGAAAAAAAACATCCTCAGGGATATAGCTTGCTGCTACAAGCTTATCAGTGAAACTTAAGCTGCATTCTGAGCCTGACCTGGGTGTTACATTGGATTCCACTCTCTTTGCCAATAAAGTGGGCATGAAGGCCTTACAGATGCCTTTTTCAAATGTTCAAAATGTTCTGCAGACATAAAATAAATGAGATTTGTCCTCCCTACACATCTGCTGTAGCCATGAGTCTATAGTTTTGATGATCCTTCTTTTATTGTAAAAAAAAATAATTCACAGCAAGACTATTAACTTAATCATGTCTGAGAACCTGAAATGTGACAATTTCTATTTAAGCTGATCAGAGAAACATGCTCCATGTTTCTGTAATATCTGTGATGCTGTTATACTGCAGAAGGGCAGTCGCATTATAGGAGATGTTTGATTTCCCAGTTGTGGTCATTTAAATACCATTCCAAATCTAAGTTATTTTAACACTCCTGACACTTTCTGATGACAATTTCTGTGATCTTAGTGTAAAGAACTGTACTTTTAAGATTTCTCTGGTGTAATGAGGCAAGAAAGGTCTGTGGTAGGTCAGAAATGGCTTTGCGTGAGTGTGCCCTACATTGTTGAATTTGTTTTTGTGTTTAGCTGCTTTGTATCTCTGGGGAAATCTTTTTATTTGGATGCAAAGGACTTTTTGAAAATTCTATCATACACCTCTTTTTAATGGTTACTGTTGCTCAGTTGTAACTCAATCAACTCAGTGAAAGGAAACTCTCATAATGATCACATTCTCTAGGAACTGTTGGAGAAGGTCAGTGAAATCAGAAGTTGGCTGAAAAAAGTAAACAGGAAGATGATTTCCTCAGATTCACTGACAGGCAATCTGAGGGCACCATATCCCTCTGATTCATTTATTCTGTGGCACCAGGTGTTGACAAATAAACAGCAAGGCAGAAAATCCTTTGATACTGATGGAGGTGAAGAAGCAAAGTTTTTCTGTGATTTTCTATTTTAATTTTTTGAAGCAAATTTTAAGACTTGGCTTCTCCAGGATTATTCTATGAGATGGGAATTGATTTTCTGAAGAACTTTCTCCCTGCAAGTATTAAACTTTGTAGCAAGTCTCTTACATGTCTGTGGCAATTTAAGTCCACACATTCCAGGTTGACGGAAGGACATGTAGCTTTGCTTAGTACTTTTTTCTTGCTATTCACATTAAAATTATCAGAATTTTTGCACCTTGTCATTTTTTTTTTTTTTGCCTTCTCTTTTCCAAATTTCCATGGTCTTCTTTGAATTATCTGCTGGGCCTGGAAATTCTCATACCTAAATCAGAATGTTTTTGAAAACAGAAGAGTTGATTGGGTCAGATGCAATGAGAATAAATGTTTTCTTCAGAATAAACCAAGCCTTCTGAAAAGGATTAGGATGCTAATGGAAGTGGCCCTCACGGAGTGCTGGAAGTAAGAAGGGTTTAAGTGATTTGAGACAGCCAAGTTGAAACAATCTGAATGAGTTCCTCACAACACCCAGCTGCACTTTTTGTTTTTTCTACTGTGGAATGATAGTTGTTCAGCTAAAGAAAACTGCATTACAAATTATGTGACAAGTCTCTGGACTCAACCCTACTCAAATTTAGCTGTCTAAACTATACATATCTAGACTGAGCCTAGTTAGTTGCCTTAGTTACTTATTTAGTCAAATTAAATATATATACCCTTTCAGAGGGCAGTTCCTCTGGTCTGTCTGAGGAAATCAGATGAATGGTTTAGATTGGATGCCTACTGTTTAGATATCTCAAGTTTGGCTAAGTAAATTCAACTATTATTTATAAAACGATGAAAGGAGAGGGAGAACAAGGGGCCCAAGTCTTTAGCTCCACAAGGTATGCAGAGTTTGATGGAGAGTGAAGTGCGTAAGTTAGGACAAAAAGCCAAAACCATCAAACCACTGATTATGATATACATCCCTGAAGAGGGGTTATTCTTTTATTGGTTTTTTTTTCTTTTTTTATTATAAACAAAAATGACTCTTGCAGAGGCATAGTAAAAGGTATATTTATGCACAGCTAATGCTTTATAAATAAATAAAAAACCTGTATCACAAAGCTGAGTCCTGCACACCTGAGTGGCTTAACTGTTTTCATAGCTTTCTTACATACAAAGTTTGGGGTTGGCTTTTACACCTTATAGAAGAGGACGCCCGTAGCCAGGTAGACTGATAATCTTGTACATGCATTGGTATGATATAGGGCACAAGGATACTCATAGTCACACTTTCTAGCTACCCAGAAGAGTATTAACATGCATAAAAGTTTTCTGTTGAATCCTTTCTCATGATTCTGTTATGAATGTCACTTATACAACTTCAGATGTAAACTCCATGCATGTATTTGTTCAGAACGCTGGAGGCACAAAATAAAGGTTCTGCAACCCATTCTTCCCACCCTGAATGCAAAGACTCTTACTCCATATCAAAATTTATGCAAAAAGCTAAGAGGGAAAAAAAACCCCAAAAAACACAGAAGTTAAAGAGCAAGAAGTGACCCACAGCCTAAATAGTATGAAAACAGAATTCCTACAAAACTGAACTTTTCTCCAAGCAACAAGCAGTTGCTTCTTTCTCAATATACTTTTGATTATGGCAATGTGAACATAAAATTCTGCTTTGAAATATGAAGCTGTAACTGAACCCAACGAAACACTCACATCACTTTTTCCTATCTTATTTTGGACAGAATTTCAGCACACAACTTGAACAGTAAACTTTTACTAGCGATATTTGCTTACAAAGGAGTTTTCCTTAAGGCTTGGGCTGAGTTCTTAAGGCAGCACAGATCAATCTGACTAACTGTCCCATTCCACTATAAAAAGGAGGAGCTGGGAAGGATTCTCTTGATAGATTTTTCTGAAGAAAAATCAAGCACAAACATGCCAATATTATATCTGAGAACGGTTTATTGAAAAAAAGAAGAAAAAAACAAGTGTAGGGGGGAAAGGAACAGAAGACAGAGGACAGTGTTACCACAGAACCCTGGCTCTCTATAGACATTGATTTGGCAGATGGAGCATGCGTGTTGCAAAACGCGATGCACTTGCGTAGCCTCCGTGGCAAGCTGGGCGCGATCTCCAAGCGGTGGTGGCGGGCGAAGCTGGGTGTGGGCAGCAGCTACGAGCTGCAGATAGTGGCTGCAGAGCACGAGGTTCTCACAGTGACAAGCTAGTTCTCAGAATTGGCACGGCAGGGTGGAGCAGGCACGGGCAGGGAAACAAGACCACAGGCAAGAGAGCGTGAAGGCGGGAGCAGAAGGGGCCAAGCTGTGCCCCCCCAGTGACCCAAAGCAAAAAGACCTTGTGGTGTGGCAGCTAGCTGCCTTTACGTGCTCCCAAACTCCTCCACCAACTCAGCTTCGGGCCTGTTTTTGGCAGGCATTTTGTGTGTGTGGGGGTGGAGGGAGCTGCTCGAAGTTTAATCATGGAAGTTTTCTCTGCCCTGATTGGCTGCCGAGTGAAGCCTCTCTGGGGACAGGGCAACACAGTTTTTTTGTAGGAATTGTTCTTCACCTCATTTATGACATATGTTGAGGCACATGTACATTGGTCCCTCTCAACAAAACTTTTTCTGCATTTGAGAAATGTACCACAACAGCTTTAGATTTTTTAAAAAAGCATTTGATGATGTAAATCACAGTATACTATAAAGTAAATAGACACTGCATGGCAGTCATGGGCAATATTTAAGATGGTTGAGTTCCCTGTGATGGAACATTGCAGACCATTTCCAGGAATGTAACAAACTCTTTGAAGGCAATTTGAGAGGGAATGAACTACCATGATACTACTCACAGAAAGAAAAGATGTTTTTTGGTATGTGCTTTCTCTCACTTGTTGGCTCTAATGTTAGGAAAATCCCATTGAGAGTCTTTAGCACTGACTTTATCACCTGAAAACATTTTGTCTTTAGAAAAGACAAAACCTGTTGTGAACCTTTGATCTTATTATTCTTTGTGGAGCGAGCATGAATTCTAACATACTGAAACAAACATAGTAATCCAACTTTATTTTGTGACCGGGGTGGCTGAAGAGCCCTTTAGCAAGAAGTTCTAGCATTGCACAAGTAAAGTAAACTCTGTAACCTTTATCACAGATGGCTACTTTTGCGCTAGATGGCTTAAGTACTGGAAGTTTACTGCAAAACATGACTATCAGAAAGGTTTTATATCACCTAATTAAACAACAGTGAGAAGAGAGAGAAATGGATGTCAGGATGGTGAAAAGCCATTCAGACTTCTGTTTATTGTGGGTATCCATGAAAGCAGAGCGCTCTAGTAGCTGGTAGTAGACTGAGATTCTTACTGTGCCTTTCTCCTCGCCATACTTCTAGTTGTTATTAACTCTTTCTGCTTCTTTTCTCAGCCTTCTCTGTCCTAATCCAGCTTCTTTTGGACTCCTCTCGTTTCTTCCCTGTACCCATAACCAACATAGTCCCTTCTTGAGGGGTTGTTTCACCTTTATATCCCTGTACTTTGTGCTGGTGAAGACAGCTTCATTTTCACCATAGGTCCGCATGGTAATTAAGATCACCCTTTAGACTTACAGCTTTCTCCTGTAAAATAAAATGCAGTAAGGGTTTTTTTTTTTTTGGTGTGCAAACATCTTTCATCATAACATTATAAAGAGTCCAGTGTGCTGTAATTGGTTCAATAAAAAATTATAATGTATTCACAGCCAAACCTTGAGTAAGAAATCTGGGAGTTTCTATTTTTGAAACACTGTTCACCAGAGAATACTTCTTCAAAATTGTGTACATTGTATACATTGAATACTGAGTTGGTAAGAGAATTTGGGCTTTATTGGTTTCATTTTAGCATTCAACATACAAAAAATGTGCCTTGTCTACATGAGATAAAATAAAACAAAAATTTTTAATAAATTAAATAAATAAATCTGGCATGCCAGCAAAGTAACTATTAAATCAAACAGCCAGTCTCCTGTCTACATATGTACAAAAAGTTCGAAATTAAATTACTGCTTGAATCTCTGTTTTGGTAAAAGCTGGCTTAAATAAAATTTTATCTCAAAAGGGTTGAAAATGCTTTTCAAAGTTATCTGAATTCAGATCTACAAACCAATTTCTATTTATTTGACTTCTTTTCAATATTTAAGTCATAGTTAAAATGGTTAGAAGCTAAATATTGTGTATTAGAATGATAAAAATAAAATGTTTCTAATTAATTATATTTGAAAATTACTATGAATTAAAAATGGAATGGACTTTTAGTTTTCAATTTTGGGTTTAATTCAAGACAGAGTAGGTGTAAATAATTTTTCTGTTCTGTATAACTCTCCCATGTAATTCTACTAATATCTTTATATTAACAATTAAAGTTCTTCTATCAATTAAACTGTCATTCTTGTGTTGTGCAGTGAGTAAAGTGTATTAGGTAGGGTACCTAAGAACTGTAAATGAAATGCTTTAATTGATTTTGTAGTTTTATTACATTAGTAAATCTTATTACAATCATTGATGAGGACCTAAAAAAAGAATGCTGAGATAACATTTGGCACATAGATAAAACACATATCACTGCCCATAGCTGTCCACTTGTTGTGTCCTTTGAACACGGTAAGAATTCAGAGAACTGAGAACTGATATTTTGTATTTTGCATAAACTCAATCTGCTTGGAACCAAGTAATTTTAAGTATAAATACCTGTACCTAATGATGTAGACATGTATTGCAATTCAACCTTTGTAAAATTGTTTTCTCTCTTGCTTACATATTTTTCTTGTATTTGTCTATATGCCAAATTATCTAAAGAGTCAGTTATTCTATGATACAATGGCAATTGAAATTACTCTCTAGCACATCACTAGCATGGACTGCTGGTGCTCCTTTTATATTTATGAAAGGACTCCTGATACCCCCTTCTCCACCCCACACATTCTTGTGTATATTGTAAGAGAGAGTCGGAAGATCCCTCATCTGCCTCACGATCATTGATGAGGACAGAGCCTGAAAGACGCTAAAAAACCCCAAAGAGGGGAAGAGGGTACAGGAGTCCTAGCCAGACCAAGGTGGGAGGCCTGCCAAGTACCTGCAAGAATGCACGCTGAACCGGTTGCTCTGGTGCTGTTCCTTGCTGCCCAGGCAGGAAGGGCTGTACTGGAGCAAGAAGGAATGTCCCGTGCACCTGTCCTGCTCCATCACCCGAAAAACAATGGGTCTTATTCCCCCCATCTCTTGGCTAGCTGTCCCTCGCTTTTGCACCTTTTGGCCAGCTGCCCCTCACTTTTGAAAAGACTATAAAGGGACTCTCTGAAAAGACCCCTACAAGTACTCCCCACGGAAAGAAGACAGATACCACGAGGATCCCTCCCCTACCTCGTTGGTAGCTATTAACCCCCTCCTTTTTCTCTCACTATCCTTTGTTTCTTTATATCTCTCTCTCTTATCACATAATCATGTTGTTGGCACTCAATAAAGTGCATTGTTTTTGATTAAAGTTAAAATTTCCCCGTTTGTGTTTCTTTTACACTCTGAGATCGGTTAACGAACCATCACGACTCCCGCTTGTGTTAGCAGATCGTGACATATACCTTGTTTGCTGATAGCTTAATGATAGACTACTTTAAGAGGCAAATTAATTACTTCTGGGTCTGGCTCTATAAGTCTGCATGCTGTGCAAGAAGCTCTTGGTTTGGGGAGATTGGGTCTGTTCTTTCGAGAGCCACTGAAAAATTACAGCTAAAAGAGAAGGAGAGGTAAACAGGTGACATTTACTCATTGAGATGCTTCAGCGTTGGTGAGGGTGCATGAGAGAATCCAGGAGACTTGGGTTAGCACCAGTGACTTGAGGAAGTATATGGGTGATGTTCTGGGTGGCTGTTTGGACTGCCTAATAGAAGACTGAAGCTAGGATTTTCATGATGTCCTTCTCCAAAATGCTTCCAGCTCCAGAGCATGAGGCATGGCAGGCAGGCAAGGATCCAGAGTTGTGGTACATGGGAAAGACCACAGTGTAGCAATGACAGGTATTTCAGTACATTAGGAACTGAGGAACTTTTTGAGACAGAAGGAACCTGTAAAGGAAGGACAGACTTCATTTTGATCAAAGTGGAGACAGACTGCTGCCTATGAAAGTTAAGAAGGTCATGCAAGATTATTTAGACTAGGAACTGGAAAAATGTTGACAAGCATGGAGAAGCACCTCGTTCGGATTGATTCAACTTGGCAGTATAACCTGAATGATATGCATCATACCTCTGAAAAGGCCAGAAGGAAAATAAACAGAAATAGAGAAGGCAAGTCAGTTTCCCTAAAATGTCAGCTGACTAGTCTGGGAAAGCTAAACCAAGAGCAAAACTAACAAAACCTGCTTTCTACAAGAATTCTAGAAGCCTTTAAAATAATTTTTTGGTAACAAACAGCAACCCAGACATAATAGACATCTCAGAGGCCTGGTGAAAGGATAATTAACAGGATACAGTGTTGCCAGGCTACAAGATTTGAAGGATGACAATGAAATGTACAGGTGAGGGCAACCTATGTGAAGAAAAATACAAAGTTTCACAGTATAAAAATATCATGGGAGAAGAGAAACACTATGGAATCCTGCATGGAAATCTGATACTCTAATAATAATAATAATAAAAAAGAAGTAGTACTAGGATCATACTTTGGGCTTCCTGATCTGGAGGATGATAGTGCTCAGGTAATACTGCAAATTTAAAACAGGTTGCAACGTGATGAGATTTTCACTATACACATACAGACTGTATCATTGCTGCCTCAGCACAAGAGGCAGAGATAAGACTGTTGTATGCAGTAAATGTCCACTTCCTAAAATAACTAATCTTAGCACTCTTATGAAAAGCTGTCATTTGGGCTTTCGTCCTGAGTAATGTACAGAGCCCAATTCAAATGGTATTAGTTGAAGAGCACTCTGTAACAGCAATCAGTATAAAATTAGGCTTAATATTTCAGTAGGAAAGAACAAGCCAAACAAATCCTGAATACAGAGATTCAATTTCAGGAAAAGGAACTACATACAAATGAGGCTATTAGCAAAAATACCCCCAAAATTAATACTACAAAAAGCCTGCTAGCAGCCTCGAGGCTGTTTGAAAATACTGTATTGGAAGCCCAGGCAAACTGCTCAGAAAAACAAAACATAATGACCCAGTAAAAGCCCTGTATAGCCAAACAGAAAACTTAGAAGCTACTGTATAGAAATTATTGACTTTAAAAACCAGAAGAGCTGTCCAAATGAGCAGAGCAGCAAAATCACAGCATAAAATATGTACACAGAAGCTTACAGAAAACATAAATGAGTTTGGAAAGATACTCAAATGGATAATAAAAAGGTGTTTAAATACCTCAGAAGCTGAAAGCCAGCTCATGAAACAGCTGGACCATCTGATGACAAAGTGTGTGAAAGTGGCATCTGAAGATAAGGTCACAGCAGAGAATATGAGATTTATTTTTTGTATAATTTTTTTTTTACTGTTAAAGATGTTGGGAAGTTTCCAACATGCACTGCTGGTTTTTTGTAGCAGATTGGTTAGGGTAGCTGTATCAATGTGATCTAGGTATACACGAAGTATTTGACTACATAGAATAAGTTAGATGACAGTAAGTCACCAGGATTAGCAGCCATTCACCCAAGAGCCGTGAAGGAACTCAAACGTGAAATTGCAGAGCTGCTAGCCAAAATGTGTAACCTATCATTACAAGGAGTCACTGAGTCAGGGGACTAGAATATTGCCATTGTAAGCCCCATCCACACACAGGGCTCCAGAGAGGCTGACTGAGTCTGTCTTTCATCCATGGTTAAAATGGAAGAGCCGTTATTAAAGTATGAGATTAGTGAGCACATAGATAAACACAGACCATAAAGAAAGAATCAGCATGGCCTTTGGGAAGGGAAATCCTGCCTTGCTAGCTTGTTCTCAGTATGTGGTACATGGATGCAGCTGCCAGGAAGGGAGCCAGTGTTTCCCTGACCTGAAAAAATCCAGGTTCAAAAAGGAAAAAGGCAGAGGCTGTTGAAGAAACAGCAGGGAATGTTCAGGACTGACAGGATCACAATGAGTTCATCTTGCCTGAAGTCAAGAACCCGCAGCAGACCTGCCCACCTTCACACCTGCTCTGACAACCTTGCCTCCCTTTTGTCCCAGTTAGGAACTGTGCAGGGGTTGTTTGCAGAGGTGTAGATGGCCAGGTAAAGCAGCATGCCTGTGACCTGCTAGATGTTGAGCAAGAGAATGAGCTCACTTGTCCTGGGCCACCAGGTCAGATTTCTTGACCTGCTCACCCAGTGAAAGAGACCATCAAGTTGGTGACTTAACAGGCTTTTACATCCATCGATTAGTCTGGGTTTTCACACAGGTTTGTAAGCATGAATCTTCTCCCACTAGGGAAGAAAAAGACAACACGTCAAGAGACAGCCTTGAAACTCTCACTAATGAAAGTCAATAGTCTTGTTCCAAGATCCTGAAGAACTTTACCAAGACTTCTGCTCTAGTTCATAGTGCATCAAGTGACTCCCACAAAGCAGGGACTAATATCAATATATAGGGATCCCTATAGTATATTTATGATGTTCCATGTCAAGTGCTTTCCTCTTGTTGAGTATTTGACCAGATAGGATTATTGAAGTTGCTCTGTCACAGGATCATATAAGCCTGATCTGACTGAATCACGTCTTCCAGCACGGACATCAGTTGCAGAAGATGGACTTCACTAGAGTCTTGTGCTGTGGAGAGAACCTGGAAATTTGTACCTCAGTTCTCCCACAACGGGACCACTGTGACCCTCCTACACAGTAAAGGGAACATCCCACACCTTGAGAATTCATGCCAGATGTTGGCACGGTCCAGGCCGAAGTGGTCTCAGAACACATGCAGGTCAAACTTGTCCCAGAGCACACAACAAAATTTTGCAGAAAGTCTCTCTGTGCATGGAAAAAAGCAACAAAGACCTTCTGAGAACGTGACCAGAGTGCATGTCCTGATTGTTCTCATTGGCCTCTGGGAGCCTGTTCTACAGTTTGTGAGAAACAATACAAACAATGGTATCTGTAGAGGAGAAGCCCGCACTAAAGGTCAGTCCTTTTTCATTCATCTTCTCCAAATCCATAAAAGGTGGTGTGTCCTCTGCCAAGATGCAACAGTGTGTTCCTTGGCATGCCTCTTCTCTGAAGTGTGAAAGTGCCTGCCAAGATCTTTGTCTCAGAAGAAATGGATGACTGAGCATATGGCAGTACCCGACATCCAGATGTCTTTCAGGGTCCAGAATTTTTTCCACTTCTCCTGATGTTCACTGAAGGGACATGGATTGTTCCAAAGTGAATCCAGGCACCTCTCCAGGTCTCCAAATCCTTTCTCAGATGTTTTATCACTGTGTCCTTCTGCTGAGGGAATCTTCTGGTTACCCATCTACAGCTGCAGCAAAGGAGCTTGGCATTTTCCTCCTCTATATTTCTGCTTCTCTAGGTTCAAGTGACTTGGGAGATATCCCCACATTCCCAAGGAGTTTCTCCACTTACCACAGTCCCTGAAACGTAGGGGTTTTTCTTTTGATTTTGTGATATCAGTTCTCTATCATCTTTTTAGGCAAGCAGTTGCCAAACAGTCAACATACTGTTTGCCTGTTTTGAACAATATGATGTGGTGAGACAGATTCCCCAGTAATCCAGTCCTCTAGTTAACTGCCACTGGATGAAAAGAGCTTTGATATTATCCAGTAACTTGAAATCTCTATTAATTTCAGTCAGATAAAGTAAACTCAAATGAGAGTATTTATTTATATCATCCACAATTGGCAGTATCATGAAAAGTAATTATGAAATACAAGAATAAATATATTAAAAGACCGAAATGCATTAATCTATTACAGTGTGGTTAAATTTGAAATATGTCTCACTCTCTCTCGTCTCCTCTTTCTCTCACTTTTTTTCATTTTTTTCTCCCTTTGGGTGACACATCCTCATTTTGGTAAGACCTCCCTATTAGTTCTTAACTTTCCTCAGCCAGAGAGAAAACTCTTCCAACTTTGCCTAGCAAGATGATGTGAACGTTGATGATGATGATGATGCACGTGCAACCTAAAATCTACTGAGGAAAAAAAATCAGACTTTTCCCCCTTGAATCATTATTCACATGTGCGAGTGCACATTGCCAGCTCATCTCCAGCTTCTCCACCAATATCCCCAGGTCTTTCTCAGCAGGACTGGTTTCAATTTGCTATTCCTCCAGCCTGTATTGACACTGGGGATCGCCCCCACCCAGATGCAGGACCTTGGAGTTGGCCTTGGTCTTGTTGAACTTCATGAACTTCCCACTGACCCACTTCTTGAGCATGTCCACATCCCTCTGGATGGCAGCCTGTCCCTCCGGTATGTCAACCATGCCACTTGGCATGGTTCAGAGGTCACTATGTTTCCATAAATTAGGCCTATTTCTTAAAGTCACCGCCAGCAGACACATAACAGGCATCATGAAGAAATCACTTTTCTTTCCAAAAATTGATTTTGAAATTATTGGATTTTAAAACAATAAGAATTAATTGGATACTGATGCCTTTTCAGGACATAGAGAACATACGTGATGAAACAGTATTCAAAAGAATTAAATTTTTCTGGGTATCCATTTTGACTCTCACTAGCATCTGATGTCTTGACATGCTGAAAACTGCCAGGGGCAGAGATTCTGGGATAAGCCACACAATTTTTATGGATCATCCAGAAAAATAGTTGTTAGGAGAAAGACCCTATAAAATGGGATTTCAGAACAATGAAATTAAATTAAATTGAATAAATGTACTGTGAGAGAACCAGCTTATCCTTGAGACTATTGGATATTAAGGGTCTCTCTTTTTATTATAAATATAATTACAGGACAGGAGGTGGTGATACTGTTCCTGGCAAAATGAAGCTTGAAGAATACCATATGCAGACAATTAAAAAGAATGAATTCACCAGCATCGTCTTCCTGACTTTGTTTATAAGCTTGAGCTTATAAAATTCCATAACTGCACTTAAAATTCTGTAAGTTCTGTTTAAATGGGATCATTTTTAAATTGGCAGCTAATCACAAACAATACAAAAACAAGGGAAAGTGAATATAACAGTTTTATGTATATAATAGGCTGGGAATCCACATACTCCATGGAATGGAGCTAGAGATGTGTCTGAAGGATAGGCAGCAACACAAATATAAAGGTGCCAAGGAAGGAGATATAGAGATATAAAGGTGGCTAAATCAGAGGTTAGAGATATGGGCAAATCTAAGCATTTCTTAATTGCAACATGAGATAAGTAAAACTGCTGGAACGAATCCAAGAAGAAAAGTGTCTTTAGATAACATCCCAGTTTGGCTGAGTGGACATCTTTGTTAAACTGATGAAATAGAGGGGTTTTAAAACTGCTACCAAAATGGCCAACCAGTCTTCTGGGAGGGGAAAAAAAACCCCAGTTTATAAATGCAAATGAAGAAAGAACAGGAAATACGTTCAAAAGCTGTCATTTACTTTGTTGCCTGGAGACACTGTGAATCATCAGAAAGCTTGGAGATAGGCTTACGGGGGTAGTACACTGTAAAGCACTCGTCCTTTATTCACGTTCATAACTTACATAAGTGGGTGCCTTTAAATTCTTTTTCTAGTATAGTTATTTAAAGATTTAGCTGCAGCTGGAAATAAGATGCAACTGTCTTAATGAAGTTCCCTTTCAGCATGGATTTAGAATATGAATAGCTTCAGAATTTACACAGCTTTGCAGGGTTCTACTGTTAATTTCTATGTTATTCAGGATTATGAGCATTATGCATTTAGTTTGTAATGAATGTGAACTACTCTCAAATGAGATACAATTATTCCTCTAAAAAATTTGGTGGCTACTCTCCAGTAATGAGTGCATTAAAGTTTTTAGGCAATAAAAGCCCTTAATGTAAACAAATGATAACTATTTTAACCAGTTACATTGCTATAGCACAAGTGCTTTCACACAACTTTTAACAACATTGCAAAACTTCCATACATTGGGAATGGTAACAGAGTCCCACCACGATATCTGGCTTGTTGGCCTTCCCCCTGATTCTTACCCATAAACACTCAATGTTACTGTCACCACCATCAAGCTCTGGACAATTGAAACCTCCATGAATATACAGGGCTACGCCACTGCCTCTTCTTCCTCGCCTGTGCATGCTGAAGAGTTTATAGCCAGTGATTTAGTCATCAGTTTATAGCCAGTTTACAGTCAGTGATCTCTAACTTGTGTGATACAAATAACGGTCTCATAAGCTTCATCCTCATCTTCAAGTACACTATATCGCACTGATAGGTAACCATAAAAAAGGCCGTATGCCCACAGAGTCTTGTTGGGGTTTTTTGTAAAAATCTGTGGAAATCACAAGAACTCATAAATGGTAAGTGAGCATAATTTTGTGAGAAAAGTGTAACAGGTTTTTCAAATTGTTTTGAAGTTGCTTTAGTAACTCAGATAGAGAATCAATAAAGGTTTATTCCTGAGTAGAAGGTCAGTTGGAGTAGGATATTTCAGGTCAGCCCAGTATGACAAAGGAAAATGGTTTGAGCAGCAGTCGTTTATCTTTTTCCCACTGCCAAGCCTGTAAGACCAGATTTGTATTTACAGCCAGGTCAACTGATACAAAGAAGTGCAGACTCAGACTTATGCCTTGAGGGCAACTATATTATGTTTTATCCACCCTGAAGAAAAAATAAAAGACAATATAAAACGATGCCCAGTTTTAATGGAACACTGCTACAGGTGCCCAACTCATACACCTTGTAGGTTACTCTACACAATTCAGCAGATCAACCTATGTATTACTGACAAATCAGTTTGTCAGTAATGTCTGGACCATGGGCTCACATTTTGAGTTGGGGATGCTCTCACACGGTAGATCTTACTGGCTAAGAGAAAATAATAAATTTATTATTCTTAGAATGGTTGTCAAAAAACCAATTTGCATTCAATTAACCACAAATAAATTAATTTATATGTTAATTTTAACCGTCAGTTCAAGGAAGCATACCCTGGAATGAAAGGCACACGTGCCACCCATTTTACGCTTTATGAATGGTGTCCTTCTTAGAACTAAAAATTGGAAACTAAATACAGTCCTTATTATCACTATCCTCAAAAAGGAGCAGGAAGGTGTTAGGGGTGGAACCAAGGCAGGGAGCCCTGACACTGCACCTGATACTCCTATTTACCCATCATGTGATAGCATTGATATATTATTTAATATCTGCTGCTTTTATTTGGCATTATGTCTTCATGGAGTGATATCCTGTAGCAGTGCATTCTGCTCTGGCTGAATAGGTTTCATTTCCTTTGCACATGTCTTGCTGCCATGGAAGATAATAGAAAAATAAAACTGCCAGAGTTCTACCTCCTGCCAGTTTTGATAGAATTTAGGAAAAAAACAGCAGAATTTAATCTTAAAGACTTTCATTATGTTCTTTCAGCATGATGTAAACTGTAACAATTTATCCATCAAACAGTTCATTTTAATGTAATGCTAATTATGCTTCACCAAAGTCCCCTTAAATCTTACACTGTCCTTAGAATCTAGTCAGTGTTTTCATACTGTTATGAGGTTTGAAAACTTTGATCAGGAGAGCTAGAAGTATTTTGAGAAACAACAGCTGAACGCCAGGCTTAGATCAACAGAAGACATCCATAGCCAGGAAAGAAGGGTAGTAAGGAGGAAAAAGCTGAGACAGGTGGAGACAATTTTAATGAAATTTGGTAGATTTGACTTCTGTTTTCCATTTAAAAAACCTTGTAATTTAAGACTTTGCATTAGATAATCCTTCAAAGCTTTTGAATTGTTATATCCAGGAGTTTTATTCCTAAGACTACAGGTGAAGCAAAATAAAAAATAAAAACATGTTCTTCTGTCATTAGCAGTGTGTGTACTGTGCCTTGAAAATATGTAGTAGTTTTGTACATACAAAAGTCCAAAAATTTCAGTTATTTTACAAGGGAGTTGAAAATAAAAAAAAAGTGAAAGCAAATCTTCTAGTTATGAGTAATTATATAAATGTAAGCCCAGAAATATTTGACTTGCTTTTTAACAGAAAGTCAAAAATTCAGTTTAACTTTTATTTTTGTTAACTGCTGTTTTCCGCCAGTTACAATTTCTGATGGTTTAAGTCTCTTGGCTTTTCCTTCTCCTTCTTTGCCAGCTCTTGGAATGAATGAGTAGGTTTGGGTAGGAGCCTTGTGGATTAGAGAAGGCTGAAAATAGTGCATTTCAATTTGGAGAAAAGTATCATTGCGAGAAACAGAACTGTAGAAACATAGATATTTTACACGCACTTCTTTGCACTTAAATATCAGCAGTTAACTGTTCCCCCGCCCCCTCCTCCTTTTAAAAATACTATTTATTGGCATCTATTTTTGGAAATAAAATGCTGTTCTAAACTTCTAGTCTCTTTGCTGTTTTTCTGTTAGATACATACCTTATAGACTTCTGCAATGACAAGCAGTTGCAGAAATCTATTCATTTTTGCTTTAAGTCTGACCACTTGGGGTCTACAGTCCACCAGGTAAAGGACATCAATTACTTAAACAGTTATGACGGGAGCTAGGGAGTAGTACGGTTCATAAAATCACAGAGCAAAAGGCTATGCCCTCTCTTTTCAATTGCCAAGCAAACCTGACAGACTTCACAGAATGTGACAGAATAATTATGAATCCATTATTAATCCACTTTTATAATATAATTCTTATTAGGATGAAAGTTTTGAAGATAAAATGTAAGGATGAGAAGAGTCTACATATTCCACCTAGTAGGTATTAATTATCCTCAAACTGTATCGATTCCTGGCATTTACAGAGATAAATTCCTGAATTCTTTGGTCCAATCTGTTTAATATATGTAAACCTTGGATCTAAGCTCAAGGCTTTTAATGGCTTGTTTGACTTGACTCTTAAGTAAGTATCAGACGATGTACAGGGTCGGATTAGCTATTTTTTTTTCCTTACGCTTATCTAAGTTCCTGGGGATTTTTATGAACTGTATCATCATCCAGTGTGGAACTCAAGAGTATAAACACCCTTAATAATAAACAACAATCTTTAAATAATGTGTTTTCCGCATGTATAAATCATGGAAGATTTCTCAATATAAGAAGAAGATATTCATACATCTAGAATCTAAAATCTTTCACAGCTTTCCTAACTCATCAATTTACTTTCATTTATCCTTTCACAGTAACCACACACACAGAGGAAAACTGTGTCATCCTGCTGTTCATTCAGTGTGTGTCCTACAGTCTCTGTTGGTTTAACTTTCTACCTCTCAGTCAGAGTCTGTGTACTCTTCCTATTTTGTAAACTGGTTGTCACAGTAGACTCCCTTCTGCATTGGCTCTTAGGCTTTATTGCAGTTTTGAATACCATTAATAACTGACTAATAAGATGTCTACCACAGGCCATTAAAATCCATTAATGTGTATGTGAAAAATCTTGAATGGAGCCAGTCACAAGTCACATGACATTACCATTTTATCACTCCCAAAGGTGAAAATCTTCCTTCTGTGTACCAGCATCATTGCTAAAGTTCTTAGTGTATCACTGACTCCATGAAACACTGATATTAATATAAAAAACCTTGACATTGCAATTTTCATCATAGGAATAGAACCAATAATTATTCTTAAAACACTAGGATAACAACACAAATTGCGTGTCTGTGGCAACTGGAAGACCATTAATCCTTTTTTGAGCAGTTTAGAGTTAAAATATTTTCAATTTAGGTGCCAAATTCTGGGTTTTGTAGCTTTTCCCCTGAGAGCAGAAGCTAAATCTTAGCTCCTATGAATATGTATGAGAATCCTTCAGCATTTTGCTCCTGTGTGTGAAATAGTTGTCTGTTTTGTGAGTGAAGTGCACAGTTAGTCCTTGGAGAGAATAAAAATAATGATTTTTGTAAAATATATTTGGTAGTAAAAGCTTTTTCTTCTTTAGCTCCATTTTTTCTTTGCACAGATAAATTTTGAATTCTATTTTTTTTTTCTTAGGACATTAATTGTATTTTTCTCCTTATTGGGATATCTGAAAAAAGTATAAGCATTCCTTTGGTTTTGCCTAGAAATCAATATGATCTTGAAATGTTATTAATTTCATTTTCTGATGCCATTTTTGTAATCGTGATTCAACACTCTTAAAGAAAAAAAAACACAACTAAAGAAACATTGGTCAGCTGTATAATATATTCTGAGCAGAATTCTCCTGTAACAAAAAATTGTAAAAAAAATCCAATAGCTTTAATTACTACTGAAAATGGTGCAACAATTTCTCTCTGCAAAATTCAGCCCGGGCCAGCCATCATTTTCAGATCTCTTTTTGTATGTAGACAGTTGTACACTCACATCTGTGTTTAACAGACAAAGGCAAACCAAAACAGAACTATGCAAATGACAAGTGCTGTTCCTGTGTCCACTCAGTTTCCTAAGCGTAAACCTAATCCTAAGTGGAGCAGTAAAATCAGGATTTTGCTGAGGCTCAGGTGCCCAGCCTGTAGGTGGTGCCAAGGAGCAGAAAAGCGTGGAGGGAGCAACGTTGGGGCAGTGCCGTGCTCCTCTTGGCATGCCTTTTATAGTTGCGATATCCCTGGAGCTCTGGGCATTGTGGTTTTCTCAACCCTAACCCTAAGTGTAACCCTAACTCTAAGGGGAGGAGTAAAAGCAGGCTATTGCTGAGGCTGAGGTGCCCACCTCATATGGTGCTGTCTTGGTTTGAAAGACAGGTGTCTGCCAAGGAAGGCAGGAACCTCCCTTGGAATGGAAAATGTGACCCCCTTTCCTCCAAATTATAACTGTGAAATTATGCGGCTTTCAGGCAAAGATATGGGAAAAGGTTTAACAGTTCTTTACTAACATATAACAAGACAAACAAACAACCAGAACGGCAGCAGCAACAAGCAGAGCCAGAACCCAGTGCAGCCTTCCCGGCTGTCGGGCCCTTCCCCCTTCGGTGCAGTGACGGCCACAGCCGGCAGGGGGCGCTGGTGGCGGCCAGCCAGGCAGGGCGGGTGCGCTGGTTCCCCCGCGCCTGCAGGGGGCGCTGTGGCGCGGGCTCAGCCGCCTCTCTCAGGCGGTAATGGCGGCTCAGCCGGTGGGAGAGATAGAAAAGGGGCTTCTACTACAACCTCGCAGCGGCAGCCTGTGCCACTCGGAAAACTGAATGGACTACAGGAGGAAACCCTGGAGCAGCAGGCTGGAACAGCAGAGGCGAGCACATCCAGGGTGGCAAACAAAGTGTAGCAAACACTCCAAAGCTGTGGCAGGAGCCCCAGGCGTCTGGGTGGACAAGGAGACCGGAGTTAAAATGTAGCAAAAATGTCCTGAAGCAGCGGCAAAAAACAGTGGGGCTGGGTGGGGGATCGTTCCCTTGGATAGCTCACCAGCGATGCCTGGTCCCAGGGTCGGGCGTGCAGAGGCAGTGGCCCTGGCAGGGGACGGCGGGCTCCAGGCAAAGCAAGCAATGGCTCTGGGCTCCCAAGCAGCAGAGCTACAGAGAAGCAAGCCGATAAGCCCTAGTCAGTCCTGAAGGAAAAACAAAAGGAAGAAACGGGCAAAAAAACCCCACAGGACGACAAGATAACCAGTAAGAGGGCCGTGCTGCCATGGCTTCTAAGTTGCTCACCCCCACCGAAAGAAAGTAGCAGCCCCTGGCCCCCAACCCTTGCAGCATCCTGGGCAGCCCCTCACCCATTGTGATACTCCCAGAATCAGGGGAGGCAAGGACCATTCTGGAAACAAAAACCAAAAAAAACCGCAAAAAATGGAAATGGGATATAAACCATCCCCAGGACAGGTGCCAAGAAGCAAGATGCTGAGGGAGCAATGCTGGGCCGGTGCCATGCTCTGTCCCTGGAGCTCTAGACTATAGGGTTTTTTAAAGCCTAACCCTAAGTGTAACTCTAACCCTAAGGGGAGAAGTAAAACCAGGCTTTTTCTGAGGCTATGTTAGCAAGCCTATGGTTGGTGTCAAGAAGCAAGATTCTGAGGGAGCAATGTTGGGGCAGTGCCGTGCTCCCCTTGCATGCCTTTTGTAGTTTCAGTGTCCCTGGAGCTCTAGGTTTTGTGGATTTCTCAACCCTAACCCTAAGCCTAACCCTAAACCGTAATCAAAGAAGTAAAATCAGGCTATTGTCAAGAGGCAGAGGTTCCCAGCTGACGTTTGATGCCAAAGAGGAAGGTTTAGAGAGAGCATTGTTGGGGCAGTGCCATTCTGGCCTTGGTGTGCCTTTTGTAGTTGCAGTGTGCCTGGAGCTCTGGGCTTTGTGGTTTTCTCAACCCTACCCTAAGTGTAACCCTAACCTTAAGCGGAGCACTAAAAGCCGCCTTTTGCTGAGGCTGAGGTGCCAAGCAGAAATGTGTGGAGGGAGCAATGTCGGGGCAGCGCCATGCTCCCCTTGGCATGCCTTCTGTAGCTGCAGTGTGCCTGGAGCTCTGGGCTTTGTGGTTTTCTCAAGCCTAACCCCAAGCATAATCCTAAGCCTGAGAGGAGCAGTAAAAGCAGCCATTTGCTGAGGTGCAAAGCACATGGGTGGTGTGAAGCAGAAAGGTGTGTAGGGAGCAATGTTGGGGCAATGCCATGCTCCCCCTGGCATGCCTTTTGTAGTTGCAGTGTGCCTGGAGCTCTGGGCTTTTTGGTTTTCTTAACTCTAACCGTAAGTGTAACCCTAACCCTAAGCGGAGAAGTAAAAACAGCATTTGGCTGAGGCTGGTGACGAGTGGAAAGATGTGGAAGGAGCAATACTGGGGCAGTGCTGTGCTCTCCTTGGCATGTCTTTTGCAGCTGCATTGTCTCTCAACCTCTGGGCTTTGTGATTTTCTGAACCCTAAACCAAAGCGTGTGCCTAACCCTAAACGGAGCAGTAAAAGCAGCTTTTTGTCTATATGCCCAGCACAAGGATTGTGCCAAGAAGAAAGATGTGGGGGGAGCAAATTTGGTTATGGGAGTATTCTTTTTTCTAAATGAAATAGACAGAAACCTGCCAAAATGATAGTCACTGAAATCTCAAAATCAGGGCACAAAGTCAAAAAAGAGACAGGAGAAGAAAATGATGAAATGTAATGTGAAAAAGAAAAAAAAAAGAGAAAATTCTGAACAGAAGTGAAAACAATAAAATGGCATGGGATGACTTGAAGTGCAGGGAAATGAACCAAACCTTGGTGAATTGCTACTCACTGAAATCGCAAGATTTCATTTCCTTTCCTGAAAAGAAGAATTTAATTTCACGAAAGGAAATGAAATCTCAAAGACAAAGTGAAACAAACTGACTAGGGTGGACGTCTAATAAAATGAAATTCAATTTAAAGAAATAAAAGATAATTCTGAAATGAACTAATTGTAATCAAATATAATGGGATGACTCAAGGTGCTCGCTTTTGCATGCCTTTTGTATTTTCAAAATCCCTGGAGGTCTAGGCTTTGTTTACTCAAGCCGAACCTCAAATGTAAGCCTAAACCAAAGCAGAGCAGTAAGAGCAGCCATCTGCTGAGGTGCAAAGCACATGGGTGACGTGAAGCAGAAAAGTGTGGGGGGAGCAATGTTGGGGCAGTGCCGTGCTCCCTCTGGCATGCCTTTTGTAGTTGCGGTGTCCCTGGGGCTCTTGGCTTTGTGGCTTTATCAAGCCTAACCCTAAGGTGACCAGTAAAATAAGCAATTCCAAAAAGCACCTCAACGTTAGCAAAACCCTGAATCACAGAGAACTGCATTATTGTTGAAACCATGAAGCAATAAATTTCTGTTCCAAGGACATGTGTCCAAATTCCTGGTTCTCCTCCACAGAATCTAAGACAGTTGGACATAGAATATTTGAACATTAAATATCTTTAAAACCCCAATCCCTACAAATAAGACAGGAGATGACTGATAGAGTAAAATAAAGGACATTCTGGCACAATATATTAAATGACTGTCATTAGGCTCTTTCCAGTTCAATCTATACCACTTTACTGCTGTGCAGAATAGCAATGTTTTGCCAAAAATTAAAGACTGTCATGTAGTAACCTGCTGTAGATCTGTCTGCCAACCAGAAGAAAAGCAAAATTCAGTCCCTATATTGTAGTTTTGTAGCATGCAGACTGGGTGAAATAATACATCAAAGACTCATGAAGAGTACAACTTTGAAACTATACAGTCTTTCATCTGGAAGCTATCAGACTATTCTGACATGTTGTATTACATTTGGAATAATTCCTCACTCTAGCACAGAAAGATGGATAATCTAGAATCAACTCAGTATACGAGAAGGAGGGGAATTATAGAAACGCAAACCCAGTTTCTGCTTAGCAAGGACAAACAAAAAACTTAAGAAAAAGAAAGGCTTCAGCTGATGATGTTTCTAGTTCTTAATTTCCTATTCAGATGCATTAGAGTGGGACTGGTTGCTGATTAGATACAGTAATATCAGCAGGAATTACAGCTACTGCATAATATAGAGGACTTGGACAGTGACCTACAATGCTACTTCATCACCTGGGTTGGATCATCTCAGCCAGTATTAGCCACCTAAAAATTAGCTGCCTAATCTATGCTAGTGATGTGGATTCCTTCAGTGGAGATAAATGAACCTCTTCAGTGCTACTATTCTCATCCCTAGGTGGGTATTCACAGTGCATAAGATGAATTGTCCTTTGGAGATGCCTCGCTCTCTGTGAATTTATCTACATGATTATGATAGATCAGGTACCTACATGTTAGGTGGGTAAAGTTGGATATGATAAAATTCATGCTTATGCATTTGATAGTAATGGCATTTCTTCCATTATTAGCACAAATCCATGAGGGCATATCTTACTATTTTACTAAAAGATACCTTGGGAACCAAGGCAGAGAAATTTGTGAGGAATAATTTCACCTGAGAAGAAGACTGATTTGCTCCAGAGAAGAAGCTAAGCAGCCACTGATACAAAAATCTCTCCATACCTACTGCAAGTCACCACAGTTATAAAAGAATGGGAGCAATACCTACCATCTGAGAGGTTTAATAACATCAAAAGATCTTCTATGCAAAAGTTATCATATAAAAGCCTTATGTAGAATACTGGCAATATCTAGGGAAGCTCATCTTACTATTACTCTTCTTTTTTCTCTACTCTTGAGAGAATAGGCACTTGAAATTCTTAGAACAGTGTCTTATTCCTGTGCGACATGAACTGTCATTTTTCATTTGATTAACAATGCTAACTTACCTTTTTCAATAATAATTTATAGACAATAAATTAAATAGTATAAAAGTATCCACTTTGAATAAATATGAAACACCAGTTTTGCCCAGTTGCACGTGGTGTTAAAATTTGATATTTTTCCCCCCCTCCAACAATTCAGAATTGTTTCTTCATGAGTGGTGGTGTTTACTCTGTGCACTTATATGCACACTGAATGTAGAAGACTGTATCCCTTGCACTTAAAACATAAAGCAGTAGATTAGTTTTTAAGAAAGCTGTGGATGTTGTTTTTTCTGCAGAGTAAGAGAAAGAAGATAGATTCGATAAAATCATACATGAAGCTTCTTTTAAGCCCTTAAGAAAAATTGATATAAGGAATGATATGTAACAAAATGTAGCACACAGAGTAATTTTAAAATGAGTGACCGTTACACTCATTTTAAAGATACACACTTTTGATCAAATTATATGTCAGTATGACATGAGCAAAAAATCTTTTGCAGCATTTTTTTAATGTTGTTTAAAGAAATCTTGAAAATTCCATTGTGACTGAAAGTTCATTTGAAAGGTTCTTTTCCTCTCCATTACCTACTCCTTGGTGTTTTGACAGATTTTATATGCTTAGCTGTAGTACTAACTAAAACAAAGCTGTAATTTTGTAAAGTAATAAGATAAGCAAATACTATTCGGATTAAAAGGAAAAAAAATTAAACAGTGCTAAGGGTGAAAGGAGATTTAATTTATTTAAAAGAACATGTTTTACAGTGCACAATTTGAAACAAAAATATAGCACTTTTATGGAATTTATTTCTCTTTTTTACATATTTTCAGAGAATTACCTGTTATGTGCATTAGGATCTTTCAGGTTTTGCTTTCTCTTACAATACTATTGCATTTTTTCATATTTCTAGGAAAGCAAAGGTGCATTTTTAATAATGAAAGGGGTGATTTGGACAATAACATCGCGCTTTTTAAAGTAATCTTACAATTTAACTTTGAATTCTGTGGTAGTCCTGAAGTTATTTTGAATAACCTGATACATTCTAAGGTCAAGCATCATTTGGGAAACATCTCTTTCAGGGAATTAAATTAAAAGTTGGCCTTGGAAGAAGAAATACTACGATTAGTGTTTTTACTTTGTGAGTTTACTTTTGATGAACATAGGTGTATAATAGGCATAGTTTTAAATAAGTTTCTACATAGACAAGCTGTTATAGGACAGAAGACAACAGGGTGACAATTTTGTAATAGAGTAATAGAATCATGTAGGTTAGAAAAGACTTCTAAGATCATCAAGTGCAACCATTAACACAGCACTGCCAAGTCCACCCCTAAACCATGTCCCCAAGTGCCACATCTGCACATCTTTTAAACACCTCCAGGGACGGTGACTCAACCACTTCCCTGGGTAGGTTGTTCCAATTCTTGTTCCTAATGACTGGGCAAAAGAATACTCACTGTACGACATTTGTTCCTCATCTGGCATGACCCTGAAGCATTTTCAGAACTAAGACTCATTACTCATTAATCTCATCTGCAGATTATTAAGTATCACAGTTGCCAGAATTCATGATGATCAAAACATTTTCAAATGAGGAGAGGAGAGAGTGGGAGAGGGTTTTTGAACTGCTATGCTTGGCAATAGGTCTTAAAGGTCTTAAAAATTGGATTTAACTCTTGGAACAAAGTCTTTTGGTAAACTTGGAAAATGTGTTGCCTCTCTGTCCTAAAAGCATAATGAGAAATAATAGTAGTTATGACTAGAAAACTTAGCAGCTGCTGTGGCTGTCCTTAAAGGTGGGAACACCTTACCCCAAAGGGAACAAAGTTTTTATGCCAGTCATGGCTCAGGGGTAGACACTGATGAAACATGTAATTTTAAGTTTTGAGCCCTGGTTCAAGAGAACACCTTAATTTACAACAGTGCTTAAATTTATGCACTTGTCTGACAATATATTCTTAGCTGGACTGAAGGAAATTAAGTGATAGACTGTTAGGAGGACACAGAAAAGATACTCACTTTACAGCTGTTTAAATTACAATTACTTGATCTTTAATTCCTCATTATCCCATCCAAACCTTGATGCTTCTGAAGAATTTGTGCTGTTAATAGCTTTTTCAGTGGAAACTCCAAATGTATCTTAGAGATTTAATAAATATTTACGAGTGATATGTTTGTGACTTGATGCAGAACATGCAGCATTCAGGACTCTAATGAACTTTAATGGTTGGATGAAAATCTGGGAATAATTCAAAATTTAAATGTCTAAAATAAATGTCCTCTGAGGGGACTTTTCTATTAAAGCTTTTTTTACTTTTAAAGAGTAGCAGAAGTGTAGCTCTTTATTTGTTATTTTGTATACACCCACACAGTTCTCAAAATGAAGTTTAATTTTCTTACACAAATGGACTGCTTTTTATGAGGTAATGTACTAGATGTGATTACCATCACAGGAGCTTTGTCCAGAGTACTGCAATTTTTTAAATGCCATCCTGTTCATCATTTAAGCAGACAGTAAAAATACGTATTTATATAATCATTAATATTTAGTTGCTCCAAAGACTCTTCTATCTCTATTCTAGCTTGAAAACAAGGAAGTTCTAAGAGGATGCTTTTCTTTCCTTCTTGGTATCCTGCAATCCACAAATGGCTGCTTTCTTATTTTGCAGGATGTCACAGCTCTTCTTTTTTCCCATGAGAGTAAATTTTTTTTTTCCAGTAGTAAAATATGATTATGACGTCCAGACATATATCTCATGGCACTCTGACTCCAAGTTCCCAAATACCTGATTTCTCGAAGGATTATATGTGTAGGACAAAGGAAGGTTAAGGAGAGAAAGATTAACAACCATATTAGATTTCAGCAATTTATTTTCATGGACTTACTCCTGTAAGAGAATTAGAAATCAGATCCCATAGACACAGAATCTGGCAGGCATTATGTGGAAATTTCCTGTTCTTGACCATTTAATTAATTCAATGGAGCTGATAATTCTAATTAATTTCTTCTCTGGTTTTCTGGATATTCTGCTTCACCCTTGGAGAGAAGAGATGATCTCTTTTTGCATCAATCCTGGAAATACTAGTTGTTACTTTTAACTATGGATTTATTGCTAGAAAGAGACACAAATTTGGAAGCCTTTCACATTTTGAAATTTCACCTCTGTTCTTCATTTCAACTTGTCACCTGGTAAATTTATCAGTGTCATTTATGTCTTGTAGTTGTGAATTTTTATCAAAGCCTCAGGGCATAGCCATAAAGAGTCCAATTAAAATATGTTCAATGTGTTTTGAAAAGTTGACTTTGCTGCAGTTAAAAGCATGAATTACACTGACTCACCTGAAGCATTTAATAATTTATGTTTTAAAAAGGTTTGTTGATGTACTCTATTGACTTTGACGCTAATGAATTTGATAAAAAATCATTTTGAGGATAGGGCTTAAGTTTTCAAAGTTACCTCTAATTCTAGGCATATAAATTAAGTGGAAGTCGCTAGATGCTTAGGTTAGTCAAGAACTCACATCTCTGAGCTGCAGCTATTCCTTACCTGTGATAATCAGGACAAACCATCCAAAGGCATTCCCATAATCTGAGACTAACAATTAAACAAAACCACAGGAAAACCAAAACATTAATATATATATTTCAAAATCTGGGATGCAACTGAGACTCAGAAATATTGCTTAGAATATTCTGGTTTTTTAGGATTTATACTGCATTACTGGGCATTAAAGTGAATAATGAATAGCGAGATAAAAAGATGAGGTACTTGAGAGTCTCACTTAAGCCCCCCTTCCAATGAAAGGTTGGACCAGATGACCTTTTGAGGTCCCTTCCAACCTTGACTGTCCGATAATTCCATGAGTAGTAGACTGCAAGAGGTAGCTACAGATTTCAGGAAGATCTGGCCACACTCATGATGGACTCTACACCATCTGCTGGATAACAGTAAATAGCTGGGATCTAAAATAATGATATTATGAATACTATGTGTATAGTCACCTTGGGGGATCAAGTACTAGGAGCAATTTATGTTATTAAAGTTCCCTAATATTCTTACTTGCATTTATACAGAGTTGTTTGAACACGAATAAGCATATATTCAACAGCCTCAGTGAGATACATAAATAAAATCATACATTTTTGAGGAAGGTGATTCAATGGCCTGGATCCTGAAAATACATTATTCCAGTCATAGTGAAATCTGTGGAACAGGAAAGACTGCATAAAGAGTAAAACACTTTGAAATGAAGGCTTAAGTCTACTTGGGATTCTTCAGCCTACTGTGTATATTCTGCTCAGAAACAAAGGGAAGGAAAACCAAGATATTCTTTATGAGTGGCAATAGTACTAGTATTATTATCAGTACTACCACTGATATAATTATTACCATCATTATATAATTATCATATACAATATATTATTATCACTATTATTAATATCATCATCATCATTATCATTTAACATAATATCTTTAAGTGACTCAGAGCTGTACAATATACTGGTTTGTGGTCTAAATAATAAGTTACAGAGCTACTGATAATACTTTTACAATGGCCATTGGGGCACATTGTGGATTATCTTTTGAAGCCACATCCTAAAGAGTGTGCATACCCACATATCCTTCTCAGGAACAGATCCTCAGTCAGGCTGGGTGGACTGGGAGCTGAACTTGAACTATGAAAAACTTGGCAGAGGGTCCTCTGCGAGCTTGAAGGAGTGCCACTGTCATCTTAAGACACAGTTTTCTTTATTTGTGTGGGCTTTTTTTTCAAATCTGAAAGGTGCCGAACAATGCAAGGTCTTTGCTACCTTCCAGAACAGTGGGGTGTTTATGCTGTGAACCAGTAGCATGGAGGACTGCAGGGACGCACAGCCCACTGGCATTGTGTGGGAGGACAGAGAACAGCCACAGCAACTGGATTTTGGTCACTCATTTTCTCAACTTCCAAGTGGAAAGTACCTTCTCAAAAAAACATGCCTAGGCTTTGTTTTGGTAGGAACTCTTGCTTCATACCAAAAGAGAGCTTGAGAGTCAACTGACGCTCATGTATCAGGACTGGTACCTAAAAACAAGAGCTGGAGAGATAAGCAAATTATAGGCTGCTGGAAACAGTGCAGTTATACAGAATGTGCTCTTCTCGCTGTTCACTGATGTAAGTTGCTGCTTAAGAATACAGAGAGGGACCTACTGTAGTACTCTATTCTGTAAAAATACAAAGAAGCTTGGAAGAAGACCATGTCTCAGTTATGAGTCGCTCCAGAGTTCTTAGGCTCTGATATTCTACCAAATAATGGTGTGCTGGTTTTGGCTGGGATAGAGTTAATTTTCTTCTTAGTAGCTGCTGTGGTGCTGTGTTTCGGATTTAATATGAGAATAATGTTGGCAAGACAATGAAGTTTTAGTTGTTGCTAAGTACTGCTTGAGTCAAGGGCTTTTCAGAGTCTCTTACTCTGCCAGTGAAAAAGGGGCAAAGTAAGCTGAGAGGGAACATGGCCAGGACAGCTGATCTTAATTGGACAAACGGATTTTCCATACCATAGAGTGTCATGCTTAGTAAATAAACTGAGGAGAGCTTGCTGTGGAATGATTGCTGTTGGGGGATGGGCTGGGCATGGAGCAGCAGGTGGCAAGTAATTTTATTGTGCATCACTTGTCTCTTTTGGTTTTTTTCTGCCCTCTGTCTTTCCTTTTCATTGTTATTCCTATTATTATTATTATTGTTGTTATTGTTATTATTGTTATTATCATTAGTATTATTAGGTTTATTATTTTCTCCAAGGAGAAAAAATAAACAGAAAAATATAAATCGGTGATATATATTTAAAAAATGAGAAACATAGGAATAAAAAGAGGTGTGCGACATCTTATCAGTGCTCATGGTTGCTTTTTGCTTGTCTGGACTATACCTAAGTACTGACTCATCATTATTTCAGATTTTTGTTCTATGGTATTTTCAGCTGCACATTACCTTATTTCATCTTCTCATCCAGATTGGCTCTCATTCTTGATATATATATCTTGCATACTGCAGCATATTCATATTAAAATTCTTCAGAGAGTGCTTTAATTCTCCTATTTCCCCTATCCTTTCTACACACAAAGCTCTTCTTGCCTTGCCTGGATAATCTGACTTTGTGCTAAAAGTAAGACCAAGGAGTCAAACTCTTTCCTGTTTGCTTGCTTGCAGAAGTCAATTTTCTAATCAATCTGTTTGCTTAGGACTTTTTTCAGGACACTTATTTCCTTCATATCGACACTCTTTTATGTGAGCATTTATACACAGCAATAGATCAGATCCATTCTTGTCAAAGAATTTCAAGATCCTCATATGATAGAAATGCAAAATAGATGTGTGACAAGCATTCATAAGTGTTTATGGAAAAAAGCACTGTTTTCCAAAATTTGAGCTTTTGTTAACTTGTTTGGAAGGCCACGGTAAATGTCAGCTATTTGCATTGTTAGCAGACAGTAACGTGTAATGTTACACAGATGATCACAATGAAACTGAATTTTCCAACAGCTAGCATATAAAATGTAACTGAGAATGCTACAAGAAAAAGAAGGAAAAATCCATGGAAGAGATATTTTTATGGTATCAATATAACAGTGGCTGGCAAGCATTCATGTTCTAAAGCCTTTGATACAAAGACAATCACTATAATGTTGCCAGAAAGAGATATGTAAGTTACCATAAGTATTTGCTTTTTGCACCAATAGGGGTTGTCTATGAAAGGCCATGTGGTATTTCACAATGTTTCATTCAATGCCTTCATTCTGGAAAACACTGATGTTTCATGTGCAACCCAGATGCTTTAGCTAAATACAATATCCCACACCAGAATAACATGTCTTGCACAGGGACTCATTACCTTGGAAGTTTAAAACTGCTGGTAAAATTCCTGAATGATGCAGAGAATGGGCCATAACCTACACTGTGTTCAGATACTGCCTTCTACACCTCAGTGCTGTCAGGATCACTTCATCTTTCTTTGTGAAAGCCAGTACTAGCATGAGATATATTAATCCTAACCTCCTTGGTGACTGTGTGGGCTCCTGGGCACGGAGAGGATCGTGGGCAGAAGTGAGATAAGAGCACCTGCATCCTGCAGACTGCCTTCCACCCTGGCAGCCACATGCTCCACACTGAGTACCCATTATCACCAGAATAGATGGGTTGCTGGAGTAAGACAGGTGTAGCACAACACTCTGTTATGCCTTTTGTAGTCCTAATTGCTAGTTTCGGGAAAGAACAAAAAATATTCTTATAGCTAAATAAATATGTATGGAAATCCCTTTACAGCTTTAGATGAGAAACTGAATAAAATGCTTTTCCACAGATCAGTAATATCCATAGATATGAGCTAGAATTTTATTTTTCAGCATAATTGTCATGGGACTGAGTCTGTTATTTCTAACACCTCGATGAACTGGTTTCTTATATTTGAATGAAAGTACCTGTGCATTCGCAACCCTCTATTTTCATAGTTGTCAAGGGAAAAATGAATACAGCTTGGTTTTGAATTTGCTAAGTGCTTTATTTTTACAAAGGGTCTGTTTATCAGATCACCTGATATCACATTCCCATCATGTCCAAAGTTGTCCAGATTTGAGGTCATAGTTAGTTCTGAGAAAGCTCCTCAGTATATTCAGCCAGTCCTCAGTGACCTCTGCAGTGCGGGACATCAAATATTGTGTCTTGTACTAAGATTTTTTACATCTTTATGCAATTTGAAAAACAAAGTTCTTTTCTCATGCTTTCAATTCTGGAAACTCAGAGAAAGTATTTTCTACTTAGCTTTAATTATATTTGCTTGTCGTTCCAAAGAGGATGTTCAAGGACTTTGTTTAAAAATCACTGGTTATGTTTAATAGTATAATAGTGTTTATTTTTGTTCCCTTCTTAATATGGGCCCAGAGCAAAGAAATGGGAGGTGGATTTTCATGGTCTAGGGAATAGTAATGCCATTTCTATTTGTGAAAACAGATATTCCAATCTTGCATGGATAATAGTTACATTGTTAACAGACTCTACTGCTGAGGTATTTCGCTTTCAAAGTTAGATACGTGAAATGCAGTTGAAAGTAATCTGGCTTTTACTGTCAAGTAATTATTGCTCACCTAACCTTCTCACCATTTTTGAGAAATAGTATTATCTCCTACATTTTTAAATTTCCAGGTATTTTCCTTCCTATTAAAGTTCTTACTGGTCTTGCTATCAACCTCTGGTATTATCTGCTACCTATTTATATTAGAAAAAAGTTAAAAAGAGGTTAGCAAGATTGATTGCTGTAAGGAATGTTTTTTCACGTTGTAGGCACCTATGAATATTTAATACAACTTTGTATATGTATTTTTGGGTTTACTTCATGCCAGAAATCCCAGGCAGTAAATGTAAGATAATTATATTGTACTTTGAAAGTAAAGCATTTGGTATCTTAAATGAGACTATCTGATGAAAGTTCACCCTTTTTACTAGAAGTAAAACAGCCCTTGGAGTTCCAAATCTACAAATTTTGGTTGTGTTTCTTACCTTAATGATGTAAGCAACCATGGTTCAGAAATGGTGTCACATGTATTTAAGATAGTCTGTTGAGATGGACTTGTAGGATTGCATCTTTAGGCTCTTGGTAGGTCTTCATAAAAATCCACAGGAGGAAATGCTATGGGAAGGCACAGCTTTTCATACCAAGGACAATTATACTTTCCCATCCACCTCACTCCACTTGGTAGCTGGCATCCTATGATTTCTTCCATCCTTGTTGCAAAGAAGCTTATAGACATTTATGACTAATGCCATCTACTTCTCTTTGGGCTTGTATTGGCTGTTCAGCGTCTGCAGAAAAACTTAGCTCCCTGTCTTGAAGTTGAATTCTTAATGACTCATTTATCTGACAGTTCTAGTGTTGGCTGTAATACAACTATTGCCAACCCCCCAAAGAAGAAACATACCATTCGTGCTCTTATTTCCACCATCATTTTCCCAGAGGCAATGGATTCAAATCAAGTCTTCTTTCACCTTTAATCTGAAATACTCTCAAGGTGAGGATGACTCTACAGGGATCAGAATCATGATACAGCAGTCATTTACTGGATTCTAATTATTAACAATTTGCACAGCTGTCATACAGTATCTCAGTTTTAATTGGTTGTACTAATAAAAGGAGCATTTCTGTGCACTGAGACGCAGACTGTCTTCACATAATTTAGGCAGCCTGCTGTAAGCAGCCTTATGGGTAAGTATTTAGAGACTGCTACTTACTACAAAAGGTTTCCCTGAAATTAAAATAGTGAATATGTTACATTAATAAAGTCATAAGCCATGCTCAGCCAACCTGCTCTGTGTCAATGGAGGAGTTTTAATCAATCAGATTGTGTTCTTTTTTTAATAGTGTTCCATTTGAAATTGTTCAGAGACCTGTCCTAAAACAGAAGACCATGATTTATTTTTTTTAAATTCTTGAACATGAGTGGTCACAGCAGTTGAAGATTTTGCATAACTAATAGACTAATAAAAAGATCTTGTCTGGATTTAACATTTACTCCTATTTGATTATTTGATTCCCTAAAAAAGATGGAATGAGGTAGTAGCATGATAGCTTGAGATCCCAGTATGTCAGTTATCAAATCAGGTCAAAAAAGATATTAAATATAACAAGTACTGATTATAATGATGTGGCCTAAATCTAGAAAAAATGTTGCATTGGTTGGGAGTTATCTTATCTTTCAAGTTTTAATTATCTATCTAGACAGAAGCAACTGTGTAAGTTTTGATGAAAATAGCATATCTATTACTGGGATTTGGAAACCCTGAAAATAAATTATTTTTGGCAATTTTTAACAGATTAAGCAACATTACAGACTGTTCTGAGTACTAAAGGGATTTGAAACTAGATCAATTACTAATTGTCATTCGGCAATAAGTCCATCACCTTCTCTGCTGTATGAAAATTAACATGGTGTTACTAAGAACAATATTTTAATGGAACAGCTTTCCTTTTGAAATTTGTAATCTGATGAAACTGAAATGTATTTTTCCAGTATGACTTATATATTCCAAGTTTCCACCTGGCTTTTTTCCCAAGTCCAACTTTAGCTTGTTGTAAATGGTCAAAATTAAAAGAGCTACTGAAATAATAAAAAATTTAATATTTATGGCATAAAAATTACAGATCTTGGTCTTAAACTAGTCTGATGATTCTTGGAGCCTAAGGCAATTTGAGAACTTGTGTTTTAGAGTAAGTATACTTTTTTTCAGTTAAACATTTCCTTTCTATGGCTTCTAGTCTGACTTCTACTGCCATACGGAGAATTCGAGATAAGTATTTGCTTGAAAAATTCCCAGTGACTCCAGTGGGCTTAAAAAGATTGTCCAAGAATGTATTTGCTCAGCAGGACCCCAGATAATATCAGAGACAGACCCAGAAGTGCACCATCACCTTCTCTTGCTCCCCTATGTCCTCATCTCCAAGGGTAGGAAGGAGCGTGTGGGTGATCAGGCCAGGGGGAGCAGCATCATATCTGTGATCAGTGTCAGAGGACTGCGACTCCAGGCATGCAAGGATGCTCATCTGCTGTGCTGTTCAGAGAGCCTAAGTGCACTTGCTACAGGACTCTGACAGCACTACTGCAGAGACATTTTTCTTTCTTTAAAAAAATAGGACCAGTAAAACCTTGTAAATGCAACAACCATTTTATGAGGTTAAACCAAAAGGCAGTAAAAGAAAGAGTCAAAGGGTTTGGTTCATCTCATTTTCTTTCAGTGTAACTTCAGGATAATTCCAACATCTTCTAAGAATAATGGTATGTTGAATATTTTTTTCAAGGACCAAAAAGGTTTTATATACGTGTTATTTGTTCCTATTGCATCTTCTACAGATACTGAGACACTGAATCATTTGTTTCATTATCTCTTTGTACTTTCCAAAACATGAAATCCTTATCTACGAGACTTCAATTGTATTCAAATTCTTTCAAAAAAGAGTTGGAACATATTGGTTTTTCTCTCATTTGTTGGACAACAGATATCACTGCTGACATCTGAATTAAAACTACTCTTTTATGCAAAACAGCAGGACAACTTTAATTTTGTTAATATTTTGAAGAAAGGAGATAAAAAGGCCAGAACATTTATAGTGTTTTAAACAGAACATGAAAATATAATTCTAGAGTATTTTGCATATGCAATTCCTTTATTTAAGGGTTGAACATTGACACTATCACTGTCTTACAGGTTTTGAAATGGAGTAACAAAGCAGTTGTGACTGTTACTATCACAATGGTAGTAGCCATTTTTCAGCTTCCTGCCACAGCTGTTTGCATTCCTTTCTCTGTGCCTGTCAAATACCAAATTAATAAATGCACAGTGATCATCATTAATAAGAAACTAGTACTTACTATAGTTTCCAGTACTCAAAAAGTGAGCATCTCATCTTCTAAGTATAAGGAATTGCTGCAGTTATTTCATTATGTGCCAAAAACTAACAGGTAATCTACAAGTTGGATTCACCATCACAAGTGACTCAGTTTAGGTATGCGTGTATAGCTAAGACATAAAAATGTCTTTCAGATCCTGAAGAATAAAAAGTGTTACAGATTGCTAAACATCTGTCTGTAACCCACCCTCCCCCCAACAGATACTTATCAGTGTTCCCCACACAGAAGTCAGTGAACCAGGCCTTTAAAATTACAGGCATGATTATAGCAGTTACCAGCCTGGCTGGAGTATAACCAGTGTCATCCCCCTTCTGAAAGAAGAAGGTTACTCATGCCTTTCAGAGGTGGTTCCAAGGCAGAGCTGGCTAATATTTTGCTTTGCTTTACACTGTTTTCAGTAGATTTTTAGGGAATTATATTGGGAACTAGGACATAGCAGTGGTGGTTCCAGCTCTTCATGGTTTGCCACTAAGTAGAGATGAAATCTTACATATATTTTAAGTACATTTTTATATAAGGAAATAAATATTCACTCCCCACTTCACACCTGTCTTCCTTTTGCATTATCTTTTCCCATTATCTCAGCACTTCTTGGCAGAAGGAGAACTTGGACAGTCATATTTTACTATTCTAGCTAAAAACTCAGTAGCTAGAACAAACTCTGATCTAGGTCACTGATGCACAGGCATTCCATTTCCATTTTTGTCCTCTGCTCATGGGAAACACATAAAGAGATTAAAGGGATAATGGGTCTGATTCAAAGCCCTTTGTGGGTAATAGCAGAGCTGACAACAATTCTGTTTCACAGCAACTTCTGAGGTTTGGGGATTTGTTTTCAACTACTCCTAACAAGTAGATATTTCTGCTAGTTGAAATTCTTTTGAAATGTTCATTTTGACTATAAAATGGGACCTTCTTGAAACAGGAGGAGGCCTGCTGCTTGATAGTCAGAGAAATGGTGATGGTTTCATGTTAAGCCCCTTTTCCTGATAACGTGGGACCAGGTCTTTCATCCTCAAACTAAATAGATCAGAAAACCAATACTTCCTTCATCCAAACCATCAGGCAATTATGTATAAGTGGAGAATAATTTCCATTGATTCAAGCAGTCTTTGAATCAAAATCATAGAAACAAATATGAGTTTCCCTCTTAATTTTTAGCATGTGAAAAAAATATTAATGAAGCAATTTCTCAATATTCATGGAGCAAAGTTTCTTTTCTTTACTCAGTCTTAAGTCTGTTACATTGAAACTGCATTGCATATTTTTTATTATAGTACTGTTTTTACTATAGGAAACTCTCTAATTGACTTTTTTGTAAAATTTCTAATTGATAAAAGTCTTTAATAGAACTGACTTAGAGAAAAAGTAGCAATTTTAATTTTTCAGACTTTTTTTCTTTGATGGACTTAGTGGGATTAATTTATGAACTCACAGTAATAATGTTGAGTTGTGATCCCAAATGAATATCCAGTTTGTAATCACAAAAAATTAATTATCATCTAAGACACACCTATATGGAAATACATCAGTATCACACATGATGAACAGATATTGCTTTTAAAAGCCATTTTATAAATATAAACTAATTGTTAGAAACACTTAAAAAACTTATAATTGGAAATTTTAAAAGAATAAGTAATTTTGTCTCTTTTTTTTTAGATCCTGCTAATACTTTGACAAGTCTCAGTCCCAAGAATTGCTGGGAACCTGCAAGCAAAACTGTCATTGTTGGTAAAGAGTGTGCCCATGAAAGTCATCAGTCTAATATATTTTCTTTTTTACTTTTTTTTTTTAGACAACTTTTTTAATCCCAAATCCACATATTCTCAGCATTTCCAACCTGATTTCCAACTTCCCACTACGTGGCATTTTCATATTTTGGAAGACATTTGTCCATAGATGTACAATATGTAGATTACATAATTGATGGTTGTGCTGTCAGCATTGAAACACTTACAAAATATTTTATTCAGATATCATTGGATATTTATGCTTCATGTTGTGTAAATTCTTTTAAGAAGTAATGGTTTTATTTATTATTTACATGTGAACTAAAGACGTGTGAGAACAACACTAACAGTTCAGCAATCTGTACTTCAGAGTTCTTTTGCAACTACAGTGCTTTGCTGTATTCAGAATAATACATCCATGATTGCTGATTTTCAGGGACCTGTACTGTGTATGTGCACGCATGCACACAGCTCCCCATGATCCTCTCCATCTGCCATTAAAAAATTACTATGATTATTCCCAAATCTGTGAAGAGCTCTGTATTGTACTATTGCTCTTTCCTTCTCGGAGTCTTAAACACAGCCAGATAGAATGTGTAAATAAATGTTCATGTTTTCACACTCTGAATGAGCAACAGTGGACAGGAGAGATTCACTGACTACAATATCAAAAGAAATCAGCCTCAAGACAGCATCTGAGCTGTTACTATTTGAGCAGCATGCAGCTTAGTGAAGCTTGTAAAATAGCTCAGGGTTAAAAGATCTTGGGGTGTCTTAAGAATTTAAGCCCCATTATCTAAGAGCTAGCGATATTAAGGAGGCTTGGGAGAATGTAGTTTCATGAAAGATCTTGGATTATTGCTCACTCTAGAATATCAGGTTCAGGAGGGCCGATGTGAATAAATCTGAGTTTGCCAGACAGATATAAGAGGTTTTCTAAGATCCTTTTTAACTCCAAATGTCGGCCTTCAGAGTCTCTCTGCAGGATCTTCATGTCTGGGTTGTAGTTTTAATAGGGTACTTAACCACAAGAGACTGTGGAGTATCTCCTAAGTGATTCTCCTCTGTGATCCAGGAGTATTAAACCATTTCATGACCAGAGGAAGCCAAAAGCAAAACTCGTAATTTAGACAAGAAAACCATAAAAGCCGGACAGAACCTTTTGTCTGATGTATCAGAAAGAACATGAAGAATAGGTTACATATGTGAACCCCTCTCTTTTTATCAGAAATAAGCTTTATAAGGACAATTGCCATATTTAAGCTTTGGCTACTTTTTTTCCTCAGTATTCCAGTCTGTCAAAATGTGTCTCTTTCTCCATGAAATAGCTTCAGGTGAATAATCTTTTCTCACAGCAGAGAGGGAGTCAGCATGCTAATGTAAAGCCTCTAAAACTAATCAGCACAGGTGTTGAAAGCAAATTATTTGGCTATTGGCAACTGTACATCAACTCCTGTATGGGAGCTGCTGCATGAGATTGTTCCAACCTTCAGTTTGATACAAGGGCACAGAGAAGCTTTGATATAGATCAACACCCATGAATACTATCTTGGTTTCAGATGTCAATCAGTCAAAACACCTTGCATGAGCAGAACATAAACTGGTACATAGATTTTTTTTTTTCTAAAAACAGAATTAGTCCATTTTGGGGGGATGTTTGTTTGCTTTCCTAGAATGCTTCTGTTGCAGAAAAGCCAATTTATCACATTTATCATTTATCAAATTTATAAATTTATCATTTATCATTTTTGTGAGGAGCCACAGTGGCACCAACTCAGACTGACAGAATTATGTTTTGAAGTAAGCATCAAAACAAAGGGATATTATCAGAACAGAAAATACATAATTTTTATCTGGTTAGGAATTACTTCAAATTTCACTATACTGAATTAAAGGAGAAAACATTATAAACTTTTCCACTGATGTTAAGGGAGATGTTAAGGCAGCTTTTCTGAATTTTTATTTCTCTGGAAGATTTTGATATATGTTATCAACACCACAGCACTTCCTACCAAATAAAAACATACTTTCTCCCCATTTCTTGTCCTATATAACTTAAAAATTCCACAAAGATTTAATTTCTAAAATGCATGCATTGTATATACATTTAAAACTCCGCTACCTTTTTATCAAAGTTCATGCAAATTCTGTGGTTTTATGTTTGTTTCCTTTATAAGCTATTAATCAAAAGTGGGAAACAAATGTTAACCCCAAATATTAACTCAATATTTTCCTTTAAAATTAGATAAAAGACAGAGTTAACACTTCTTTAAAGCATTCACAATAGTGTTGGCATAAAAATCTAACTCACTGACAACTGCCACTTTGAAAAAAAAGACAGGAATTCATATTTATTTCATAGCCTTGCAAACTTACCTATGATGGGTTTTCCTAAGGATTTAATAACTTTGTGATAGATCTGTGACCCATTTATACTTAGTCTCCAAGCCAAATGTGCAGTGAAAAATAAGATGCTTTGAGATGCATGCCTACTCTTTTCTTTTTTTTAAAAGCTGAGACCCATGTTGAAGGCTAATTAACCTATAAAAACTACAGTGTTCAGCTATTACATACTGACAAGTGGTTTGTTTTCATCATGAGCAAGCTGCAATTAATATTTGAGTACATATTAAATTATGGCTATTTTCATCACATCTGCAGATAACATCAGATCATTTATGAGAGGTATTACTAAGGGAGAAACAGATTCAGAATATACTTATGAGTAAATTTACTCTTTTGAAATAAATAAATAATTTAATTTGGTTTATTTAAATAGCACTTAGTTTTTTCCTCAGTCAACATTTCATTGTGATAACACAATCTAATAAAATAATTAAATATGTACAGAAGAGAAAAAATTATTTTTACACACATATTTGTAGCAAAAGAAAGAAAAGTGCCTTTATGAGCTAATGAATAGCTACTGGGCACAAAACAGGAACATTTGCAAATGTCAGCAATTGAGATTCAGAGAGAAGTTGATCATCTGAACAACTTCCATGTCATCAAGAACAGAAAATAGGATCTATGTTGTTTCTAGAGAAAATGGATTAATAAATGAAGTATCAAGATTTTCAGGCTATAATTCTGCAATATTTTTTGCAATTTTTTTCAATTTCGCATTTATTTTCCCTTCTTTTATTAAGGAATTGCTAAAATGATATATTTATTATTAAATTTATATATAATACATTACTTTGTTTCTTTCCTGTCTGAAAGAGTGACTAAGTCTTTCCTGCAATGGCCTGGGTCAGGGGAGTTTCCTCCAGGAAAGGAGAGGATAATGTAGGCAGCAAGACCAGAGCACTGATATGGGACTCAGAGGATGCAGATGTCATTCTTAGTTTTAGCAGCTCTCACCTGTAACTTGAAAAAACCCACCACAATTATTCCATCCCTTACTTTATTTCTGTGAAAAAAAGTATTAAAAATATATAATACTTACAGAGAGATAATACTTGGAAGACAGATTATTACTGTAAAATACAAGTAGATGTGGATAATCCAAATTCATTCCTTGGTTTCCTTGCTGCTGAATGCCTCTCAGTAGGAACACTTCAAAGGTACCATGAAAAAATGTTCTTCCCTGTATAAAAATTAGGAAAAAATTGTGTGTTTCTTACACTAATTAAAAAAAACCCTGTTCATGACTTCCAAATGAGAGGCTGTGGGTAGTTTTTTCTATCTGTGAGCAGAAGAGTGCTGGAATTGCATGAGGGCTTGCTTTGCCTTGGAATCAACAGCTCTTGGGAAATGCTGTATCAGAGCTGAAGCTTCGGCTTGGTGCCTTCATGTTTTTGTAATGAGAGATAATCTGGCACACACATCTACAGAAGAGAAAACCTTTGTGATAGGGATGTCCAGGAGTAGATTTACTTCAGAAGTAAAGAGGTGCAGTACGTGTGAACCGTATTTTCTCTTTGAACCATCCACAAAGGCCCTGAGGGCACTAGACCCTGATCTGTGAGTCTTTTTTCCTAGCTTAACCTTGGACCTGGCTTTGTCACTATACCAGACTGCTCCCCAGGGACCACTGAGTCTCGCAGCACTGTGACGACCTGAAGGAAGGTGTATGTCCTACAAATCCCTCAGCTGCAATTCTGGAGCAGCACATCGAGGCAGAGGAATCCCCAAGTGTGCTTCTTCCAAGGAATGGCTATAGGACCCACATAAAGTTCTGCTAGTTACATAATTTGTGTCAGACTGAAGCAGGGAAGTTGACATTAGTTTACTGTGACTGAAAGTAGACTGCTTAAAAAGAAAAACAACAACCAAACCAAAAGTGTGCTTTTAATTGCATTTCTACTATTGTCCTTTATCTCTGTTTTGGTCCCTGGAAACCATGGAAAAACACTCAGGCGGCAAACAGTACCCTTTCTGACAGTCAGCTAACCAAGACAGCCTAAAGGCAGGGACAGGCTGTGCAACATGAGATGGGGGTGAGCAAAGACCAGAGTCACAGAGCTCTACAAAACTGAACTACAGGGAGCTGTGTGAGTAAGAACCATGTCCGTGTTCAGTGGATGGCATCAAGAGTGGTGCAAGAAGCACACAGTGATGTTGAGAACTATTTCACAGCTGCTGAGCTCTTAATTCATGGCTGGGAGAGGCAGGAAAACCCCCAAAACTTCAAGACTGATGGAAAAGCAATTCCTATTTAGTCAGCAGCAAAAGATCTGGAGTATTTGACTCATTCGTGCAGTGAACTCACACAGTTCTGACCTGGAGTCAGTTTCTGCAAGAAACAACAGAAAATGGTACAGCTACTACAGCCCAGATGGTTTCGCTAGGGTTAGGTGCAGGTCATGCATGCAACCCTCATGCATTGTGACAGAAAACCACTTTGCTTTTACAGGACAGTCCAAGTAGGCCAGGTTCTTTTTCATACACATTGAGTATCAGCACAGTGTTCAGCATACAAACACTAGCATGTTCCCCACACCAAGAGACACCTACCTCCCCTTCTCTGCAGTACAGCTACCATTTCTTGCATTTGCAGCAAACACTGAATTCATTCACAGAGCACTACACTGCTGTTGTGGAACTGAGGAGAAAAATCTGGGCTGAAGCAGCTGTCCTTTCTATTGAAGGTTTGGAGGGATGCTGTAGTGGCTCCAGGGGGGAAGGCTTGCCTCATTCATCCATAGGCAAAACCACCCCTCCACTTTGGCAGCTGTGGAAGCAGCTTCTTTTTATCCCTTCTCCCTGGGAGCTACAAATGTGAAAAAAACCTGAGCCATCTGAGCGCATTTACTGATTAAATAGTCCTTGCTCTCTTCATCCTCCCACAGGCACACTCCTGGGCCGGGTTGGAGATGCTGGGCAGAGCATGTGCTAATACCCATCTGCAAGGGATTATCTGTAACGGGTATAATTGTGTACCTAAGCTACACTTTGAAAAGTGGCTTCAACTCTTGGGCTGAGACTTCCATCCACAAAAATTGCCTCAAGTGTATACAAAAGATCCTTAACGCCAGGAACATACCAATCATTTTTATAAGCTATAGCTACACCCACATATATTTCAAAATGCTTTAAACAATTAAATTATATGAAGATCATGTCCCAGATTTGAATTATGCTGTCTCATCTTTTAACTACAACTTCAAAAACTGTGAAGGTAACAGTAATAATTTCTTTCCCTTCCTTAGTAATATTTTATATTTTAGTTTTCTTATGGAGACTTAGAAATCCTACAGAATGTACATTAGTTATTTTCAAATTATATTTTATGAGTTTTTTTCTTCCAAAAAAAAAAAAGATTTTCAAACTTTGCAATGTACAAATGATATTTAAATGCACATAGGGGAATTTTATCTCCTTTTGGTGAAGAAATAGGATAATTGTGAGAATGAAAAGGTAATTTTTTTTGGTTAAGCATAAAACAGAAAAAGCGAATCGATAGTTTTCTTAGATTCTACTATTTATAGCCTATGATTTGTTACTTGTCCCTTTTAATTTGTGATAGTTGATTTTAATAAATTAATTACTAAGGCAGATAATGCTGATAATTTCTTGAAAGTAGTTACAGTCCTATGTTACAATTTTATCCAAATTCTCTTCTAAGTTAAAAATACCCATTAAAGAGATGGAAGCCAATTATAGGCTACCATAAATAATAACAGTATTGAATATGATATACAGTCTGCATGTAAAATGTGGGATTAAAGAATGATATTAAGACTATGAATTTCCCAGTTTTGCTTGAGATTCTCTGCTAGTAGGTTTCAGTGTATATGGGTTTAAATTCTCCAAGCCTTGAGATGATTTGAAAAGCCCAGAATTTCAAGGTAAAAATTCGTGTAGAATTTATGGAACTGGTAATATCCTGTTTACATGTGAAAAGACGGATTTTAATGTATATTTGGTTACAGTTTGAACAAACACCCATGCCTCTCTTTGGGCTTATGTGAGTGAGAGTTTTAAGTGGATTGACAAGAGCTCTTGAGAAACAAATCACGGCAGCAAGGAATATTATGGAATATAGCTGCAGAATTTTTTGGCCACCTACAGACTGTAAAAGGCTATTTTGGTCTCCATCATTTCCCCAGTCATATTTTCAGATTACAAGCCATGGTGACAAATGACACGTTACTTTATATAAGGGTGGCAGATACCGGCAAATGGAGTATTTTTGTGAAGCTTAGTTTAGACTAATTGTTGGGAAATGAGAGGGAATCTGTTCATAGACTTTTTTTGACATAGTTAAGTGGATTATTACTGGTCTGTGAATGGAAATTAACACCAAAAATTATATCATCAGAAATTAGGAATGTGCTCTTCATTTGCACCTCAATATAGGAAGTATCAAGGTGCTTATATATGATCTTGTGATCTTCTTTCTATAAAGTGTGACACCTATTCTTGATGGTGTTACATTTGCTACTCTGACTGCTATCTTTTCCAAGAGTGGATATTGAAAATAGATTAATTGTATTCTCATGGAATCAATTAATAACTTATCAGCCATGATGTGTTCCCAGAGGTGGTAGGACCTGCTACATGAATGGAAAATCTGATGTTGTAGTGAGGTTGGACAAATAACACTCTCTATTTCCCAAAGCATCTTAACATCTTTCTTATATATTCATCTTACTCGTCCACTATTACTAGTGGTTTCTTTTCCCATGCACTTTTTCAAAGCCTGAGTTCTCTGCTCTATTTTCCAGCACTTTCACAGTGAGGCTTATGTGTGACAGACATACGCACCAGTGTTTGGCTGCCAAATGTCAGAATCCCTGCCCCCAATCAAAGTGAGCTATATTTTCAGTAGAAAAAAAAGATATTGGAAGCTGTAGTAATTTTGCTAAAAGAAAAGAAGACAAATGATCTCTTGTGGACAGGTAGTCAATACAGTTTTACAAAGAATGTCACTCGCTTGCTTGGTGGGTGACATTCTTCCTTTCATTCTCATATTTTTTAAACAATGACAATTTATCTTCATGCTTAGCCTCTATTTCTTCCATTTTTAATGCTGTTCCTCCTTTGTCACTCCATCCTCGTTGGTGACTTGAGTGGTGCCAAGCTGCTGAAGCTGCAGAATCTAAAACAGAACCCGATCTACGATCCCCTTATTATGTGAAATTCCTTAATTAACATTCTCCATACTACACAAAAACAATTCTGGCTCACCCACTCTGACTATAAATGTTGCTTCACGTTGTTGACTACATATTAAGTTTATCTGACATCTGATTTCTGTAATCTTATGTTGTGTTTGTGCTGCCTGAAGCAAAAATACAACACAAATGTAACCTTCTAATTGTGTGTAAAACTGGAACACACACATATTTCATACAGTCATGTATTTGATAATTATAAAAAAATACTCTACACTTTTTTCACCTGGTTTGGTAGACCTCACCTTCAGCATATTCTTAGTGATAATGAAATTTGCAATATACATGTTTTAAAAAAGATAGGAATAGTTTGAAAGATATTGCACTAAACTATAACAGCTTCCTCTTCTGAAATGAAACTTTCTTTCTTGCTTGAGCTATCCTAGTCTTCATCATCACACAAAGAATGAAACGAGAGGCCTCCATGAAAGTGACAGATGAGGGAATAGGATATGTACTGATTAATCCCAACCAGGTTTAAGAGCGGTATGTGAAGATGACTTCGATCCTGAAAACTGAGGAGGTTGTCTCTGTTGGAATTTAAGTGTGGGACTGACTCTAGACAAAGTAATTAAAAGATCATAAAATACTATTTGTTTCCACTTTGTTTAAAAACTGCTCTCTAGGGTGTTGACATTCTCAGCAGGGCATGAGCAAAAAGGGTTACAGTTCAACTTCTGTTTTTGATTAGTTTTTGGTTCATTACATTTCACTTATTTCAGTTCTTAGACATGTATTTCAATCATCCCAGCCCTAATATATGTATAGTTTTAATCATTTATTTTTTCAGTCTTGTCAGGAGAACTGTCAGTTCAAACCATTCAATCTTTCAGTAGAACCACAACAGGAGAGATAGCTTGGTTAGTTTGTAGCTATCAAGAACTCTGTTGACATCAACTCAATACTACGAAAGAAGGAAAGATAAAGATCTGTATCTCAAGATGAGAACTGAAGTACCAATCTATTCAATTAGACATTAAACCTATCACTGCATTATCTAATGCATTTATCAACCCAGCAGTTAGCTGTATTCTTCAGAGCAACTCCATCAGCTTTGCATTTAGCCTGCATGAAGCTGTCTTTTTAAATTCTTTCCCCCCTCAACAGCTCACTGCACATTACTGAAGGTAATATTTATAAAAGGAGAGCATAAGGAACAGAAACATTTTTGTTTGTGCCAGCTTGGTTGAAGAAAAGCCCTTAACTGTAAGATGCCCGTGAAAACCACTTTTCATTACAAGAAGCCTAAACAAGTTGAAGGGAAAAGGGCTGTCAGAGGAGCTACAGAAAAGCAAAACTCAATCTCCTTTTAGTGGACTTTTAATTGTGACCACCCTCCCTGACATCCTCAGCTTAACTGCAAGAGAAACATTCCCAAGAGCTGGAAGCGGCCCCAGAGGATGCGGGTGAGGCCACTGCTGCTCCCCCCACTCTCAGTTTAGCAAAAGCCCCACCACGGCTGGGCTCTCCCCCACACCAAGGAGGCGCAGAGGCTCCGCGGGATTCCCTGCCCGCAGCTCCCCGCAGCGCCGGCGGGCGGCGAGCCCGGCTGCCCGCCC